>CM028358.1:2502424-2738424 GCA_016618105.1 Dendrobium huoshanense
GGAGTCGACAGGGTTTAATTAAAAAACGCTCCCAATCACCCGCATGGGCCCCGACGAGCGTGTTATTGGTACACACGTGACGCTTAGGGATGCTGCGCGGGTTGACAAGTGAATTCAGGCTCGAACCCGATCCTCCTATACGGATTAATAGGAGTCGACAAGGTTCGAACCAACAAATAAATATGTGGCCGTGGCGACCAGAATATTTATTTTAATACATTCATATTAGGCCTTCAATGCCTAAAATCAAAAGAGTTCACTTTCAAAAGCACGAAGCCTACGAAACCCGATCCTCTGTCGACAGCCCGACAGAGTTGACAAGGTTCAATCCATAAAAAGAAATGACCCCAAACACCCCGATGATGGCCGTGTTGAATGTTTATCTCAACCGGAGGGGTTCACAAACATTTCAAATGACTCCCAAATATCCAAATGTCTATCAAAATCCAAAGCTCCACCCATAAAAATCCATAAAACCCAAAAACTCCACAAAAATCTCAAAATCCAAAATCCCAAAAATATTTAAAATTGAAATAAATCCATCAACGCAGTTAAAGCAAATTTCATCCGCCCTCCGCAACAGTTTGTCGAGGCGGACAAATTAAAATCAACTTCTGCTCACAAAGAGCGAAATGCCTAGTCGAAAATATCACTAGGATCCATTCTCAAACAACCTCTTGCCAGTAAGGGCGTGGTACGTGTCCTCTAACCGGCAGTTTCGCCGCCAAATGGCACTGCAGGTAAACGGTTATGACCCGGGGCCCTCTGAACCGAGTGGTTTTGCCGCCAAATGGCACCACAGATAGCGGTTATGGCCAGAGCCAATACGCTCCTTAATGGCGTTAAATCCTTGAGATATGAATCAATAGGATATGATCGATAGGGCACAAAGCCCTCTGTCAGCTAAGGTGGATTCAAATTTGTCCCCTTAGACAAACATTCAACCCCGGTCTACAAGGTCCCCTTGGACGAAGCAACCCATGGCTGCCGACAAGGATCCTTCTGTCAGGTTGGGTCGACTACCTCCTCTGACTAAGTAGACCAGGGACCACGATGGCCCGGGACGACGGAACCATGGGATCTTGATCGGGTCTATCATCCATTCCCCCATCATCCGCTTTAAGTGCAAGATGGTGCAATTTCTATTTAAATATCAAATCTTTCAACCCAAAATCCAAACCCAATTCTTCAATCCTGAAATCCAATATTTCCAAAATCCAAATTCATACTGCTACTATATGCCAGATAACACGTATATTCTACGTATCTGATTGACGACTAGCCTTAATCGAAAGTTCTCTCTCGTGATCGGGAGGGGTAATTAACTATAGGGGCTTGCGCCTATAGGAAACCAGAACTCAGATCATAAAGTCCTCGCAAAATGAGGGCGAAATCTCTGGGTAGTGTCTTATCTACAAACCCATCTGCCTTCCAAAATTTACCCCGGAACTTGTTTCGTTAAAACTCCCTCGCCGAATAAAAGAAAAGCGAGCGGAGGCCGGGGCCGAATTTTCGGAGCCCACATGGTGTGATTAATTTCACCGAAATTCTTCAATTAAAAATAATAATAAAATCAATTTAAATCATCCAAAGCAAGTTTACGTTAGTTTGGAGTCAACTACACTACGATTACAAGGAAGCACTAAAATAATGTTTTCGTATATTAACAATAGTACATGTTAGAAGGTGCTTGATCATTGCGTATTATACTTAACCTGTAAGGACCACTACAGTGCTTACTTTAAATGGAACATATCTTCAATCACTACAAATTCTAAAAGAAAATTCTGAAAGCATTCAGGATATATAAAGGTATTTTGTAGTATCCTCCACAAACAGGTTCAAGTGCTAATCCTCAGATACTGTCAGCAAAATATAGAAATAATGGAACTCAAAACTGCTAAATATTATCTTCATGTATGTCGGCTGCTCAGAAAATTTCAGCACTACCAGCACTGAACTAATAACAGGATGAGATGACACAAATTACAGAAGCAACTGGTTAAAATGTTATTAATTAGATCAAATTAATCACAACTATGAAAGCCATATCAGTGAATAATTATGCTGAAATGATGAGACAATGAGCAGTAAGTGTTCCAGAAAGGCAATTCTTATAAGATTAAGAAAACAGACCTTTTACATGGAAATCTTGTGCAAACCTCCTAAATCAAGTTCTTAGGCTTCATACCTGGAGCGACGTATCTGGGTGAAGCAACAACTGCTGTGATTGATTTTGGCCCCTTGTCATTAACAATCCCAAAATCTGCTACTTTAGCACTAAATAGAGTATGCAAATTAAGAGAAATGTCTGTGGAATCAAACAAGAAACTCAAACGAATTAAAATCACACCAATGTCCTAATGAACTTCAAGTTCAGCGGCCAAGCCAGAAGATTTACCTTTAGCGATGTACAAAATAATTAAGAGTTTGACAATCACAACAACCGATCATTCTTAAATTGCGAATTAGGAACCACAATGACGAGGACATCGGACATCAACCGCTACGATCTTGAGTTATTTATTTATATGTTTTATGTACTAGTTTATTTTATATTGTTGTTTCTTCCCTTTATACCCTTACGGGGGGTCATGTAGTGCTTTAGCCCGAAGGGTATTTTAGTCTTTTATTTCTTTTCTTTTCATGAGGCCTATTTACAGGCTAGTTGTTTTGTATTTTGGGATGATGAATGATTAATGAAAATTTTGATTTGCTTCTTCTTCTTCTTCTTGCATGAGAGTTAGAGAGAAGGGAGTGAGAGCTCGAGGTGAGCAAGCGCAAGGCCCACCAGTCGTTAGAAGAGTCCACGGCTCGTGGTAATTTATTCTTCTATCTTTGTTTTTCCCTCATCCCCTTTCCCCTCACCGCCCATCGTCTCCTTCCAAGCCCATCCCCACCCGTAGCTTAATCCCTCACACCATTTCATCCACTAGCTTCCCCACTTCCAGTCCAACCACCATCAAGGCCCACCTCAACCCGACGGCAAAACCTTCTCTCATTGTCCGCCAGCCATCCTCATGATCCAAGCCGTTATGGTGATTTCAATCATCATAATGACTTCTTAATTTAGATCTAGCATTAAAGGATGGAATTAATGAGTTTTGAAATTCAAAATTTGAAATTCAAGAACTTTCCTTATTTGTGAAATCTAAAAAAAGGAAAGTTTCCAAATTCAAAATCTAATGAAATTTAATCGGAAATCAATTTCAATTTTGACTTAAACCCCTCCTCTTTTTTTTTTCTTTATTTCTTTCCCATAATGACCCCTAATCAGCTCCTTAATTTGAATCCAATTAAACTCAATTTCAAATTAGTTCCCTCCAAAATTACTCAAAATCTGAAATCAATTTTAGTTTTGACTTAAACCCCTACTCTTTTTTTTTTTCTTTATTTCTTTTCCATAATGACCACCAATCAACTCCTTAATTTGAATCCAATTAAATTCCTAATTGATTGGAATTCAGCCTAGCCATTCGTGATTAAGAGTTTGGGCAGGAATAGCATAGTTTTCCTGCAGCCATTGTCGCCCCCATCCTAGGCCTCTCCGCCGCCCCCAACTCCCGTCTTTTTGGAGATTCCTGGTGGTTGTCCAAGATGCTACAGCAGACCAATCCTGCTGTCCTGATTCCCGAGAGGCCACTCCTGCTGTCCAAGACCACTCCAACTTAGCCAACTATTATCTCGTCGCCCAGGTTGCTATTTGGACAGCTGTTGGAAGTCTTTATGTGCAGAAACGGGGGTTCCAACCATCACCTGTTGCTGTCCACAAGTTCCCAGCTGCTGCCCATTCAATTTGATGGCCTATTCTTGCTGCCCTGCTGTCCAAGAAATCAATGATCACCTTCCTAAATGTGTCCAAGCCTTGACGTTGCTGATTGCTCTTCATCCAGTGCCTTCGTGATCAAACCAGAAGCTTCGTATTCTCTGATTATTTCGGTAAACTCTCCCCCAAATCATTAAATCTCTTAGTCACTTTTCAATTGTGGTTTATAAATGATTCATGAAGATTCTCGTCACTCTTTCCACTAAACCCTCTAAACTAGATAAGTTGAGTGAGGGATCTCCTTGTAGTGACTAGTCTTATTGTTAGTGTAGGGATTTCGTGTTGAAACCACTCATGCATGCAACATAGATTAAGTTGGCTATTTTTCGATCTTAACTTCTATACATGTGGTTTAGCCTAAACTTGTCTTATCGCTCTTTGCGTTTTATTGCGTAGTTTAAATTCACCATTAAGATATAATTATTTGTTCTAGGAATATTAAGTGTGCAAATTCCTTAAAGCAATTCTTGTCTATAGCATTTAGTTTCACATTACACAAGACCCTAGATAATCAAAGCAACAAGAAAATTTTATTAAACCCTAGAAAGCTGGCATTTGACATTCGAAGGAATGTTCGTCGCATAGAGAATTTGGAATACAAAAGGCTATGAGAAGATTTACCTATTGCAGTGTTTGAGATCAGCGATGAAGCAGAAGAGTTTGGAATCGTAGATGCAGAGAGTGCCACCGTAGCAGGGGCGGAACCCTCTTGTTGTGAGGGGGGGGGGGGCAATTGCCCCCCCTAAAAAAATAAAATAAAAAATTTATTCCATAGTTTTTTTAGGTATTTTAGTTTTATTATAAGAATTTTTAGGCAGTTGGCCCCCCTAAAATTTTTAAAATACTATGATATTTAGGCAATTGCCCGAAACAAATAGTAAAAAGCATTCATTATTTATTTTTAAAATACTATGATATAATAGGTTGAACCCCGCCACGGGGCGCTGCCCCCTTGCACCCCTGACAGTTATTTATAAGTTTGCCCCCCCTGAAAATTAAGGCTGGTTCCGCCCCTGCACCGTAGGCATTCGAAGGAAAAAAGAAAGCCAAAGAAGAAAGAATAATTAGCGGGCGCAGGAACTTATCTAATGCACGATCTCGCTCTATTAGCGCCAAATTATTATATGCCCTTACATATTTCTAAAGACACTTAAATAAAAATCTTAATATAAATGTAGTAATTCTGCAATAATTTTTTAGTACCTTTGGGAAATAACATTTGATAGTTATATAAGGATACAAGTTTCGAGCATAGTGAAGACAACGTCTGTATGGGCTAGAGAGAAGAGAACCCTCAGACGTATGAAGTGGTACACCATTTAAGAGCTTTCTGCTTTGCTATTTTTTTCAGGACAATTTTCAGGTACTATGCCGGCTTCAAGCATCAAAGCATTAGAGTATATAACTATAAAATGTTATTTCCCAAAGGATAGTAAATAGTTAAAAAACCAGAAAAGCTAAATATAAGAACTTTTGAATGATAATCAGACATTCATTTAAATCAGCTAATAAAAGACAGAGCAGTGTATAAAATAATAATGACAATCAATATGAATCTACAGAGAAGAAGATTACTGCTGTAGTGCTGCTATTAAGAAGTTTTTATGAAGCAAGTACTATTAACAGGGTAAATAACAACAGAGTACTGTAGTTAAAATTTCGGCCACGATGGGCATATTGGTTAGTGAAGCGAGGATATCTAGCTAGAACACAATCAAGAAAGGACCGAAGTATCAACTGAGGATATCTAGCTAGAACACATTTATATTTATCCAACTTTTATTCATTATTTTAACCTGAACAAATTCAACAATCAAAATGAATGAGTATATGACTAATATTGTAGGTTACATGACATATTATTCAAATATAGATAAAGCTAGAAAAAATGATGTGCTTCAAATCATTTCTCATTTAAAACACTTTTTTATAAAGACAATAGGAAATTCAATGGCAATGTAGATATCATATAATTTTTAGTGGCAGTTGTTTAAAAATATAAGGTATATTTCATAGATTGAAGAACCATAAAGCTAATTCAGAATAATGTGTTTAAAATTAGTGAAATACTTTGACATAATCTATAGGCTAAAATGTGCACAACAACAAAACAATGCCATTACAACCCTAAATCCAATAAATCATTTCTTTCCTGTTTGTACAACACAAAAATCTCATGCTCGTATATATAGCAACAATGATGCAAAGACCCATGCATCAAGTCACACTTCCCATGCAAACATTAAATTGTGGCAGAGCTGGATTAAAATCTCAAACAGTGGTTTTAATTCCATATTAAAGGATTACCCAAATTTCATTTCATCTTATTCAAATTTTCCTTCAAATCCGAATGCAACCATTAAAAGGATACAATAATAGTATCTTTTCCCTATTAGCAATAGTAAACCAAGATGATGACATATTAAAAACATGTGTTCTTAAAAGACCACAAACAACATTATTTTTGGATATGCAAATATTGTTTCAGATAACTTATAACTAATGAGATATCTATGTTAAAACGAGCCCTCTTCCTACTGCATGTTTCCAACATACCATGAACTCCAAACTACATACACACAGACACCTCCGTGTAATGAAAAGCAACTTCCATAATAAGTTCATACAAACCATCAACTCCGAAATACAGATAAAGCTAGAAGACCCATCATTAAAAGACAACATAATTATCTTAAGAAACTACAATTATAAATTATATTACTAACATAAAGTAAGGAATGTTTAGAATATCATTTTCCTCCACAGATCTAAGTAACAGAACACAAAATTTTCCTTATTATCTACTGCTGGGTAACCAAAGGCATTCTAGAAAACGAGGAGGTAGACCGACAAATTACCGAAAACCAGCGGTCTAGAGTTGGCCACAGGTTCTTAATTGGCTATTATTATAGTAGAACGTACAGTAAAGTGTGAACCGAATAATGGAAGAAGAAAATCAATTATAACACTTGAATTGAAAAAAAGAACAATATTTTATTGCGTACAGTGTTTCATCTATATACATACTTATATAATAATGATTGCTTTACAAGAGTAAGGTTGTACCTGTGATATGATATATTTTTGCTAAAAGCTAATGATTATGAATTGAGGTGAGGACGGTTTATCGTAAGGTTTATCAGCAAAATAAGTGGATATGAGGTAATGAGGATGTTGTCATTACAATTAAATACTTTAACTTAAATTAAGTTATGAATGCAATGTATGATATGAACGCAATAATTCACTAAATCTTTTTGAACAGTTATATATATATCTATACTACTATTATAAAAGCCGCTTGAATTTCCTTCCGCAGCAAATCTTAGCCATCCATTTCATCTTTTTTAAAATTATCTTGACCATTCAATATATTTAAAGTAATTAATAAATCTCCTTCTATACAATAATTATTATATATAATTTGCTACCGGTTACATGTAGCTAATACATATACTATGCTAATTAATTTCTCTTGCTGCTCATTAATTTACTATCTCAAAGAAACCGCTTCATATTCCTTTTATTATTTTTTAAAAAATACTTTTTTATTCTTCTCAAAACGGGTTTCATATTCATGTTAATTAATTTCTCTTGCTGCTCATTAATTTACTATCTTAAAGAAACGCTTCATATTCCTTTTATTATTTAAAAAAAATACTTTTTAATTCTTCTCAAAACGGTTTCATATTCATGTTAATTAATTTCTCTTGCTGCTCATTAATTTACTATCTCAAAGAAACGCTTCATATTCCTTTTATTATTTAAAAAAAAATACTTTTTTATTCTTTTCAAAACTGGATTCATATTCATGCTAATTAATTTCTCTTGCTGCTCATTAATATACTATCTCAAAGAACCGCTTCATATTCCTTTTATTATTTAAAAATACTTTTTTATTCTTCTCAAAACGGGATTCATATTCCTCCATTATAATTAACGTCCGTAGCTAATTAATTTGGTATCCGTTTAATTTCGGTTACGAAAAATTCTGAACCGCGAGATTACTGTCGCCTTGGCTCTTCGGCTCGCCGCTTGCCCTAGCTTCCTTCGCTCATCCGTCTTCTCCGGTAGGCTCCGGTCTCCTAATCTTCTCCAACGTTTCTTCTTACCGGCATTAAGGCTACTCGCACATTTCGTTTTTCAAATTTTTCGGATTTTGTAATCTTTTTCAACGTTTCTTTTTACCGGCATTAAGGCTACTCGCACGTTTCGTTTCCCAAATATTTCAGATTTTGTAAACTTCTTAAACGTTTATTCGGTCGGTTCCTTCTCTTAACATAACCGTTGATTATGTTATCTTTATATAATTGCTAAAACTATTCTAATATTTTTTCGTTTAGATCTTTGGTGGTTTGCATTTTGTATTTGGTTCTCAACAACCTCGGCTTCAAACGATCTCTACTATTTCGGCTTTTAGAGGTATGCACATCTTTCGTAACAGTCTGAAACATTCTTTCTTAGGCGCATTTTTCTTTCCGTATCTTTTTTAAGCATTCTTTATATATGAGCTTAGGAAAGATTTCTCTTGCTGTGTTGCTGTTTGATCAACATATTGTGAAGTTCCTTTTGTGTTAGGGTTTTTCCGATATTCTGGTGCAAACGAGCCAAGTGGAGCTCATTTTTCTGGTTTTTTGTTCAGTTTCTGCTGGCTTTTCTGTTAGGTTACTGCAGTTATGCACTTATGCGTTGGAAACGAGCCAAGTCAAGCTCTATGCTATCATATTTCTATTTAGTTTATGCTATTTTTTTCTGTTCATTTACTACTATTAATTCTGTGCAATTGAGCCATGTCGAGCTCTATGTTCTGGTATTTATGTTTAATTTTTGTTGTTATTTCTGTGCAAACGAGCCAGGTCGAGCTCTATGTTCTTGTATTTCTGTGCTGTTTCTGCTGTTATTTATGTGCAGTTTCTACTGTTATTTCTGTGCAGTTTCTGCTGTTATTTCTGTTGAAACAATAGTAGAAACTACACAGAAATAACAGAACAGAAATAAGTTTAGTGGTTTCTCTGGATGGTTGGCTGGGTAGCTGGGTTTGCTGTTATTTCTGTTTGGCTGTGTTGGCAGGCAGATTGGTTGGCTGTGTTGGCAGAGAGATTGGTTTCCTGTTATTTTTGTTTGGTTGTGTTGATGGTTGGTTGTGTTGATGGTTTGCTGGGTGCTTCAAGAAGCCCAGGGGTGTTGGTTGGCTATGTTGTTGCTGGTTGGTTCCGAAAGGATTGAAAGTTGAGTAGCGATGATGAGTACCCTTCTAAACTTATTGTGAAGTCAATTGTGGGAAAAAAGTTATTGCAACCAGGTGGCATTTGGAGGGTTAATCAAACAGATACTAAGTATAAAATACAAATTACCGTCTTGGATGGCAATATCTCAATTCGCAAGTCCGCAACCGTAAAAAATTATATTGTTGACTCACATTTCATTGAATGATGAATTACTTGGAGGGTTAATCTATGCTAATAACTCAAGCTTTCAACTAATTCATGGATTTAAAATTATATCTATTTAATTGTTTATATCTTTTGCAGTTAGCTTATATCTCCATGAGGGCAAGCCGCAGGCACAAGACGTCAAGGAGTTGAAATTTTTGTAAATTGTAATTATGGTTTGAAATTTTTGTAAATTATAATCATGGTTTGAAATTTCTGTAAGTTTAATATTTTGTAAGTTTAATATTTTGTATAATTTGTATATTGTAATTAGCAAATTATTTTTGATTCCTAAATAAATTTTTTATTTATGCAAGTTTCTGTTTATATTTTTCTGTGTAGCTGTTTTTCCATAAATTTTTCTGTGTAGCTTTTGCTATTTAAATTTGTGTGTTACCCTTTAAATTTTATTATTTATGCAAATAACTCGGGTCAGCGGGTCATTCCGGGTTGACACGAACCCGACTCGGGTCGGGTTCGGGTCCTGAATATTGACCCGTATCCATAACCAGGTCGGGTTCAGGTCAACCCGTTTACCTTCGGGTCAGTTCGGGTTCGACACGAACCCGACCTGTGACCCGATATTGACACCCTTATTCATTATAGATGAGCTCCCTTATGTTGAATTGTTATTGTCACCTCATTGCAAGTACAAGATCATTGGTGAAAGAGTTCACAAAAAGTGGATGGTTGGTATGAATTGTAGTTCGCAGGTGTACATTATGATCCTTAATTTCACAAACCAACTTCTTAAGTGATTTTTTGCTATGGAGTTTGCCAATATACCTTGGTTGAGAAAGGTAATCTTAAACAACAATAATCTCGCCAGCATCATTCCAAATTCACTTGCCCCTTTGCTATGTTTCCCATAACCATCTCACTGGGTCTACAGATAGATCGATAAAATTTGCCAGTAATGGCATTCATCGAAAACACAGTCTTTGATCCAGGAGGATTGCTTATATTCTCTATACGTATCTCGGCGGAGTCGACTTCTTTAGACGCTAGGGGAGTATGATGTGGAACATCATAGCTTAAGTTTTTCTTAGGACTAACTTATTATAGTTTGTTATATTATTGTTACATGATTTCTAGAAAGTTCTTAGTAGCTAATATAAGTAAGGTATTGTAAGGAGGGGAGTAGATGAATATTATGTTATTTTGAAACTTTTAAGCTATGTGCTTATCCCTTGATTGGGAATCCCTTCAAGATAATTTGTTTTTTCTGACAATCCCCACATCAGAGTCGAGCACTACGGCGCTCCAAACTCAACACGACGTCATTGCGAGTTGGTTGGGAGCTTTTCCTTCTCATTTTTTATGTTTAACTTGAAGGATTGCCCCTCCTTGTATGCTTTAATTTGTGTATCTTTGTTAGTTTACTTGTAGAACGGTGCATAAGTAAAGAGTGACAATGAGAGAGTGAGAGTGAGAGAATTCTATGCAAATTCTTTCAATTTCTTAGTGTGGTGCGACTTCATAATTTTCTTTAGTTTTGAGTTTTTTTTTAAATTTTTTTCTTAAATTCTAGTGTTTTGGTTCCTGCCATATATTATCTTTCTTGTTTGTACTTACCATCTGGTTTTACTTTCCAACAACTTACTATGATAATCTCCATTAACTAGCATACAAATTCATGTGAAAAAAGAATTGTCTGCATGGATTAACATAAAATTTTATTAAAGAGAAGTTAATTATATATATATATATATATATATATATATATATATATATATATATATATATATATATATATATATATATATATATATATATATATATATATATTAGAGTTATAATATTAAATACTTGATTTAACGCAAAATAAATTTATTTTGATTTGACCTGAATATTTAAGCAATTTATCTTAATTTTAGTAGAATTCACACTTCATTTCATGATAGTTTGTTTTTACTTGTAATTTACAATTACAAGTACTTAAAATTAACTTTAGCAATATGTTTATGCTAAATCCTTCTCATATGTACGCAGTTGCATCTAACACTTACTGTTATTTGTATGTCTGATTGTTGACTAGTGAAGGGCTTGATGCATAATTATATGGCTGTGTTCTGTTTTTAGAGCATAAGATGGTTCTGTGAATGAACCAATGAAGTTCACAAAATCATATCCTATGATTGTTAGTTATCCAAAATTCAGATTGCATATTGCTTGCCCAACTTTCAGCATGAACTAATCATTTGCAACTAACAGAAGAAAAGATATATTATTATCTTTCATTTTTTTTAGCAGCCTATGACAAGTTGGTTGGACTTGTAGGTCTTGTTGCATTTTTATCTTTTGTCTATTTTTCGATATTTGGATAGCTAACTATTATCATTGAAGGTTTGTCAAATTACTAGCTTTTAATAATGATTAAAACTTATTTTGATCTTGATTGAAATATATTCAACTCACTTTGAAATATTGTTTGAAGCTTATGCAAATCTTATTTGTATTTCAAAAAATAGTTGAAGAAAGCTTTGATTATGATTCAAAAATATTTCAATTATAGTCTAAATAAATTTTCATCATTGTTATTGTTGGAGCATTGTTCAAACAATTGGCAATACTGAGTAAGATTCAACTAATGTTTTTAAAACTTTGAGCAAAATTAAAATTTATTATTTTGCACTCTCTATTTATATGGTTATTAACTCATTTAAGTTTGTCTTGCTCTATTCATATATGTTGAGAAGCATTATGGTTCCTATGTCATATAGTAAGTTGGGGGTATGATAAATAAAATTCATTAGACAGTTTAAGACTAATAACATCATTGTGATATTATATATGAGATGATATTTTATGTCACCTTGCACTTCACTAACATTTTTAATAACAAGTCCATTTAGATGCAATGCCCTCTTCAAATTATACAGATTAAAATGAAAGCATCTCTTTAATTAATTATGCTTTTGGATGGAAGTATGGAACCTTGAACTTTAATTAGAAGCTGTTTTATTTGCTAAAAAAATAATGTAGAATAGATTGTAATACAATAAAAAAAAGGAAAGTAATGTATTTGAAATGTTTTGAATTATTTAGATGAGTGTAAAATAATGTTACTTGATTACTTTTTTTATATTACTGCGGAGTGTCAATATTTGACACGATCCTAACCCTATCGGAAAAATTTTGAGTTTGGGTTAACCCGTTTGCCTAAAAGGTCGGATCAGGTGAGCCTAGTAACCTGCACGAGTTAGGTCCAGTTTGTATTGCCTGACTTATTTGCAAAATTGGATCAGGTTATGATCAACTTGTTTGGACCCAGGTTAATTCAGGTTGGATTTGAACCCGACGTGTTGACCTGTTTTAACACCACTAGTTTTACTTGAAATGAATGATGTACAAAGCTAAATGATGATGGTGGCTAGCAGTTGGTGGCGGATGATGGCGGCCAACGACAATAATGTTCGATGGGAGCAAGCAGTGGATGACAACTACAACATATGCAAAAAAATTTATAGCATATTTGTAAATCGATCTGTTGACCCCTATACCTCAAACCACACGAGAAAGGACCCCAATTGGTGAACAAAGCGTTACGTACTTTGGCGCCATATATCACTTGAAAGGCCAAATGACCTCTGACTGTCGAATGGATAGTATCGTTGTGATCAAGACATTGAACTCTGCTGGGTCGAGGCCCCTCGCAATTGAATCAGACAAGATCGATCAAAAGGGATGGTCGACACTCGAGATTAAAGCGCGAGGTTGATCAAACAATGTCGGATCGACAAACGGACTTCACCATTGCGTCCGGAATAATGTCAACCTCTAAAAATTGCAATTTTTGTTTATTCAATTTGAAGCGCCCATATTGGTGGCACATATCTCGAGGCAATCTCAATATAATGCAATGACACGCATATTGTAGAAATTCACCTCTACGGAGACGACATGACGTCCGATTGCCAAACGGATGGCACCATCGCGTCCGGAACGTCGTCGCCATTAAGAGTCTACATCTTATTTGATTAAATTGAATCATTTGAGGTGGTGTCGTAAATATCAAAGGGCAGTTCAAATTTGAGGCGAAGGTGCGCGCTATGAAGAAAAATTAGCCTCGTCGGTGGCGAAATGCCGTCCGATCGCAAAATGAATGATGTCGTTGCGTCCGGAACGTCGTCAACATTAAAATTATACATCTTATTTGATTAAATTGGATCATTTGGGGTGGTGTCGTAAATTTCAAAGAACGATTCAGATATGTTACGAAGGCACGTATTACGAGGGAACTAAGCCTCGTCGTCGCCTAAATGACATCTGATTGATGAACGGACATCGTCATTGCGTCCGGAACATCCCTGACATTCAGAATATACATTTTATTTAGTGAATTTGGATCGTCTGAAGTGTTAAAAATTTTCAAAGGGGGCTCAAGCATGATGCGAAGGCCTGCGTTACGACGGAAACAAGGCCTCGAAGACGCTCGGACGATGTCCGATCGATAAACGGACAACACCATTGTGTCCGGAACATCGTCTCTATTAAGAATCTACATTTTATTCTATCAAATTAGATCGTTTAAGGTGGTGTCATAAATTTCAAAGGTGATCCAAATTTGATGCGAAGGCACGTACTACGAGAGAAATTAGTCTTGTTGGAGACGACACGACGTCTGATCATTAAACGGATAGCGTCATTACGTCCGGAACATCGTCGGCATTAGGAATATACATTTTATTTGATCAAATTTGATCGTTTAAGGTGGTGTCGCAAATTTTGAAACGATTTGAATATGATGCGAAGGCTCGCATTTCGATGGAAATTAGGCCTCGTCGTTGCCCAAACGACGTCCGATTGCGAAACGGATTGTGTCATTGCGACCGGGACATCGACAATATCCCAAATCCACTATTAATTTGTTTAATTATAATACTCGGCAAATTGACACATAAAACGAGGTGATTAAACACATTATAAGATGAGATGCGCGCGAATCAATGCATTTCCTTTTGAATTCATCACACGATTATATTTTCATATTAATAATAATATTGATAAATCATACTATTATTAATGTTAATATTAATTCAAAAGAAATAAAATCAAAATCAAAAGTCAAATGAGAAATCATATCAAATTAAATACTGATTATCTAGTTTTATCAGAAGTCTGCTCTGAACCTATCTGAATCCCTTGAATCCTGCTGAGTTTGCGGTCACTTGTCCCGTAAAACCCATTGAAGGGAGATCTGCTTCATTAATTAAAAGCTAAGAGAATGAAATCTAGTGGGATTTTATTTTTACGACACAAACAAAAACCTCCACCTCTTCAATCTACCGGATGGCCTCTTGATTCCGACCCTTCACCCATAGAGCTTTGTTCCTCCACGTGAAGACCCTCCTCTCCGCCAAACTAACGTCCAAGCCCTCTTCCTCCTACACTCTCCAAAGCCTGAAACCCATAAGCTCTTACTTCCTTCCCACTGTCCACATAAACCTCCCCCAATCTCTTCCACTACTAGCTATTCCGAAGACCTCCTCCACTAAAGCCATCCAAAACCTGCAGCTGCCGAGGTCTCCGGCCTCATTCCCACCTCTCGTCCAAGCCAGGAAAACCCAATGGAGACAATGGAGTTTGGGAAGAATTTTTGAACTCACCTGTACGAGATGTTGTCGGATGGAGGGATAAGTTCCTCAGTTACAAGCTCTTGAAGAAGCTGATCAGAAGACTTCAACCAAACGTCAATGCAGGAGCCGATGGCCACCCTTAGTTCAGACTCAAGGAATGGTTTGTGTGAATCCTTGATGAGGATCTTGAGAAGTTCAATGATTTTTTATGTGGACAAGGAGTCATTCCAGGTCTCTCCAAGGCCTGATTCTGAGCCGATCTTCCTCTTAGCAACCAAACCGAGCCTTCTCCAACCACTTCTCAACTCCAGCAATAGTGCAAGCATCCGCCTGCTCTGATTTTCAATCCGAAGTCCTCCTTTTCTCTGTTTCATGCAAAGTGACTTAGAGGCAGCCGGCTGTTTCCTCCTCTTCATGAGCTTTGACATGGAAACCCATTGTTTATCTTAAGCTCCAACAGCAGCTCGTTTAGAGGTCCCGCTGATCTTTGCCACTACAGCCTCAAATGAAGATTCTAATTTGAAGGAGCTTGCAACCATTAGAGCAGCTTTATTGAATCCTCTCTTGCCACACTCACGATCTGCTCTTTGTAGTCCACGACCACCTGCTACTTTACTTTTGTTTTCTTGTGTTTTGTCTTATAGTTACGTGATTCTAGCAGCCTTGCAATCACCCATGCTCCAACAACAAACAACCTTCTTTTCCTAACTGAACTCCTCTACAGCAACTTTTGTTTTCACTCAATATCTTAACCTTTTTTCTATTTTTGTTTTTTTTTCTTAAATCTGAAACTTTTCATCCTCTAAAATCTCAGCCCAAATAGCATTTCAAAACCCCATTTCTGCTCATCAATTTAGTTCAAAACAACCCCTATACTACCATATCTCAACCACATTAAACTCACCTCTGCACTACAGAATACTCACAAAGCCAACCTATAAAAACTTACACCCAAACCGAAATTTTTTTTTTTTAATCTAATATTATAGTTTGCTTATTTCCAATTCCTGTAATTAGCATTAGCTTTATTTAGTATGCTATCAGCATTGTTAGTTATTGTTATTAGTTTTTGTTTATTACCATTTATCATTGCTAAAAAAAAAAGAGAGATTTCTCCAAAAAAAAAAAAGAAGGGAGACCAAAAAAAAAAAAGAAAGAGAAAAAAAAAAGAAAGAAGAAAAAAAGAGAAAGCAAAAAAAAAAAAAAAAAAAAGGAAGAAGAAGAGGAGAGAGCTTTCCAATAAAAAAATATATATATATATTTGTCTCGATTTTTGAATCGTTTCTCTCTCCCCTACCTCGGCATGCGTGTCGAGTCGGTGGTCTGCCCATGCACGCTTTTCTCTAGCGTGGTGGGGGAACAAAATTTCATGGCCGCGGTGTCCTCGTACGAGGGCACCTACCGTGCACGCTTTTCTCTAGCGTGGCGGGAGGCCCAGTTTTCCGTAGTTTTCCCCTAAACGGGGGAGACGCCGGGAGGCTGCCGAAATTTTCATTGAAATTTGGGACTTGGACAAATTTTGGAACCTAATTTGGATAACTTGAGCATGCAATCAAGCTTAAAATCAAGACTTAAAAAAAAAATAACAATAATTGAAATGAACATTGGAACAAAGTGCAAGAGGACTTAATTTGGGATTGTATAGAACTTGGACTTGAACTCAGACTCAGACTTGGACAAATATTTAACATCGTTTGGACAACAGGGGACTTGAACAGAAGAGGCTCATATTGGGCCTGAACTTGTTTTGGACACTAATTTGAACATCAAATGAGCAAGATTTGGAATCAAATCTAAATTGGATTCAAATGATATTGCTCTTAACCTGAGTAAATATTTAATCAAATGATATAATGATTGATTTGAACCATAATTCTAAGCTTTCAAAATGAGAAATAATTTGAAAGTGAATACTAAATGATCTTGTGGAAAATATTGAAATTAAATCTCAAACATACAAGCATGAGACTCATGAAGGAGGAAATCCAAGTATATTTTACTTGGAAGAATCAATCAATAACTAATGAATAAAGTATAATTCATGCATAGTTGGATTACAAGCTTCAATATAGAGTATCTTTGTGGACAACAATAATGAACTTGCAATCATCATTCATTCATAAATGAAATTTGAAACTCATGCAATTTATTGAGATAGTTACAAGGGTATATGTTTGATTGCAAGCATATATCAATGAGAAAATCCATCTTGCAAGTTATGGACTACTTTCAAAAGCAATGAGAGACTTATGATTCCTACATCTCATTCCAACCAATGCATTTACAATTAAAATATGAAGCTCTCAAATGAATGTGGAAGAACCTTCATGTTAATTAGAATGCAAATATCACTAAAATTGCCTATAAATGAGGAGTGATTGCAAGCAATGTTAGAGAATGAATAAATTCTATAGTTCTCATTCATAAGTGTTGACCACGCAAGTAAGAATCAACGGATGAACGTAATGGCATGATTGTAATTTGTTATACAAGACTTCCAATTGATATTAAGAGATTATTATTTCAATTGGAAGACAAATGTTATTGAGCAAACTTATCGCACATGATTTAAACCATCTTCATATGGTAGCAAAATATTTGTATCATTCATATGGAAGAGATAGTGATCCAATGGCATAGCACACTGAAAGAAGTCACGAAGAATATGATTGGTACTGGCTAGCTCATAACTAATAAAGACTAGTATGACGACTTCGACAAGTTTCAAGTAACTTGCAAAATGTACAGAATACGTTACCTATGAGTGATGACAATTCACCAAAGTGAATGCTAAATCATTCCTATAGTCGATAACCACTTAGCATTAGTCAAGTATATTAGCCTTCTACAAGCAAAAAATAAAAGATCTGCAATACATACAATCTTTCTACGAATACGGATGTATGTATAATATGACATTTATGGGTATGTGTAGAAAGACTTCAGTAAATGCAGTATCCTGAAGTCAATTTCAATATGAGAAAGAAGACATCTACCTACCTATATGCAGTAGTAGCGGATGTACTGAAAAGATCAAAGACCAAAACAAAATGCATGAAGACTACGACAAGTGCAAGCTCCTACGACCTAATGCAGGAGATTAGTTAGTACACTATGACCCGCCTACAAAAATCAACAACTAGTGCACGACAGTCTACCTATACGAAGCAGCGAACAATTCTATTCAGAAGCTGCTACGCCACGCCACCAGATCTGCAACCTCCGTACAAGCAGACAGAAGGCGTCTACGAATACTTTCAAAGTACCACCGCACAAGTGCACCGTAGTTTGTATACACATAGGTACACAACGAGGTATATAATCCAAACCCGCATGGGCCCCGGCGAGCGTGTTATCGGTACACACGTGACGTCTAGGGATGCTGCGCGGGTTGACAAGTGAATTCAGGTTCGAAACCGATCCTTCTATACGGGTCAATAGGAGTCGATAGGGTTCGAACCATTAAGCAAATATAAGGTTGTGGCAACCGGTATATTTGCTTTAAGATATTCGTATTAGGCCTTCAAGGCCTACAACAATATGAATTCACTAATAAGGGCATAATGCCTACGAAACCTGAGCCTCTATCGACCAATAGATAGAGTCGACAATGTTCAATCCAGAAAATGGAAATGCTCCCCAAACACCCTGATGATGGCCGTGTTGAATGCATATCTCAACCGGAGGGGTTTCCAAATATTTTCAAATATCTATAAAAATCTAAAAAAATCCAAAAACTCCACCAAAATACCCACAAAAATCAAAAAATCCATAAATTCCAAAATCCCAAAAATCTCAAAAATATATTTAAAAAATGAAATAAATCCATCAATGCACTTAAAACAAAAATCATTCGCCCTCCGCAAAAGTTTGTCGAGGCGGACAAATATGAAATATTACTTCAGCTCACAAAGAGCGAAATGCCTAGTCGAAAATATCACTAGGATCCATTCTCAAACAATCTCTTGCCAGTAAGGGCGTGGTACGTGTCCTCTAACCGGCAGTTTCGCCGCCAAATGGCACTGCAGGTAAACGGTTATGACCCGGGGCCCTCTGAACCGAGTGGTTTTGCCGCCAAATGGCACCACAGATAGCGGTTATGGCCAGAGCCAATACGCTCCTTAATAGCGTTAAATCCTTGAGATATGAATCAATAGGATATGATCGATAGGGCACAAAGCCCTCTGTTAGCTAAGGTGGATTCAAATTTGTCCCCTTAGACAAACATTCAACCCCGGTCTACAAGGTCCCCTTGGACGAAGCAACCCATGGCTGCCGACAAGGATCCTTCTGTCAGGTTGGGTCGACTACCTCCTCTGACTAAGTAGACCAGGGATCACGATGGCCCGGGACGACGGAACCATGGGATCTTGATCGGGTCCATCATCCATTCCCCCACCATCCGCTTTAAGTGCTAGATGGTGCAATTTCTATTTTAAATATCAAACTTTTCAAACCTTTCCAAATACCCAAATCTAGACTCAAAATCCAATTCCTACCAATACCCAAACCTATGCTGCTACTATATGCCAGATATACGTATCTCTATACGTATCTGATCGACGACTAGCCTTAATCGAAAGTTCTCTCTCGTGATCGGGAGGGGTAATTAACTATAGGGGCTTGCGCCTATAGGAAACCAGAACTCAGATCATAAAGTCCTCACAAAATGAGGGCGAAATCTCTGGGTAGTGTCTTATCTACAAATCCATCTGCCTTCCAAAATTTACCCCGGAACTTAGTTCGTTAAAACTCCCTCGCCGAATAAGAAAAGTGATGCGGAGGCCGGGGCCGAATTTTTGGTGCCCACAGATTTCTGGCGACTCCGCTGGGGATTGGTTTCTCTTTCCATCTTTGGCTAGTTGTCTCAGTGTTATAGTAGTAGCAAAAAAAAAATATATATATATAATGATAATATTGAGCTCTGTACGGTGAACATCAGGATGTGACATTTGGTCCCTGTATCCAAAAATCCATCACTGAAAGGTCCCGATAGAGCTAAAAGCCAACAATCGGAGTCGCCCCCAGATTTCTGGCGACTCCGCTGGGGAATGGTTTCTCTTTCCATCTTTGGCTAGTCGTTTAAATTATATAGTAGCAGCTAAAATACTATGCTCTATGCGATGAACATCAGGATGTGACATTTGGTCCTTATGTCCAAAGATCCATCACTGAAAGGTCCCGATAGAGCTAAAAGCTACTATCTTTCATGATGGTAGAGCAAAGAAAGAATAAAGCTCTGTACGGTGAATATCAGGATGTGATATTTGGTTCTTATATCCAAAGATCCATCACTGAAAGGTCCCGATATAGCTAAAAGCTACAATCTTTTATTATGGTAGTGCAAAGAAAGAATAAATATGTATACGGTGAACATCAGGATGTGATATTTGATCCTTATATCCAAAAATCCATCATTGAAAGGTCCCGATATAGTTAAAAGCTACCATCTTTTATGATGGTACAACAAAGAAAGAATAAAGATGTGTACGGTGAACATCAGGATGTGACATTTGGTCCTTATGTCCAAAGATCCATCACTGAAAGGTCCCGATAGAACTAAAAGCTACTATATTTTATGAAGGTAGAGCAAAGAAAAAATAAAGCTTTATGCAGTGTACATCAGGATGTGACATTTAGTACTTATGTCCAAAAATTCATCACTGAAAGGTCCCGATAGAGGAAAAAGAAACCATCTATTATGATGGTAACACAAAGAAAGAATCAAGATATGTATGGTGAGTATCGGGGTGTGACACTTGGACGCATATCCAAGAATCCACCGTCGAAAGGTACTGACATAAGTAAAAATAGATATAGAGATCCATATCTTTAGAATTTTTTTTTAAAAAATAATGGTGTGACATCTAGTATGTAACCCTAGAGATCCATCATTAAAAAAAAATTCATCAAAAGTGGATCCTAAAAATGACCCCTACAGACATTATTCTCAATGGTCGACATCTTGAAGAATCCTTCAAGAAATCCCATTGCTTTTCAACTATATCTTCTCGGACTGAGGAAGATCTTTGTCTGACCTTCATCAGTGTCATTCTATCAGAAGACTAAGTGGAAGAAATAAAAGAACTTCTCTATGAATTCAGGGATTATTTTGCCTGAACATATGCAGAGATGCCCAGCTTATCCCCTGATGTGATAATTCACAAGTTAGTCATCAAGCATGATGCAGCACCTATCAAGCAAGCTTCAAGGTCATTGATATTGAAGATTGAAGAACAGGTGATTGCAAAGAAAAAGAAGCTCATAAGGACATGTTTTATCCGTAAAGAAAAATATGCTGGTTGGATCGCCAATATTATCCCGGTAAAGAAGAAGAACGATCAGATTCGTATCTGTATCAAATTTCAGGACCTCGAGAAGGTGTGCCCAAAAGATGATTTGTTTTCTCCATGAATCAGAACTACTAGTGGATAACATGTCCAACTGCGACATGTTCTCATTTATGGATGGATAATCGGGCTACAACCAAATTAAAATGACGACTGAAGATGAAAAGTATATATCATTCAGAATACTTATAGGCAAATTCTACTACACAATCATGTATTTCGGCCCAAAGAATACTAGTGTCACCTATCAACGGGTAATAACACGTGTATTTGATGAACTAATACATCAAAAGGTTGAGTGTTATGTTCTTGGTGCTGAGGAAATCAATCATCATATACTGAAAAATCGGTGGCAAATTCGTATCCAACTGGGAGGGGCCTTTTGTCGTCGAGAAGGTATTTTAAGGAGGAGCCTATCAGTTGATCGATTTGGAAGGTCAGAGACCTATACCACCAATCAACGGTTGATATCTAAAGAAATATATACTACACATAAAACTGCATAAGAAAATGTTGTATTCAATGTGTTATGTCTTTTATACTTGTTTGTCATCACATACGCACTGTATATTTTGAAATTCTCTTGTATAACAAGAATGCATTTCAAAAATCCCCATCAGACTGGGGGCATTTTTAATATTTATTTGGGTCAACATCGCGCTGCGTGCCGAGATCCCCAAATAAATATTTAAAATCTCAAAGATAAAAGCCTATCCAAAATGTCCCTACGAGACAGGGGGCATTTTAAATATTCATTTGGGTCGACATCGTGCTACACGCCGAGATCCCCAAATGAATATTTAAAATCTTGAAACTCCAAATTTATTTCATTCTAAAATGTCCATGCGAGACAAGGGGGCATTTTAAATATTTATTCGGGTCGACATCGCGCTGCATGTCGAGATCCCCGAATAAATATTTAAAATTATCAATACAAATATTCTTTTATGCTGAAGAATACAAATATTTCTTTTTCAAAGTATATGCAGGTGATCTTTCAAAAGAAAGAGACAACACCTTCTACAACAAACCAAGACTCAAAAGTCAAGAAAGAGACTTTTGTGGCTACACACTCCTATAAAATTGAGCCGAAGAAGCTTGAAGTCTTTCGACAGCCTGAAGCTTAAGGTCCGAATGGGTGTAAAAGGTCGGATCCAACACGCCCAAATATGGCTGGATCACTGGCAGCTCCGTCTACTCAACAAGCCATAAGAAAGGCCATAGTAGCGGAACCTCCACTTCGTCAACCCGTCAGTAGGGACTTTAGGAAGAACGAAGGCTAATTTGACTCGACAAGTTTAAGTGATCGTAATCTACAAAATTCTTTTAAATGACTGGAGAATCAAAGTTCTAGTGGAAGGATAAGTCTCGAACAACCACCGAATGTTTGTAGGCTCCCAAATCTTCAACCACAAAGGAGAACTCCAAATCTACCAACTTCAGTAAAATCAGCATTGGGGAGCGCAATTCCCATAGCTCAAGTCTGAAGCCTGAATGTATGTAAATGGTCGGATCCAACAAGCCCAAATATGGCCGGATCGCTGGCAGCTCCATCTACTCAACAAGCCATAAGAAAGGCCGTAGTAGAGGAACCCCCATCTCAGTAACTAGAGGACAAAGAGCTATTAAATTCTAGCTCTCCTGATCTGATAAACTCAAGTGATTCAGATTAAAGTCTTCTAAAGTGGTTAAGGATTAAGATACTACATACGTTCGGTACTATCAATTGAATCCAGAACCTGCAAATCCTTCAACAAATCCGTAAAGCTCAAAGCGAGGATCAAAGGAATTTTTCTTCAACAAGTCCGCCAAAGCACAATGCAAAGGACCGAAGAAAATTATCCCACAGTTCACACAAAGCTTAAGACTGAACTAAGTGGATCATGTCATCAACAAGTCCATTATGCACAAAGCTCTGGACTGATGACTTTTTGCCACCGACCTAGTACAAACCTAAAGGTTTAGGTCACCGGCATCTACCCCTTCATCAAGCCCGCTAAAGCTATAAGCAAAGGGCAGAATGCATACAAATTTTCTGACAAGTCACCAAAGACAAATCAGACAATCCTTCACCAAGTCCACAGCACAAAGCACAGGACAAAAGGATCAAAATCTCAGGACTCTTGCCAAGGCCGCAAAAGGAGCACCCTGGATGACATCTACAAATGTCCCTAAAGGCTGGGGGCATTTTAAATATTTATTTGGGTCGACATCGCTCTGCATGCCGAGATCCCCAAATAAATATTTAAAATTTCATCAAAATACAACCAGATAATAGAAGAATCTTGAGAAGATGATATCCACTAGCATCAATCTACAAAGACAAGATATCAACCATCCATTGACATGTCTAAAAGAGCAGTGGAGAAAGAAAATTAGTGTGACATTCAAATAAATTTTTGAAGATCCACTAAATGAACATCCTAGTGTGACATCCAAACAAAATTTTGGAGATCCACTAAAGAAAAATCTTAGTGTGACATCCAAACAATTTTTTTGGAGTTCCACTAAGTGAAAATCTTAGTATGACATCCATACAAATATTTGGAGATCCACTAAGTAAAAATCTTAGTGTGACATCCAGACAAATATTTGGAGATCCACTAAATGAAAATCTTAGTGTGACATCCAAACAAATTTTTGGAGATCCACTAAATGAAAACCATAGTGTGACATCCAAGCAAACTTTAGAGATCCACTAAATAAAAAAATCAGCGTGACATGAAATCAAAATCTTGGAGATCCGCTAATGAAAACCCTTGGTGCAATATCCAGAATAAATATCTGAAGATCCACAGGGTCAATCATCATACAACAAACGTGATTTGCTCTGGACGCGAACCACATTTGTTGGGGGGCATTTGTTGACCCCTATACCTCAAACCACACGAGAAAGGACCCCAATTGGTGAACAAAGCGTTACGTACTTTGGCGCCATATATCACTTGAAAGGCCAAATGACCTCCGACTGCCGAATGGATAGTATCGTTGTGATCAAGACATTTAACTCTGCTGGGTCGAGGCCCCTCGCAATTGAATCAGACGAGATCGATCAAAAGGGATGGCCGACACTCGAGATTAAAGCGCGAGGTTGATCAAACAATGTCGGATCGACAAACGGACTTCACCATTGCGTCCGGAATAATGTCAACCTCTAAAAATTGCAATTTTTATTTATTCAATTTGAAGCGCCCATATTGGTGGCACATATCTCGAGGCAATCTCAATATAATGCAATGACACGCATATTGTAGAAATTCACCTCTACGGAGACGACATGACGTCCGATTGCCAAACGGATGGCACCATCGCGTCCGGAACGTCGTCGCCATTAAGAGTCTACATCTTATTTGATTAAATTGAATCATTTGAGGTGGTGTCGTAAATATCAAAGGGCAGTTCAAATTTGAGGCGAAGGTGCGCGCTATGAAGAAAAATTAGCCTCGTCGGTGGCGAAATGCCGTCCGATCGCAAAACGAATGATGTCGTTGCGTCCGGAACGTCGTCAACATTAAAATTATACATCTTATTTGATTAAATTGGATCATTTGGGGTGGTGTTGTAAATTTCAAAGAACGATTCAGATATGTTACGAAGGCACGTATTACGAGGGAACTAAGCCTCGTCGTCGCCTAAATGACATCTGATTGATGAACGGACATCGTCATTGCGTCCGGAACATCCCTGACATTCAGAATATACATTTTATTTAGTGAATTTGGATCGTCTGAAGTGTTAAAAATTTTCAAAGGGGGCTCAAGCATGATGCGAAGGCCTGCGTTACGACGGAAACAAGGCCTCGAAGACGCTCGGGCGATGTCCGATCGATAAACGGACAACACCATTGTGTCCGGAACATCGTCTCCATTAAGAATCTACATTTTATTCTATCAAATTAGATCGTTTAAGGTGGTGTCATAAATTTCAAAGGTGATCCAAATTTGATGCGAAGGCACGTACTACGAGAGAAATTAGTCTTGTTGGAGACGACACGACGTCTGATCATTAAACGGATAGCGTCATTACGTCCGGAACATCGTCGGCATTAGGAATATACATTTTATTTGATCAAATTTGATCGTTTAAGGTGGTGTCGCAAATTTTGAAACGATTTGAATATGATGCGAAGGCTCGCGTTTCGATGGAAATTAGGCCTCGTCGTTGCCCAAACGACGTCCGATTGCGAAACGGATTGTGTCATTGCGACCGGGACATCGACAATATCCCAAATCCACTATTAATTTGTTTAATTATAATACTCGGCAAATTGACACATAAAACGAGGTGATTAAACACATTATAAGATGAGATGCGCGCGAATCAATGCATTTCCTTTTGAATTCATCACACGATTATATTTTCATATTAATAATAATATTGATAAATCATACTATTATTAATGTTAATATTAATTCAAAAGAAATAAAATCAAAATCAAAAGTCAAATGAGAAATCATATCAAATTAAATACTGATTATCTAGTTTTATCAGAAGTCTGCTCTGAACCTATCTGAATCCCTTGAATCCTGCTGAGTTTGCGGTCACTTGTCCCGTAAAACCCATTGAAGGGAGATCTGCTTCATTAATTAAAAGCTAAGAGAATGAAATCTAGTGGGATTTTATTTTTACGACACAAACAAAAACCTCCACCTCTTCAATCTACCGGATGGCCTCTTGATTCCGACCCTTCACCCATAGAGCTTTGTTCCTCCACGTGAAGACCCTCCTCTCCGCCAAACTAACGTCCAAGCCCTCTTCCTCCTACACTCTCCAAAGCCTGAAACCCATAAGCTCTTACTTCCTTCCCACTGTCCACATAAACCTCCCCCAATCTCTTCCACTACTAGCTATTCCGAAGACCTCCTCCACTAAAGCCATCCAAAACCTGCAGCTGCCGAGGTCTCCGGCCTCATTCCCACCTCTCGTCCAAGCCAGGAAAACCCAATGGAGACAATGGAGTTTGGGAAGAATTTTTGAACTCACCTGTACGAGATGTTGTCGGATGGAGGGATAAGTTCCTCAGTTACAAGCTCTTGAAGAAGCTGATCAGAAGACTTCAACCAAACGTCAATGCAGGAGCCGATGGCCACCCTTAGTTCAGACTCAAGGAATGGTTTGTGTGAATCCTTGATGAGGATCTTGAGAAGTTCAATGATTTTTTATGTGGACAAGGAGTCATTCCAGGTCTCTCCAAGGCCTGATTCTGAGCCGATCTTCCTCTTAGCAACCAAACCGAGCCTTCTCCAACCACTTCTCAACTCCAGCAATAGTGCAAGCATCCGCCTGCTCTGATTTTCAATCCGAAGTCCTCCTTTTCTCTGTTTCATGCAAAGTGACTTAGAGGCAGCCGGCTGTTTCCTCCTCTTCATGAGCTTTGACATGGAAACCCATTGTTTATCTTAAGCTCCAACAGCAGCTCGTTTAGAGGTCCCGCTGATCTTTGCCACTACAGCCTCAAATGAAGATTCTAATTTGAAGGAGCTTGCAACCATTAGAGCAGCTTTATTGAATCCTCTCTTGCCACACTCACGATCTGCTCTTTGTAGTCCACGACCACCTGCTACTTTACTTTTGTTTTCTTGTGTTTTGTCTTATAGTTACGTGATTCTAGCAGCCTTGCAATCACCCATGCTCCAACAACAAACAACCTTCTTTTCCTAACTGAACTCCTCTACAGCAACTTTTGTTTTCACTCAATATCTTAACCTTTTTTCTATTTTTGTTTTTTTTTCTTAAATCTGAAACTTTTCATCCTCTAAAATCTCAGCCCAAATAGCATTTCAAAACCCCATTTCTGCTCATCAATTTAGTTCAAAACAACCCCTATACTACCATATCTCAACCACATTAAACTCACCTCTGCACTACAGAATACTCACAAAGCCAACCTATAAAAACTTACACCCAAACCGAAATTTTTTTTTTTTAATCTAATATTATAGTTTGCTTATTTCCAATTCCTGTAATTAGCATTAGCTTTATTTAGTATGCTATCAGCATTGTTAGTTATTCTTATTAGTTTTTGTTTATTACCATTTATCATTGCTAAAAAAAAAAGAGAGATTTCTCCAAAAAAAAAAAAAAGAAGGGAGACCAAAAAAAAAAAGAAAAAGCAAAAAAAAAAAAAAAAAAAAGAGGAAGAAGAAGAGGAGAGAGCTTTCCAATAAAAAAAAATATATATATATTTGTCTCGATTTTTGAATCGTTTCTCTCTCCCCTACCTCGGCATGCGTGTCGAGTCGGTGGTCTGCCCATGCACGCTTTTCTCTAGCGTGGTGGGGGAACAAAATTTCATGGCCGCGGTGTCCTCGTACGAGGGCACCTACCGTGCACGCTTTTCTCTAGCGTGGCGGGAGGCCCAGTTTTCCGTAGTTTTCCCCTAAACGGGGGAGACGCCGGGAGGCTGCCGAAATTTTCATTGAAATTTGGGACTTGGACAAATTTTGGAACCTAATTTGGATAACTTGAGCATGCAATCAAGCTTAAAATCAAGACTTAAAAAAAAAATAACAATAATTGAAATGAACATTGGAACAAAGTGCAAGAGGACTCAATTTGGGATTGTATAGAACTTGGACTTGAACTCAGACTCAGACTTGGACAAATATTTAACATCGTTTGGACAACAGGGGACTTGAACAGAAGAGGCTCATATTGGGCCTGAACTTGTTTTGGACACTAATTTGAACATCAAATGAGCAAGATTTGGAATCAAATCTAAATTGGATTCAAATGATATTGCTCTTAACCTGAGTAAATATTTAATCAAATGATATAATGATTGATTTGAACCATAATTCTAAGCTTTCAAAATGAGAAATAATTTGAAAGTGAATACTAAATGATCTTGTGGAAAATATTGAAATTAAATCTCAAACATACAAGCATGAGACTCATGAAGGAGGAAATCCAAGTATATTTTACTTGGAAGAATCAATCAATAACTAATGAATAAAGTATAATTCATGCATAGTTGGATTACAAGCTTCAATATAGAGTATCTTTGTGGACAACAATAATGAACTTGCAATCATCATTCATTCATAAATGAAATTTGAAACTCATGCAATTTATTGAGATAGTTACAAGGGTATATGTTTGATTGCAAGCATATATCAATGAGAGAATCCATCTTGCAAGTTATGGACTACTTTCAAAAGCAATGAGAGACTTATGATTCCTACATCTCATTCCAACCAATGCATTTACAATTAAAATATGAAGCTCTCAAATGAATGTGGAAGAACCTTCATGTTAATTAGAATGCAAATATCACTAAAATTGCCTATAAATGAGGAGTGATTGCAAGCAATGTTAGAGAATGAATAAATTCTATAGTTCTCATTCATAAGTGTTGACCACGCAAGTAAGAATCAACGGATGAACGTAATGGCATGATTGTAATTTGTTATACAAGACTTCCAATTGATATTAAGAGATTATTATTTCAATTGGAAGACAAATGTTATTGAGCAAACTTATCGCACATGATTTAAACCATCTTCATATGGTAGCAAAATATTTGTATCATTCATATGGAAGAGATAGTGATCCAATGGCATAGCACACTGAAAGAAGTCACGAAGAATATGATTGGTACTGGCTAGCTCATAACTAATAAAGACTAGTATGACGACTTCGACAAGTTTCAAGTAACTTGCAAAATGTACAGAATACGTTACCTATGAGTGATGACAATTCACCAAAGTGAATGCTAAATCATTCCTATAGTCGATAACCACTTAGCATTAGTCAAGTATATTAGCCTTCTACAAGCAAAAAATAAAAGATCTGCAATACATACAATCTTTCTACGAATACGGATGTATGTATAATATGACATTTATGGGTATGTGTAGAAAGACTTCAGTAAATGCAGTATCCTGAAGTCAATTTCAATATGAGAAAGAAGACATCTACCTACCTATATGCAGTAGTAGCGGATGTACTGAAAAGATCAAAGACCAAAACAAAATGCATGAAGACTACGACAAGTGCAAGCTCCTACGACCTAATGCAGGAGATTAGTTAGTACACTATGACCCGCCTACAAAAATCAACAACTAGTGCACGACAGTCTACCTATACGAAGCAGCGAACAATTCTATTCAGAAGCTGCTACGCCACGCCACCAGATCTGCAACCTCCGTACAAGCAGACAGAAGGCGTCTACGAATACTTTCAAAGTACCACCGCACAAGTGCACCGTAGTTTGTATACACATAGGTACACAACGAGGTATATAATCCAAACCCGCATGGGCCCCGGCGAGCGTGTTATCGGTACACACGTGACGTCTAGGGATGCTGCGCGGGTTGACAAGTGAATTCAGGTTCGAAACCGATCCTTCTATACGGGTCAATAGGAGTCGATAGGGTTCGAACCATTAAGCAAATATAAGGTTGTGGCAACCGGTATATTTGCTTTAAGATATTCGTATTAGGCCTTCAAGGCCTACAACAATATGAATTCACTAATAAGGGCATAATGCCTACGAAACCTGAGCCTCTATCGACCAATAGATAGAGTCGACAATGTTCAATCCAGAAAATGGAAATGCTCCCCAAACACCCTGATGATGGCCGTGTTGAATGCATATCTCAACCGGAGGGGTTTCCAAATATTTTCAAATATCTATAAAAATCTAAAAAAATCCAAAAACTCCACCAAAATACCCACAAAAATCAAAAAATCCATAAATTCCAAAATCCCAAAAATCTCAAAAATATATTTAAAAAATGAAATAAATCCATCAATGCACTTAAAACAAAAATCATTCACCCTCCGCAAAAGTTTGTCGAGGCGGACAAATATGAAATATTACTTCAGCTCACAAAGAGCGAAATGCCTAGTCGAAAATATCACTAGGATCCATTCTCAAACAATCTCTTGCCAGTAAGGGCGTGGTACGTGTCCTCTAACCGGCAGTTTCGCCGCCAAATGGCACTGCAGGTAAACGGTTATGACCCGGGGCCCTCTGAACCGAGTGGTTTTGCCGCCAAATGGCACCACAGATAGCGGTTATGGCCAGAGCCAATACGCTCCTTAATAGCGTTAAATCCTTGAGATATGAATCAATAGGATATGATCGATAGGGCACAAAGCCCTCTGTTAGCTAAGGTGGATTCAAATTTGTCCCCTTAGACAAACATTCAACCCCGGTCTACAAGGTCCCCTTGGACGAAGCAACCCATGGCTGCCGACAAGGATCCTTCTGTCAGGTTGGGTCGACTACCTCCTCTGACTAAGTAGACCAGGGATCACGATGGCCCGGGACGACGGAATCATGGGATCTTGATCGGGTCCATCATCCATTCCCCCACCATCCGCTTTAAGTGCTAGATGGTGCAATTTCTATTTTAAATATCAAACTTTTCAAACCTTTCCAAATACCCAAATCTAGACTCAAAATCCAATTCCTACCAATACCCAAACCTATGCTGCTACTATATGCCAGATATACGTATCTCTATACGTATCTGATCGACGACTAGCCTTAATCGAAAGTTCTCTCTCGTGATCGGGAGGGGTAATTAACTATAGGGGCTTGCGCCTATAGGAAACCAGAACTCAGATCATAAAGTCCTCACAAAATGAGGGTGAAATCTCTGGGTAGTCTCTTATCTACAAATCCATCTGCCTTCCAAAATTTACCCCGGAACTTAGTTCGTTAAAACTCCCTCGCCGAATAAGAAAAGCGAGCGGAGGCCGGGGCCGAATTTTCGGAGCCCACACGATCAAACTTAATGATTTTCAAAATGTACGAAAGTTAAATTAGAGGGAGTTCCAAACATTTTAAAAAAAACTATTCAGCAATTCTTTTGTTAAAGAAAACATCAAAATTTTGATAGGATCCATAGAATCAACACACACAAGTTGCAAAATAAAGTTCATGATTGGAGAATCAACTCATTAAACTCTGCAAGAAAGATGGATCTTTTGCTTATTATTAGAGGAGCAGAAGTTGTTGAATATATTGTTTTATGCTTTATCTCTTTGGGGATTGACTCATCTCAATTTTCTTACCATGCATGCATAGGTTTGCTATCAGAAGTATAAAGAAGCTTTATACTGCTCACATTAAATATCAAGCTAGGAGGAGTAATGAAAATTAAAATAATTAAACAATATGAGTCTAATGATATTATTCTACTGAATATAAGTGTCTAAGACATAATATTTTAATAACTTTCATACATGAGAAGATATTTCGTAAGGCCTAACCACCTCATTACGCCCTCTTCAAATAATTATATAGCGCACAATTAAATATATTGTAAGAGCTTTTATATATTTTAAATTATATAAAAAAAAAGATGATCATGATCAAAACAATACTAGAGTTAAAATATATAATTAAACAATTTTGTTTAAAAAATTTACATTTCCATACATATTACACTAATGCTTACAGAACTAAGTTAACAAAATAAAGACCTTGGGCACATATATGTATAGGGAAAGTCATACATATATACAAATGCTAGTCCATTAGCATTGCCATCAACATCTATATATTAGAAAAACATATATAAAAGAGCTTTGTAGAACCAAAATAAAAACAAATAATATAAGGTTAGGCCAAATTCACATATTTTGATATGATCGATAGCATGACACAAAAGCTTCAAAATAAAGAGATGATAATTAGTCATCATCACCATCCACAATAGAGGAAAATGGAGGCTTTTTCCTTCTTCTTAGGGGAGCAGAAAACATCAGTCAAAGCAGTTGGAGAGTTTAATGAAGCCCTAAGCAAAGCAAGTCCCTAAAATATTCAAATTTAATAACATACATCAAATCAAATAAATTTAGTAGTTCAATAAAGAATTAACCTCTTCCATGCCGACGGCAACCACCTTCTCCTCTAATTGGACATCCTTTTTCATGATGAAGCGATTGATAAGAGCGATGCTGGAGATCGCAGACATTGGTGTCACTTCCAAATCATCTGTAATCATGTAGGTGACCACTCCCTTTACAAAGCCTCCAACACCCTCCTCTGCATTTCCAGAACTAAAAGAAGAAGTAGAACACGATGGAGCCACGAAGGCGACTTCGGTGACCATCGCACACTTGCAGATTGGGCACATGATACTTCTCACAGTAGTGACTTTTCTATTGCAATAATTACAAAGATAGTAGTTGAGCCCTACACTGGAGCCCGATGGAACTACAACGGTGGCTTCTGTGCCAAGAAGCAAATGATTTTGTAACATTAGAAGTGGACACTTCGGGTTGAAGTAAAGAGGCTTTGGCTATGTTTGCTACAAGATAAATTTCGTTAAGATTTTCTACGCTTTGATAGAGGTTTCCAATTGATCCAATCATAGTTGGAGGAGAGACGAGCTTAATAACACAGCCTAGTGGGAGAGTCAGAAGGCTGAACAAGAAATCAACGAAGTCTTTACCAGCCTCACCGAAAAGAACTTTGTGGCTACGAACATCGATCAGAAGTTTAAGAGTGATTTTTGAATTCAAATCTGACATGGCTTCTTTGTAGAGTTGTGAAAATGGGAGTATATAAGAAGACAACAAGCTCATATGAAGTATATATAGAGGTTACTTACGCCTGCTTGTTTGAACTTCCAACTACGCCTGCTAATTTCGACTTCCAACGGTAAAATTTTTCTGATCATAAAGATAGAGTATTCTTATTTCTTTCTACTACTACAACTGACAATGAATTATAGTCTGCACCTGTGCAAAGTGCAAACGCTGCTCCACTCCACCTCACTTACCGCAGAATCTCGGCTTCAACTTACCCGTTCATTCATAACTACTTGCTTACACTGTAACCGTCTGATTGCTGCCATTTACTGGTGTTCAGATTATATATATGCATGCCCTGCACTGCAGACTAGAAATTGTCTCTACTGGCTCCATGGGGAAAAGAAAGTGCCGATTACTAATTGGGGAAGGGAAACAGTCCATCGGAAGAGCCTCTTGAAAAAACAACAAAATAAATATAATTTATTTTCTTTAATGTTAATTAAGAAACAATTAATACACGTAATTAAATATTCATTGAATTTTTGAATTTTCGGTGCCCCCGCCCTGCTGTAAGGAATTCTCTGTGTGAGCATTTAATTAAAACTAGAATGGTAAGTGTAACTACAGGAAAAATCAATTGAGAAAAGATGATTGTAAGTAAGCTAGCAAGTATAATAGAAGACTTGGAGGTCGTGCACTAATTTGAATGTAAAACTAAAGTCTCGAGCTCATAATTTCCACAATGAAATTGAAAGCCAAAACTTTCATCAAACTACTGATTTAGTTTACATGGATCTTACTGTAATAATATAAATTAAACTTTCATTGGGGATAATTCTTTCATTATTTTCTAAAATAATTTATAGTACAATTCTTTTAAAATAGTAAAAAAATAGTGATCAAAACTGACTTTCAACTAGCTAGAAGACTCTCAAATCTGACTTTCTCTCTCTCTAAAATATCTATTTTCTTGTTCCTTCCTCTTTCTTGTTTCTCTCTGAAAATTTGAGAATGAGGTTAAAATAATATTATTTTTTGCCTGTGCATTTGTAATTTTTTAGTGATTTATAATATCTTTTTTACTTCATATTTTTTCACAGCTCCCATAAGCTTTTTCAGTTCTTTATTTAAACTCCAGTTCATTTGTACAGCAAGCATAAGGTCAGTGCTCACAATTCAACAACTTTAGCCAACCGCCACATATCTAAATGGCCTCATAAAACAGGAAATAATGTTGGTTTTATTTGGTTGATTCTTTCATGCCGTCACTTAAGGAGCGATTGAATTTGAAAGAATTCAAACTCTTGCTGCTTACAACTCTCCAAACGCATAGCCTGATACTTTGTTTAATGGAGCTGCATGTTGCAGCTACTGTGAATAAGATGCCGTACCTCATGCTCTTTCCTCAATTTGTATTGCAGAAATTTCACCATGGTTGGAACAACTTTCATGACCGTTGGGTTTGGCCTTACAGTTATAATATAATTTGTGTTAGTTATGCTTATAATCTGATTATGTCAACCAATTAGGTTTTATTGTTGACATAAAACTCAATTATATCAATTGAGCTCACCATAAGGTTGCAAGGGATCGGGCCTCTCACGTTTGGGTTGGGTGAAACGTTGGAGAAAGAGAGCACTGGACTCATGCTGGAGATAGAGAGTCGAGCACTATAACTCTCCAAAATCAACACGACGGTGTTGCACTTTGTCTATTTTTCATTATTTGTATAACCTGCAACTTTTATCATTGAAGATCTGAGATGTTATCCATTTTAAAAAGCTTCATCTCTAATGATGTTACATATTTTTACCTTGAACTTTAAACTTGGAATGACAACAAACATCAAATTAATAGCTCTTAATAATGATTAAAATTTATTCTGATCTTGATAGAAATACATTCAGCTCACTTTGAAATATTGTTGGAAGCTTATGCAAATCTTATTTGTATTTCAAAAAATAGTTAAATAAAGCTTTGATTATGATTCAAAAATATTTCAATTATGGTCTGAATAAATTTTCATCATTGTTGGAACATTGTTCAGACGATTAACAGTGTTGAGTAAGATTCAACTAAAGTTTTTAAAACTTTGAGCAAAATTATAATTCATTATTTTGCACTCTCTGTTTCCATGCGTATTAAATCATTTAAGTTTGTCTTTCTATGCATGTATATTCTATTCATATATGTTGAGAAGCATTATGCTGTTTATGTTGGGGGTATGATAAAAAAAATCAATAAAAAATTTAGGACTAATGACATCATTTTGATATTATATAATATTTTATGTCACCTTGCACTTTACTAACATTTCTTATTACCAAGATCATTTAGATGCAATGCCATCTTCAAATTATATAGCACAGAATAAAGCATCTCTTTAATTAATTATGCTTTTGTATGGAAGTATAGAACCTTGAATTTTAATTAGAATATTTTTTATTTGCTAAAAAAATAATGAAGAATAAATTGTAATACAATAAAAAAGGAAAGCAATGTATTTGAAATATTTTACTTAGAGGTATCAATAATCAACACAACCCAAATTTGAAACCTAACCCTATCGGAAAAATTCATTGTTCGGGTTAACCATCTACTAGGTAACTTGGGTGAGACGGGTCCAAATTGGATTTCCTGACAATTTGCAAAATTGGGTTGCGTTATGATCAACTTGTGTGGACCCGAGTAAATTCAAGTTGGATTCAAACCAAACTCGTTGACCCATTTTAACATCATTAATACTACTTGAAATGAATGATGTGCAAAGTCAAATGATGATGGTGGCAAAAAATTGGGCGGCGAATGATGATGGCAGTTCATAATAATGTTCGATGGGAGACTACTCGATGGGAGCAAGTAGTCGGTGGTGACTACAAAAGAGGCAAAAAAAAAAATAATGTACTTGTAAACCGGTCAAATTTAATGATTTTCAAATGCACAAAAGTTGAGTTAGAGGGAGTTCCAAATATTTTTTTAAAAAACTATTCTGCAATTCTTTACTTAAACTAAACATCAACATTTTGATAGAATCCATAGAATCAACACACACAAGTTGCAAAATAAAAAAGTTCATGATTGGAGAATCAAGTCAATAACCTCCGTAAGAAAGATGGATCTTTGCCATATTATTAGAGAAGCAGAAGTTGTTGAATTTATTGTTTTATGCTTTCTCTTTGGGAATGGAGTCATCTCAATTTTCTTGCCATGCATGCACATATTTGCTATCAGAAGTATAGAGAAGCTTTATATTGCTCACATCAAATATCATGCTAGGGGAGTAATGAACATTAACATAATTAAACAATGTGTCTAATGATATTATTCTAATGAATATAAGTGTCATGAACATAATATTTTAATAATTTTCATATATGAGAAGATATTTTGTAAGATCTGACATCTCATTATATCTTCTTCAAATTATGTAGCGCACAATTAAAATATATCGTAAGAGTTTTTATATATTTTAAATTATGAAATAGATAAATATAATCATGATCAAAACAATACAAGAGTTAAAACAAAATTTTACATATCCATGCATATTACACTAAAGACACGCAGAATTAAGTTAACAAAATAAAGACCTTGAGCACATATACGTATAGAGAAAGTCACACATATATACCAATGCTAGTCCATTAGCATTTCCATCAACATCTATATATTAGCAAAACATATACAAAAGAGCTTTGTACAACAGCCAAAAAAAAAAAACATAATATAAGGATAGGCCAAATTTACATATTATGATAGCATCGATAGCATTATACAAACAGTTCAAAATGGGGAGATAGTATTCAGTAATCATAATCATGCTTCCTCTATTGTGGTGAACATACTAGATTCTTTTTCATGATGGAGGCTTTGCCTTGTTCTTAAGTGAACAGAAGACATCAGTCAAAGCAGTTGATGAGTCTAATGAAGCCTTAAGCAAAGCAAGCCCCTAAAAAAATCAAATTAATAACACACATCAAATGAAATAAAAATTATCAAAGATATATCTCTAAAAAACACATTAGTTTGATTATGAAGAAACCTCTTTCATGCCGATGGCGACCACCTTCTCCTCTAGTTGGACATCCTTTTTCATGATGAAGCGATTGATAAGAGTAATGCTGGATATCGCAGACATTGGGGTCACTTCCAAATCATCTGTAATCATGTAGGTGACCACTCCCTTTACAAAGCCTCCAACACCCTCCCCTGCATTTCCAGAACTAACCGAAGAAGCAGAACCCGATGGAATCACGAAGGCGGCTTCGGAAACCATCGCACGATTGCATCTTGGGCACACGGTATTTATCACAGTAGTGACTTTTCTATAGCAATTATTACAAACATAGTATTTGAGCTCTACAGTGGTTGCTGTGCCAAGTAGCAAATGATTGGTAACAGAAGTGGACAGTTTGGGTTGAAGTAAAGAGGCTTTAGCTATGTTTGCTACAAGATAAATCTCGTTAAGATTCTCTACGCTTTGATAAAGTTTTCCAATAGATCCAATCATAGTTGGAGGAGAGAGGAGCTTAATAACAGAGCCTAGTGGGAGAGTCAAAAGGCTGAACAAGAAATCTATGAAGTCTTTACCAGCCTCACCGAAAAGAACTTTCTGGCTACGAGCATCGATCAGAAGTTTAAGATTGATTTTTGAATTCACGATTGCCATGGCTTCTTTGTAGAATCGTGAAAATGGGAGGATTTATTGATTTAAGAAGACAAAAAGCTCACACGAAACATATATAAACGTATATATGGAGGTTACTTACGCCTGCTTGTTTGAACTTCCAACTACGCCTGCGACGTCAAATTTTCTGATAAAGATATAGTATTCTAGCCGCTAAAACTTATAAGGAATTATAGCCTGCACGTCTACAAAGTACAAACGCTGCTCCACTCCACTTCACTGCTCCCTGTTACCGCAGAATCTCAGCTTCATCTCAGCCGTTCACTCATAACTACGTGCTTGCACTGTAGCCGTCAGATTGATGCCTTTTGCTGATGTTCATATTTTATATATGCATGCCAGTGAAAAGACAAAACTAATTATTTCTCTGTGTGAGCATTTAATCACACCATAACGGCTACTGTGACACGGAGCAGATGGAGTGGAGCAGCATTTGCACTGGTGCAGACTATAATTCATGATCAGTGCTAGTATGGCAAGAATTTAACCTTTATCATTTTTTTTTTTAAGACATTTAGGCAAATAAAATAGACTCAGCACCTACCACATATATAGATCTCTTAATTAATAATTTAAGCTCACAACCAAGTTGAGTTGTGTGACCTTTATCACTTTCCATTCTTTTAGTATCATAAATGTTGTAGGATTCAAACTGTACAGAGATTAATAAAAAAAAAATCTATCTGGTACTTTTTTAAAAAAAAATTTAAGGATATAGCCCAATTTTCATTAAAAAAAATTCTTTACATATATAAGCTTGTTAGAAAGATACAATCAATAGAGAAATTTCAACTTTGAGGTAGAAAAACAACAAGAAGTAAAGCTGAACTGCAACAAGAAAGCCAGCAGGATCCGGGTGGCTGAAAAATGCAGTCATAACTTTTTTTCTCATTTGTTATCATTACCACAGGCTAATTGCTTCCTTGCCTGACTACGACAATGCTATGTTTACTTGTCTTTTCATTTATATATTATTGCATATGATCATATTTAAATTCATTAATAAAATAAATGTTACAAATTAAATCATTTAATCTAATAAAATAAATCAATTGACAAATGAATAAATTTTTAAATATAAGATTGCTTCGACCAATTGAGAAATTATTTCTTTTTTTTTTGGGGGAAAATTTGGGCTTAGCCCGTATATTAAACCACTTAAAAGAAAGTTTAGTTACAACCGAGGATTACAAAAGGTCCCAATAGACAAAAAGGGACAGCTCATTCGAACACAAAAAGAAGCCCAAATCAGATCAAGCATAATGGAGAAGCAAAATAACTACTAGTTAAAAAGCACAAAAAGAAAAGCTCCTTAAAATCAAAACACCTGGGCTCAGATATAAGAGAAAACCAATCGAAAAACCCCTTGGTTGCCCGAAGACCATCCTAAGGGGGCCTGCTTAGGAGCTTCATCATTAACCAGGTGTTGCAACATCGGCACGGCAGGCACAAAGAAATTACTCCAACCTCAAAGCAACCACCAGCAAAAGCAATAGAACCGAATTTGAGTCAGAGCATAAACCTGCAGGAGAAAAGAAAGGACGCCCAGCAAACAACAACTATGTATGGGGCTGAGAGCTATCATTCCACATAGAAATCTTAAGTTTAACAGCATTTTTGATGCAAAGAGAAGTAGTGGTACTGCTATTAAATATGTTAGCAAATCTTCTCGAATTTCTCTCTTTCCAGATATAGTAAATACTACAACAAGTAAAGATAGAATAAAGCTTTTTTGTATGTTGAGCAGTATCAGGATCGTTCGTGATCCATTCCAGAAGCTGCAGGATACTAGGTCTGAGGAGCAGCTGCCTAGCAGCTGGCATAATGTTAATCAGAATATCATACGAGTAAGAGCATTCAAAAAACAAATGTGACGAACTCTCAGGAAATACATGACAGAGGGAGCAGGCATTCGGAATTTGAATATTGCGGATCAGCAGGGCATCAGCAGTTTTAAGCCCACCGACAAGAGCCAACCACGTAAAGGCAGAGAAATGCAGCACATATCTCTTGTGCCAAACTAATTTATACCAGGAACAATAAGGCATGTTAGAGTGAAATGCATTTATGTAATCCGAAAACCTGCTATGCTTAAGATTATCCCAAATTAAGCAAGAACTGGACTGAGTGTATATAGGAATATCTTGAATAGCCAGCTTCACATTAAGAGGAATTTCATTTGGCAAGCTCCAGCAATTATCTCTAATCAAGTCCCTAATAAGAGTTTTCGGATTAGTGTGCAGGAGAACAAAATGGCCATCCGAAAAACTATCCATATTACCATTATAACACCAATGATCCCAATGTACAACAATTGGAGCAGTCGAAGTAATCTTAAAAGAAAGTTTACTTTTGGCGATCAGGGCAGTCTGGCAAACCGACTTCCAAAAAGAAGTGGCATTGTGGGGAGAAGGTCTCCAAGGAGACATGTATTTTACAGTGAGCCAAGTGGAGAGCAAAGTCCCAGAATTATACATTCTTAAAATGACGACACAATTGAAAACATATTGCATAGCAGAGAAGGAAGGCAGCCCTAAGCCCCCATTTTGAATAGGTAAACACACCTTATCCCAAGCCACCATATGAATTTTTTTTGGAGGCACCAATATCCCCAAAAAATAAAAATCTGGAACTGACTTTTTTGAAGTGTTTGAAAATCATTTTAGGCATAATAGCCCCTCTAATCCAATAAGCAATAGAGTTCATAATAGTGAATTTCAGAAATTTCAATCTCCCAGCAAAAGAAAGCAGGTTGGCCTTACAACCAGAAAGAATTTTTGTCAATTTTATCAGTGAAGGGGAGAAAATCCCCCAATTTCAATCTACTAAAAGAAAGCGGAATGCCAAGGTATGAAATACAGGGGCTGATAGTATGAATAGATAAAGCCTGACAAATATTCTCCTGATTCCTCACTGACTTAGAAAACATAATAGAGCACTTATCATGATTGATGTACAGACCATAAGCTTTTGAAAAAGTAGACAATATATCATTAAGCTTGCAGCAATTATCTATAGTGGCTTCACCAAAAATAAGGACATCATCAGCATATAAAAGGTGGGAAATATAGCAGTTTTCCATTCTAACACCTTTAAAAATCCCATCATCTAATGAGGTCGAAAGAGCATCCATGACGAGGCAAAAAAGATACGGGCTAAGGGGGCAACCCTGCCTTAGCCCCGCAGTGGAAGGGAAATAGCCTTGTAATGAACCATTAATCAGAATTGAAAAGTTAACATCATGAATACAAGCTTTAACCCAGCTGATGAAGGTATTAGGGAACCCTTTTTAATACATCATGTCAATCAAAAATTCTCTAGAGACAGAATCAAAGGCCTTACGAATATCAATTTTTGCACAAAAATACTTGCCACCTCCTTTTTTAACAAAGTCAATGATTTCTTTAGCAAGTATGATGTTGTCAGTAGATATCCTAGATTTAATAAATCCCGATTGGTTTGGCCGAATAATCAAAGGCATGATAGGCTTGATCCGATTTGTCAGAATTTTGGCAACAATTTTGTAAATTGTGTTACACAAGGCAATAGGCCTGAAATCCGTAATAGATTCAGCATTTTTGTGCTTTGGAATCAGAGCAATACCAGTAGCTTTAACAGAGGGAGGTAAGTATCCTTTGGTGAAAAAAGAATTGATAGCCTTGCATACCATAGGACCTATGATATGCCACCCGGATTTGTAAAAAAGGAAATTGAATCCGTCCGGCCCAGGGGAGGAAGTGGATGAACCCGGGAATACAGATTTTCTAATTTCCTCAACTGAAATGCTTTGCGTTAACAGCCCCCTGTAAAGATCCGAAATTTCCACCCCCACTGGAAAAAGATGAGGCTCAAAGGTAGAATCAGACAGAGGATTATATAAAGTTCGAAAATGGCAAATGATATTCTGAATGGTGTTGTCCATGCTGTCCCTATTAAGAGAAGCTAATAGGTTGACAACGGCTTTGGAGCTCCCTTGCCTACACTTAATCTTCGTGTATAAGAATTTGAGGTCATCCTCCCCATGTTTAAGCCAACAAGCCTTGGCCCTTTGAATAATCCAGGAGGTCACCATTTCAGAATAAGCTGAAATGTCATGAGTCACATTAACTAAATAAGAGTTAAGCGTGGAATCAGTGTGATTTTCTTGCAATTTGTCCATAATGAATTTTTTATGCTTGTGAAGAGCATCTAATTGACTGTCCAGAGTGGAAGTATTAGCCCAGGCTTCCATCTTAATTCTAACTTTGAATTGCTTTAGTTTGCTGCAGAAATAGATCATAGGATTTCCAGACAATTGATTAGAAAAAGTGTCAATGAGAAGCATCCAATACCTTTCAAATTTAGTCCAATAGTTCTTGAATAAGAACCTATGACGAGTGATGAATGATGGACCCGAGTAAATGATTAAGGGGCAATGATCTGAGCAAGATGGGCTTTGGACAGAACAATAAGAAGAGGGAAAATTATGTAACCAAGCATGGTTAATAAGAGCCCTGTCCAGCTTAATATGAATGGGATTTTCGCTTCTTTGATTAAACCAAGTGAAAGCACTACCAACAGTGTGGATATCTTTAAGGCACAGATAAAAAATCATGTTATTAAGATCCGCAACAGCAGCATGAGAGATGGGCAAGCCCCCTTTCTTTTCTGATTCATATCTGCAACAGTTGAAGTCTCCAATCAGAATCCAAGGAACATCCTGATTAGGAGAGGTTGACATAATCGAATTCCAAAGATTTTTCCTCTCCAAGGCACTATTAGAGGCATAAATGACCGTCAGCTGGAAATTGAGATTGGAACCATAGGAAACCAATCCATAGATGAATTGGGACGTTGTGATTTGAGGAGTGAACTTGATCTTACATGAATCCCATTTGATCCAAATTCTACCCGAAGGGGAAAGATCAAAATTGTGGTGACTACCTTCATGAGAGAAGACAACATGGTTGTTTTCGAAGTAAGGGTTAAGAAAGGAGTTAGAGCAGACTCTAGCCTCCAAAATACAAATCATATCTAGTTTAAAAGAAGAAATAAGACGTTTACAACACATAACTTTGTCAGGTCTGTTGAAGCCCCTGACATTCCACATCGCAATGTTCGGGACGGACATTAAGAAGAGGAATTGGTTGGGCCTTTCTTCTTGCCCCGAGCTGATTTTTTAACGACAGTAACAAAAGGAGGCTGTTGTTCCTTACCCTTCATCGAAGCAGCAGAAGACTTTTGTTCACTAGTAGTTTCTAGAGGTTTGTCATTCTCCAAATTGGAATTCAGCAATTCATATTTATTTGGGGAAATAATTCCCGGGGGAGCAGTTTCAACATTAGCAGCTAATGTTGAAGTATCGGAAGAGGAAGACACTTCCATAGGAGAATTTAGATTTGGAATGCTAGAGGAACCAATTTCCAAAGCTTTAGAGTTATTGTCCGGCAGTGAGACCGTGAGCTGTTGGAGAGATATAGAGGCATTGTTTTGAGAGGTAGGTGAATGTGTCTGATAATTAAGGAGTTGCCCAATGCTGTTGGTGAGATTTTTAGGAGCTGTGGATTGGGCTGTGGAGTTGGTAGTAGGGTCTGAAGTGAAATGAGTGGGTGGTTTAGAGGTGCTATGGTGACGAACTGACCCGGGTTTTTTGCTATGGTGTCGACTGTGACTCCTTCCACGCGGATTTTTATCATTCATTTTCTCAGTTTCAGCCTCTTCAGTGTGCGGTCTAGAGGGACAGAGGGAAGAGTAATGAACTAAAGACTTACAGTGATCACACGGAGACGGTCTCCACTCGTATTGAACTTTGAGCGCGACAACATCTCCATCCAACGATACCAGGATTTCCTCTGGATAAATCGTGTTGCTGTCAACCACAACACACACGCGTGCAAAAGTCAGCCTGGTTTTTTTTTTTGAAGTAAGTGAGTCCGCAGCTAGAGGAATGCCGACCTTGCTCGCAATCCTTGATATTCCCTCAGAATTCCAGCAGGCCAAAGGAAGGTCATGGATTTTTATCCATATAGGAACAGATGTGAGATTTTCCCTCTTAGGTTTAAACTTAGGGTGCCATTTCTGCAGTATAAAGGGCTTGCCCAGGAGGAACCACACTCCTCTGGACCACACCAAATCCAAATCTTCAGCGCATGCAAAGAGAAATAAGAAGAACCCATCGTTCAATGACAACATTTGCAGATCTCCTTTCAAATTCCAAGTTTTTTTGACCGCTCCTAACAGAGCCTCATAAAAAGGCCTACGACCTATTGAGTAGCCAACTAAACAATGAGACCAGTCACCAGCGCCAGATTTGAGCTTCTCACCTGAGAAAGGCACGATTTCTGGCTCCGAAGGGAAGTGAGAAAGCTTTAGATCAGAAGGAGAGGCCTCCTCCGGAGCAAAAATAGCATTCCAGTTACGGGGCTTTGAGGGCGACACACGGCTAGCGGATAAAAGAGGAAAATCAGCAAGAGGAAGAGAATCCATTACGAAGGAAGAAGGGCCTCCGGCTTAGCCGGAGGGGAGAAGAGGAGGAGGAGGAGCAAAGCAGCAGGAGGAAGCTGTCGGCTAGGGCATCCCGACTAACTAATGAGAAATTATTTCTTGTTAACGCATTCCATGAGAAATAAATTTTCTTGTAGTTTTTATTTTATGAACATTAGAAAAAGCTTGAACGCAATATGATAAATTCAATTCAAGTTATTCATCTTCACAAGTAAGAAAATCCTATATGCTTGTGCAATTTTCATTCTTCGTGCAGCCTCTCTGATGCCCTGATGCAAAGCCTTGTCAAGAATTTAAAAATTTAAAATATATTTTATGAGATGACCATGATCAAAATATATTTTAATATTTTTTAAATTACATTAAAGAATATATTTAAGAATTTTTTATATATTAAAGAATATATTTTAAAGGGATTTTTGCATACATAACACTTAAAAGTTTCTTATTTACTCATCTAACACCCAAATTTATCTATTTACACACATACCACCTAAAACTTATTTGACTTTTTAAAATACCATCCCGTCTTCCTCTCCGTCAAAATCCGCCTGATGCCGCACAAAATCGTCCACCTGCTCCATCTCTTTGCCTCTCGCATGCTCCCTGCTCCCTCTTTTCGAAAAACAATACTAGACGGATGCTTAGATAGATCAACCGGCTGGCTCTCCTCCAAGCCTTGATCTGCCATTACCCCTCTCTACAAACCTCTTTGTATAAACATGTTCACTAGCCAAATAAGACAACTGACTTAGTAAAGCATGACACATGCTCAAATTCTAAATCTCTCGCATATCTGCTTTGTTATCTTTAATCTAAATCTGATCAGATTTAAATCTGATCAGATTTCTTATCAGACCAAATAATGCTCTAGCTCTTAGTAATAGATCAAGAAAGAACACTCGATAGCAGAAAACAGGTCGATTTTGTAGGGGAAAACAGGGTCGGCTAAACAAATGATCCGTGATTTCCCTGGTTCTAGGCATGATGCGACGACGTGAAGCAAGAAAACGTCTGATCTGAGCGGGAAAAGGAGTAGCGTGCAGAACCCATTTCTGAGAGACAAAGAGATGGAGCACGCTGACGGTTTTCATGAACAGGAAGATGAGTTTCACGCGGTATCTGGCGGGTTTTAAACGGAGAAGAAGAGGGAATGATATTTTATAAAGTAAAATAAGTTTTAGATGGTATGTGTGTAAAAAGGTATGTTTAAGTATTAGATGAGTAAATAAGAAACTTTTAAGTGTTATGTAGGTAAAAATCCCTATTTTAAAATATATTAAAGAAATTTTATATTTTTTAATTTATAAAAATAGATGATCATGATCAAAATAATAATAAAGTTAAATATATAATTAAACAATTTTGTTTGGTAAATTTACATTTCCATACATATTACACTAAAAGAAGACATGATTAATTTATAAAATAAAGACACCGGGCACAAATACTTATAGAGAAAGTTATACATACATACAAATGCTAGTCCAAATATCTTAGCAAAACTTATACAAAAATCTTGTAAAACAAAATACACATAATATAAGGATAGCCAAAATTCTCATATTTAGATAGGATCGATAGCCTTACACAAAAGGTTCAAAATTAAATAGGGAGATAGTAATCATTAATCATAATAATTCACAAAAGAGGAAGGTGGAGGCTTTGCATTTCCTTCTTCTTACTAGGTGAACAGAACACATCAGTCAAAGCAGTTGGTGAGTCTAACGAAGCCTTAAGCAAAGCAAGCCCCTAAAACAATCAAATGTAATACAACACATCATATGAAATAAAAATTAGCAAAGATCTCTAAAAAAACATTAGTTTGATTATGAAGTAACCTCTTTCATGCCGACTGCGACCACCTTTTCCATTAGTTGAACGTCATTTTTCATGCTGAAGCGATTCATAAGAGTGATGCTGGAGATTGCAGACATAGGCGTCACTTCCAAATCGTCTGTAATCATGTAAGTGATTACTCCCTTCACAAAGCCTCCAACATTCTCCCCTCCAGTTTCAGCTCCAGTAGCTGAAGAAGTAGAACCCGATGGAACCACGAAGACAGCTTCGGTGACCATCGCCTGCTTGCAGTTTGGGCACACGGTGCTTTTTACAGTAGTGATTTTTCTATTGCAATGATTACAAATATAGTATTTGAGTTCTGCAATGGCTTCTGTGTCGAGAAGCAAATGATTCTTAACATTAGTGGACACTTTCGGTTGAAGTAAAGAGGATTTGTCTCTGTTTGGCACAAGGTAAATCTCGTTAAGATTTTCTATGCTTTGATAAAGTTTTCCAATAGATCCAATCATAGTTGTAGGAGAGAGGAGCTTGATGACAGAGCCTAGTGGGAAAGTAAGAAGGCTGAACATGAAATCTACGAAGTCTTTATCAGCCTCAGCGAAAAGAACTTTGTGGCTACGAACATCGATCAGAAGTTTGAGAGTGATTTTTGAATTCAAATCTGCCATGGTTTCTTTGTAGAGCTGTAAAATTGGGTCGGGAGGATGTAAGAAGACAACAAGCTCATATGAAGTACATATAAAGGGTTGCTCATGCCTTCTTCTGTCAACTTCCAACTAAGCCTGCTAATTTCAACTTTTCCAACGTCAAATCTTTCTTACACTTTTAATGTGTCATGAATGCTGTAGGATTCAAACTGTACGGAGGTTATTATTTTAAATATAAATCAATGCGGTCAAATTACGATTTGAGCAGGGACGACAGAGGTGGCCCGACGGGTTGGATGGCCGCAGCGGGTGATCAGCAGGCCAGCTAAAGGCTCGAGTGATTAAGGGTCACGGGAGCTGGTGACCTGCGTGTGAGAGCGCTAGGTTGAAAAAAAAAACAAAGAGGCTTGCCTCTTTTGCCAGTACTTTCTGTTATTATTATTATTATTTTTAAGCGGAGACCCATTTACGATTAGAGTTAGAAGACCTAGTCTTCTTAGCGCTCTTTCCTTTGATGACAATTGGCTGGGTGAGCTGTTTAGGAGGAATATTGGTATTGTTGTTCTGTAAAGTGGTGCCCTGTTTCTCAGCAGGGAGAGAAGTGGACGGGGGAGGATCAGTGTCGGGTGGTTCCTCTTCCTCAGGTTGAAGGATAGCAAACATGTTAGGAGAAGAGATAGGTGGATTTGCAATCACAGCAACCAAGCCAGGAGAAGAAGGAAAAAATGGGGAGCTGGCCTTAGCCGAGGCAATATCAGTAACAAAGGGAAAATTGTCAGAGGAGGAAACTTCCTCAGTGGGGGAGTTCAAGTTTGGGATAGGTTGTAAGATCGGAGTCCCCAGAACCGCCAATTGGTTAAGGGGAAGTTGTTGGTTAGCAGAGGGTTCCTGGATTAAGGGCAGGGTGGGAGGGATAAGTGGCTGAGAAGTGGAAGTGGAGGGAGCGGGAATGTTGGTGGTGATGCGGGAGGGGTTGGCGGTGGTGGGGATAGGAGGAGGGATAAGCGGAAGGGTGGTGGATGTAATGTTGGCCAGAGTGGGTGCGGAAGGAGGAGGTGGAAGAATCGGAGGTCTAGTATTATGGGGAGGAGGTCTGGAGGGACGTGCACGAGATGTGCTCCGTCCACGGGTCTGAGGGGCTTTGGGCTGAGGATTAATATGACACAGGGAGGAAGGGTAAACAAACGAGCCGCACCCAGCACAAGGAGAGGGCTTCCAGTCGTAGAGGACTTTCAGATTGAAATCATCCCCATCCAAAGAGATGGGGATCTCGTCAGGTAGAGTCGATGTGTTCGAAACCATAACACACACTCTAGCAAATGTAAGGCGAGTTTTACGGGCCGTGAGGGCATCCACAGCCAAAGGGTGACCCACAAAACTAGCGATTTTGGAAATCCCAGCCGGATTCCACACAACCAGAGGCAAATCAACAATTTTAATCCATAAAGGGATGGAAGAAAACTCATCTCGTTTTGGCTTGAACTTGGCCGTCCACTTCTGAAGGATGAAAGGCCTCCCAAAGAAGAACCAAGGACCCCCCGACCACGCCAGCTGATAATCTTCCGGAGAAGAAAACTTGAACAGGAAAAAACCGTCATTCAGGGAAAGGAGCTTAACACTCCATTTAGGATTCCAAGCGCGCTTCACAGCATTAAGAAGGCTCAGGTACGTAGGTCGTGGCCCAATAGAGTAACCAACCAGAGAGGAGCTCCAATCAGGAATACCCACATCCAGTTCAGCAGCTGAGAAAGGAACTTTACCAAACGGAGGAACAAAGGAAAGGTTAAAGTTCCCAGCCACCGGATCATCTTTGGTGAGATTAGAGGCAAAACTAGCCCCACCAAGAAAAGGTAGCACACGCAAGGAAGCTGCACTACAGGAAAAACAGCTCTTACCGGCGGCCATAACCGGCGGTTTGTAGGCCGCCGGTTTTACCGACGGTTTGGGCGGCGGTTTAGCCGCCAGCGTTTAACGGCGGCTTACCGGTGCCTATCCCTCATTATGCCGCCGGTACTAACGGCGGTTATATAACCGTCGCTAAACCGCTGGACAACAATATGGACCGGCGGTTTACCGACGGTGTTGGCCGTCATTGATAAGTAAATTTTTACGGCACAAACCGCCGGTACACCGCCGGTAGAAGCCCTAAAATGAACACCCGCGCCTCGCATTTCATTTTCACTTTTTCCCTCTTCTCTCTCTCGGTCGCTCTGCCCTAGCTCGCCTCCGACCCCTCCTGAACCCCGAATCGACTCCGCCGCCGACGTGTCTTCTCCGGCCGCCGACAGATCAACTCCGGCCGCCGATAGCTCTTCTCCGACCACCAACCTACTCCCTAACCGAAGGTAACCGTCGATCTCTCTTCTCCGGCTGAATTTACTTCAAGCTTTATAAATGAAATGGATATTATAACTAAATTAGCAAATGGAATGTACTTCAAGCTTTATAAGCTCATTTATCTTACTAGCAATTAGGTCATCGGAGACAAGAAGAAGAAGACGAAGTGTGGATTCGAATGCATATTTCTTAAGAGTTAAGAGAGAGAGCGAGAGAGATTCCTCATTTTGTGGGGTAAAAATCATTCATATAACAGAATGCATTTAAAAATGTACATTGCCAAAGAAAATGAGTTGCTGTGAAATCAAAATTTAGGTGATAAATTTCCTCAAAAATACCATAAAAAAGAGAGGTGTGAGAGCATCAACCTTGATCACATAAGCTTCCGAGAGCAAACAAGACTAGGGTAATGTTTAGGTGATAATTTTTTCTTTCTTGCACACATCAATATTATAGGAAATATAGGAAATATTGAAAACCAAAGGCTAAATTGTAAACACTCAGATATGTTGTGTGATAAAAAAATCTCGCTCAAATTTAAAGGGAAAATTCAATTAGATGATGTTTAGACTTGCAACACTTTATGGTGCAAAATGTTGACTACTAAAAGAGAAGCTTAATATTAAGTAAAATATTGCAAAGATGAGGATGCTCAAATGGATGAGTGGCTTTACTTTTAGAGACAGGATATGAAATGAGCATATACATGAAAATATTAGAGTTGCTCCAATAGAAGATAAGATTAGAGAGTCAGTTTACATGGTTTGTCACAAAAAATGGAGGCCTTCTGATGATCCGGTTAGGAGAGTAGATGTATTAGATTTGACTTATGTTAAGAAAGATAGAGGTAGACCTTAAAAGACTTGGTTAAAAACATTATAAATGACCTTCCTTTATTAGATTTAAATGAGAATTGAACCTTTAACAAGACACAATGAAGAAAAAGGATTCATATATCCGACCCAACATAGTGGGATAAAGGCTTCTTGTTGTTGTTGTTGCTAAATCCTAAATCATCATGTGGTTGTCCAAACTTTTAACTTGGAAGAAATAATCACAACACACTAATACATGTTATGCATGTTATGTTTATGGCACAAATCTTAATTAACATATCAATATGAACTGTTATTAATGACGAAAACAAAGTTCTAATTATACAATGAGTTTGAGTATAGAGACTTGTGCATATTTAGCTAAGTTTAGGACAAGGAGATGCGTTCTTATAACACGTTGCACATGCGTGTATTCTAATAAATGTTTTCCTAACTATGTAGGGTGACGTTTGCTTCAATGTCCAAATGACTATCCAAGAAGAGAGATATTGGATGTATAACAGATTGTTGCCGGGTCGAAAAGGATTGACAGTTGAATTTATAGAGGGAGTTGAAACTTTCATTCAAGTTGCATCTCAACTGCCTTCCTTTCAGCTTGATAAAATGTTTAGATGTCCGTGTTCGAAGCATAAAAATCTAGCATTCCTAAAGCCCGATGATGTGAAACTTGATTTATATCGTAGGGGATTTCTTCCAAACTATTGGATTTGGACATCACATGGCGAGTACGAGCCACATAGAGATGCTTATGCTGGTTCATCTACAGCTTATGAAACATTTGATGAAGATCAAATGAGTAGACCCTATGAAGACCTTATTTTTGATGTAGCAGGTCATAATTTAAGGTCTAATGTGGAAGAGCCACCAAATGCAGAGACACAAAAATTCTTTGAGTTATTACATTCAGCTCAAAAGCCAATTTGGGAAGGTTGCAGTACGCATTCAGAATTATCCATTGCAGTGAGGATGCTAAGTATTAAAACTGAGTATAATATTCCCCGTGAGTGTTTTAATGACGTTATTGGTCTTATGAAGGAAACTAATCCGGCTGACAATATAATTCCCTCAGACTTGTACCGAACAAAGAAATTAGTATCCAAGCTGGGTCTCACTGCTTTATTAACTGCTTCTCGTAATTCATTACCTGCTTCATTAACTGCTTCATTAACTACTTTATTAACTGCTTTATTAACTATTTTATTAACTGTTTCTCAATTATTTTTTTTTTAATATTGCAGATGGCTTCAGGCGACGATCCTCCTCGTAAATCATTTGCCTCAAAGTTCCGCCGGAAGAAGATTACGACTAGCAGAGTACCCACACAGACTGAGGTAGGTGAGGGGCCTTCAGTTCCACCAGATCTACCTACACCACCACCGCCACCACCTGCTAGGAGCCAGCAGCCTTCACCAGAGCAGGGTCAGGGACAGTTAGATCCACCTCTTGTTGTACCTCCATACTTCCCTGGCCATTTCCCTCCCAGCTCGACGAGTCCTCGCTTCCCCTCTCCAGATCAGACACATGCTTCTCCATTCTATCCATATTACCCCCCACCATCATCACAGGCTGCTGGTCCATCCACTGGTCCTCACCCTCCTTACCCTTACCCATATTACTACCCCTATCAGGTGCAGCATGAACAGGGTGGACCATCACGACCACCAGAGGTTGGCGCTATCGATCCTGCAACAGCAACAGATAAGCGTCAATACATCGAGCCTGACGGCGATAAGTAAGTTCAATTTAAGTTATTCAGTTGTTTTTATTTTGATATATTACATGTTATTGATAAACAAAGTCATTTGCAGCTTCAATCCTTCAAGGCCACCTATACATATGATCCGGGATATAATAAAGAATAAGTATTATGCTCCTTACTTATCCTGGAAGAAGATCCCAAAGCCAGTTAGAGATATGTGGTTTGAAGAATTTCAGGTATGTTTTTTTTGGTATGATTTGAAATATATGATTTAATTTGTACTAATCTTTTTGATATTGTCTAAATTTGTACAGAAAGAATTTAGGTGGTTGCCTGAGTACAGCACGAGGATCAGATCAATTTTTGAGAGGAGAGGAGCGACCCGTCTCAGAGACATGTTCACGGACATTAGAAAGTCCGGGCAGAGGCCTAATTGGATTGGAGAGGGCGTTTGGGCAGATTTAAGTAGTGCTTGGGCTACCCCGGAGTTTATAAAAATGAGAGAGCAGAATAAACAGAATAGAGCCTCTGACAGCGGCGGTTTAGGAAGCTCTCTTCATACTGGTGGATCTGTACCTCATACAGAACATAGGCGGCGACTGGTAAGTGTTTTGAATTGGTTTATTACATATATTTATGTTAGTATAACTAAGCATCAAATTTGCAGAAAGAGCACCTAGGTCGGGAGCCAACACCATTGGAGCTGCATACAAGAACTCATCAACATCAAGCTGACCACCAGTGGGTTGATGAGAAGTCTAAGAAGGCTCATGTGAGTAAAAATTTTTGGATTTTTAGAATAAAAATTTATTTTAATAAAACTATTTGTAACTCGCAGGATGATTTCTTACGAGCTACAGAAAGTCGGCAGTCCACTGGCGAGGGATCATCTTCTGGATCGGCCCATATTTCTGAGTATCAGACATGGTCAGAAGTTGTTGGTGGAAGACAGAGGGGGAGGGTATATGGCATGGGTTCACAGGCTTTTGCTATTGAGGGCAGTTCATACACCTCTGCATTTCATGATCCAAGTGGAGCTGAAGAATCTGTAAGTGAGAGGGTTGCAGCACTTACTAGAGAGATTGAAGAGATGAAAAGGGTTCAAGCTAGAGAGATAGAAGAAATGAGGAAGGCTCAAAATGAAATGCAAGCACGGTTGCAATCCTACACAGCTGGAAAACAAAGGAAGAAGGACCAACAGGAGCAGCCATCTGCAGACAGTGAGGATACCGATGATGATTAGATGTTTATTATGTTTGATGAATGTATTAATTAGAACTTGGGAACTTCTGAACTTGTGATTGTAACATTATCATGAACTATCTTGTGAATTTATGATTGTTATGTTATGATGAATTTTTGATTTTGTTTGTATTTTCTGGCTGTGATGAATATAGTGGCGTGTTGCCCAACATATATTGTTTTTTCTGCAGGTTTAGACTTTAGGGTGAACCTCCCTCAAATAGAGGGGATGCTGTCAATTTTTTTTTCAGGTGCTACAGGTTTCCGGCGGCTAACCGGCGGTTTAGCCGCCGGAAACTACGATACCGGACGGACAAGATAAAGCCGCCGGTTATATTATTAAACCGCCGGTACGTACCGGCGGCTTACCGACGGCCGCCGGCGGTGATACGATGGACGCCCGACGGTTTAAACCGTCGGTAATACCGACGGCTAGTAACCGCCGTCCACCGCCGGTACCTTACCGGCGGTCTAACGGCGCCGTCCGGCGGTCTAATGAACCAGACGACGCCAGGTTTAACCGACGGTTGTCCGGCGGTTACAATACCGGCGGCCTAACCGCCGGAAGACCGACGGTTAAAATTCCGGTGGTCACCGGCGGTATTGGCCGCCGGCTAACCGCCGCAAAAATAAACCGCCGGTAAAACACCGTCGGAAATGATTTCCTACGCCGTTTTTACCGGCGGTTAACAAACCGCCGTTAGACCGCCGGTAAAGTTAAAAACCGCCGGTAGATCTACACTAACCGCCGGAAAAACTGCCGGTTTTCAGCGTTTTTCCTGTAGTGCTGGAGGTGCTCCAGGAAGGGGGGGGGGGGAAATCCGCATGCAAATCCATGAAGGAGGGGAGGGGAAGATGACCCCTCCCCGCACAGTGGCGGGAGGAAGAAGGTGGCGGGAAGAAAAGCCGGGGAGAAAAAACCCTAGCAGCGCTCGCTACTTGCCTCTAGTAACAAGGAAGTGCCGCTTGCTTTAAATGAAATAGTAAATCATTTCAAAATGTTCCTTTCAGATATAAATGATGACTTCAGAGAATCAAATGGCTGATTTAGTCAACTTTTCTAATAAATATGATAGAGATAAGAATAGAGGCTAAGGAGTGAGAAAAGAGATCAGGTAAACAAGGTGACACAGCTCACTTTACTTCTAGATTCAGTGCTCAGGATTGGATCGCTGGAACATTTTCCTCAACCATCTTGAGTGATATAACCTTATTATCATTGCTGGCTGGGTGAGTACACCTGTGGTGGTAGATGAAAATTTGTCAAACTGTGTTCAATTATATTCACTGTAATGAAAAAATCTTTTAGACATGAATGAACAAACAAATGAAACTGTGTTCAATTATGAATTTGCATTGCTTTTCATCATTAATTCTCAACGTGTGTGATGATATATAACTTAATCAATTGTATTTCAGATGCTAAAATATTGTCTCTCTGGTTTAGATTTCTATCATTTACTTTCTGATAATTTTGAAATTGTATTTACTTGGTTTGTTACCTTTATTTTTTTAATTGTATATATTTTTTCTTTTATTTTCTATTTGTAAATGAATCAGTTTTTTTTTTTGTTAAAACCCACTTATGGGGGGCCTACGCGTTAATATCCAAAAAATCGGTTACATAGCCCTTAGAAGGCTCCTCCAGCTCTCTAATGCTCCAAAGAGCTGCAATCAAAAATGAAAATAAAAAACCTAAGAGCCGGTGGATCCTTTTACTATGATTACAAAAAGAACCTAAGAAAGAGCTCGGGCTATGAGATGACGGCACCCAAAAAAGAAAGAGCAGTAAAATCCTCTTCAGCACATTCTTCCTGCAAAATAACTGAAAAAAGCGGAAAAAGAAAAACGAAAAACAAACTAAGAATACCTTGCGGTCATTGAAGCTCATCACACGAATATCATTAAGATGCTTGCAAGAAATTCTCCAAAAAACGGTGTGAGATATAGTTGGTAAAAGACGGTAAGTACCTAGTATTGTCACGGTTACACCAAAAATTAATATGATAAGCAAGAAAACCAAACTTACACAATAAGATCATCACACCAAAAAACGAATTCCTAATACAACCATAACAGCACAAAGACCAAACATTACAGATTACATATTTCCCGTCAACATCACTCTAACCAGCAAAGATGTTATAAAAGAGGTACCAAAATAAGTAATTGCATAACTCAAAACTCACCAAAAAAAACTCCCACCAGTCAGGTCCAACTTCTCAAGATGAGCCTTAATGGTCCAGTTTGACCAAAATGAGACAACAATAACAGTTCAAGATGCCTTTGAAGATCCAAACCCAAATCTTAAATATAATAGTGTAACCACTACAGCACCCTAATTTGGAAACCAGCACACCATATGAATAATCACTGCTAAACAAATAGCAGCAGTTAGCCAGAAAACAGGAGAAGGGCATAGGCAACCTGAAGGCCCAATGAGCCAAAAAAATAAATAAGCAAATCCAGTCCCGCCCAGGAACCAAACCAGAGCAACCATAGCACAGATAAGCAGAAAAATTAAACATGTCTAATATAATGCAATGGATATCATATAAATACTACAATTAATTCATGACACAAAATAATTGTAGAGCATAGCAGGTTTTATCTATTTCTTAAACACCATGTAATTTTTTTTATTTAATTTTTTTGCATTTTTTTAATTTTTTTTAATTTTTTTTGTCAAACATCATGTAGTATACACCAAAAGGACATACATGATTGCTCGTACTATCCTATGTGAGGAAATATGCTCACCGCATTAACTTATTTACCTTATTACATAAATTTTCAAATCATATCCAAAATTGTTAGTGGAATTTGTTTTGTCCATAATTATTAGATTACTTTACAGCAATATAAAAAAATATATGAGCTTTTTAATCAATACCTTAAACAGCATTTAACATACACCAAAAGCTCATACATGTTAATGTTTGCTTATTGTTTTATTCTTTGTTATGAAATTATTTGTATGATTATATAATTTCTATTCATACTCTATAGCGGTTGTTGGATTTTGTCTTAATCGTAATTACTTGAATATTTTGTTTTGGCTTTTGTGGGAATTAATGGTTTATTTTGGCTTATGTTTTTAGAATTTCAGTTGAATCATTTTTAATGTACCATTTAGATATGTAATCGTATCATAGAGGCATGCAGTGTGAAGACAACAGTTTCTGTTATCTCTGTATTTACCTTTTTACCATTAGTTAGGCTATATATACTAACACCTCTGGCTCTGTACAGTAATCAATTCAATACATAATATTTTCTGTTTCTTTATTCTTGCACTGCCGTCTCTGCCATCTCTCCTCCATCTTCTTCGGCTATCTGTTCTTTCATGGTATCAGAGCCAGAACCAAGAGAAGAGCCAGAACCAAGAGAGGCTATCTGTTCTTTCATGGTATCAGAGCCAGAACCAAGAGATAGCCGATCAAAATTCTACAAACCAAGAGATGACTATACAAGATAGTTGGCAAGGCATGACACCTCATTATGTCCTCTTCAAATTATGTAGCGCACAATTAAAATAGAGTTTTTATAATTTTCAATTGTGAAAAAAGATGACCATGATCAAAACAATACAAGAGTTAAAATATATAATAAAACAATTTTGTTTAAAAAATTTATATTTCCATACATATTATACTAAATGCACGCAGAATTTAGTTAACAAAATAAAGATCTTGGGCACGTATACATATAGATAAAGTCATATATACATACAAATGCTGGTCGATTAGCATTACCATCAACATCTATACATTAGCAAAACATATACAAAACAGCTTTGTACAACCAAAAAAATAAAAAAAACATAATATAAATATAGGTCAAATTCACATATATTGATAGGATCGATAGCATTACACAAAAAGTTCAAAATGGGGAGATAGTATTTAGTAACCATGATCATTCTCTATTGTGCTGAACAGAAGACATTTTTTTCATGATGGAAACTTTGCCTTGTCCTTAAGTGAACAGAAGACATCGGTCAAAGCAGTTGGTGAGTCTAACGAAGCCTTAAGCAAAGCTAGCCCCTAAAACAATCAAATTTAATAACACACATCAAATGAAATAAAAATTAAAAAGTAACGAAGATCTCTGAAAAAACACATTAGTTTGATTATGAAGTAACCTCTTTCATGCTGATGGAGACCACCTTCTCCTGCAGTTGGACATCCTTTTTCATGATGAAGCGATTGATAAGAGTGATGCTGGAGATCGCAGACATTGGTGTCACTTCCAAATCATCTGTAATCATGTAGGTGACCACTTCCTTTACAAAGCCACCAACACTCTCCCCTGCATTTCCAGAACTAACAGAAGAAGCCGAACCCGATGGAACCACGAAGGTGGCTTCGGTGACCATCGAATAATTGCAGTTTGGGCACATGGTGTTTCTCACAGTAGTGACGCTTTTTTTGCAATGACTACAAAGATAGTATTTGAGCTCTACAGTGGTATTTGTGCCAAGAAGCAAATGATTGGCAACATAACTGGACACTTTGGGTTGAAGTAAAGAGGCTTTGGCTATGTTTGGTACAAGATAAATCTCGTTAAGATTTTCTACGCTTTGATAAAGTTTTCCGATAGATCCCATCATAGTTGAAGGAGAAAGGAGCTTTATAATAGAGCCTAGTGGGAGACTAAGTAGGCTGAATAAGAAATCTACGAAGTCTTTACCAGCCTCACCGAAAAGAACTTTGTGGCTACGAGCATCGATCAGAAGTTTAAGAGTGATTTTTGAATTCACGACTGCCATGGCTTCTTTGTAGAATCGTGAAAATGGGAGGATTTACTGATTTAAGAAGACTAAAAGCTCACACGAAACGTATATAAAAATATATATGGAGGTTACTTACGCCTGCTTGTTTGAACTTCCAACTACGCCTGCTAATTTCTACTTCCAACGTAAAATCTTTCTGATAAAGATATAATATTCTAGCCGCTAAAACTGATAAGGAATTATATAGCCTGCACGTCTACAAAGTACAAACGCTGCTCCACTCCACCTCACTGCTCCCTGTTACCGCAGAATCTCAGCTTCATCTAAGCCGTTCACTCATAACTACGTGCTTGCACTGTAGCCGTCAGATTGAAGCCTTTTGCTGATGTTCATATTTTATATATGCATGCCTTGCCGGAAGGGATGTCAGTGAAAAGACAATACTAATTCTTTCTGTGTGTGAGCATTTAATCACACCATAACGGCTACTGTGACACGGAGCAGATGGAGTGGAGCAGCATTTGCACTGGTGCAGACTATAATTCATGATCAGTGCTAGTATAGCAAGAATTTAACCTTTATCATTTTTTTTAAAATTTTTTTAAGACATTTAGGCAAATAAAATAGACTCAGCACGTACCACATATATAGATCTCTTAATTAATAATTTAAGCTCACAACCAAGTTGAGTTGTGTGACCTTTATCACTTTCCATTCTTTTAATGTATCATAAATGTTGTAGGATTCGAGCTGTACAGAGATTAAAAAAAAAAAAAAATCTATCTGGTATTTTTTTTAAAAGAAAATTTAAGGATATAGCCCAATTTTCATTAAAAAAAAATTCTTTACATATATAAGCTTGTTAGAAAGATACAATCAATAGAGAAATTTCAACTTTGAGGTAGAAAAACAACAGAAAGTAAAGCTGAACTGCAACAAGAAAGCCAGCAGGATCCGGGTGGCTGAAAAATACATTCACAACTTTTTTCCTCATTTGTTATCATTACTTTTTTTTTGGGTAAACCTGGGGCAAAAAAAAGCCCATGTATTAAGAAAATGAGTTCAAATTACAAGTAACAGAAAGTAAAGAGAAGCAAAGAGCTAAATCTAAACAAAGTTACAAAGACTAAAGCAGAAATAGGAAAAACGAAATGGCACCAACATAAGACTCAGAAATTAGGCACTGTCTTAATCATCAAAAAATCAGAAGCGAGTAAACTATGAAGCTGACGGTGGCACCGGTTGCCCACAAAATCTGAGTAAGCAGCAGAAATAACTCAGCAAAACTGGCCATCACAGTGCCTCCGGCCTGTCCAGAAAAAGCCACAAAAACGAGCCAGGTTGCCATTGAGACCCTCCATGGCCCGGAAAGACACCTTGATTTGTTATCATTACCACAGGCTAATTGCTTCCTTGCCTGACTACGACAATGCTATGTTTACTTGTCTTTTCATTTATATATTATTGCATATGATCATATTTAAATTCATTAATAAAATAAATGTTACAAATTAAATCACTTAATCTAATAAAATAAATCAATTGACAAATGAATAAATTTGTAAATATAAGATTGCTTCGACCAATTGAGAAATAATTTCTTGTTAACGCATTCCATGAGAAATAAATTTTCTTTCAGTTTTTATTTTATGAACATTAGAAAAGCTTGAACGTAATATGATAAATTCAATTCAAGTTATTCATCTTCACAAGTAAGAAAATCCTATATGCTTGTGCAATTTTCATTCTTCGTGCAGCCTCTCTGATGAACTGATGCAAAGCCTTGTCAAGAATTTAAAAATTTAAAATATATTTTATGAGATGATAAAGATCAAAATATATTTTAATATTTTTTAAATTACATTTAAGAATATATTCAAAAATATATTAAAGAAATTTCATATTTTTAAATTATAAAAATAGATGATCATGATCAAAATAATAATAAAGTTAAATATACAATTAAACAATTTTGTTTGGTAAATTTACATTTCCATACATATTACAGAAGACATGATTAAGTTATAAAATAAAGACACTGGGCACAAATACATATAGAGAAAGTTACACTTTCATACAAATACTAGTCCAAATATCTTAGCAAAACTTATACAAAAATCTTGTAAAACAAAATAAACATGATATAAGGATAGCCAAAATTCTCATATTTTGATAGGATCATAGCATTACACAAAATGTTTAAAATAGGGAGATAGTAATCATTAATCATAATAATTCACAAAAGAGGAAGGTGGAGGCTTTGCCTTCTTCTTATTAGGTGAACAAAAGACATCAGTCAAAGCAGTTGGTGAGTCCAACGAAGCCTTAAGCAAAGCAAGTCCCTAAAACAATCAAATTTAATAACACACATCAAAATGAAATAAAAATTATCAAAGATCTATAAAAAAATCATAGTTTGATTATGAAGTAACCTCTTTCATGCCGACAGCGACCACCTTCTCCATTAGTTGAACGTCATTTTTCATGCTGAAGCGATTCATAAGAGTGATACTAGAGATTGCAGACATAGGCGTCACTTCCAAGTCATCAGTAATCATGTAAGTGATTACTCCCTTCACAAATCCTCCAGCATTCTCCCCTCCAGTTTCGGCTCCAGTAGCTAAAGAAGCAGAATCCGATGGAACCACGAAGGCAGCTTCGGTGACCATCGCCTGTTTGCAGTTTGGGCACACAGTGCTTTTTACAGTAGTGACTTTTCTATTGCAATGATTACAAATATAGTATTTGAGTTCTGCAATGGCTTCTGTGTCAAGAAGCAAATGATTCTTAACATTAGTGGACACTTTCGGTTGAAGTAAAGAGGATTTATCTCTGTTTGCCACTAGATAAATCTCGTTAAGATTTTCTACGCTTTGATAAAGTTTTCCAATAGATCCAATCATAGTTGTAGGAGAGAGGAGCTTGATGACAGAGCCTAGTGGGAAAGTAAGAAGACTGAACATGAAATCTACGAAGTCTTTATCAGCCTCACCGAAAAGAACTTTGTGACTACGAACATCGATCAGAAGTTTGAGAGTGATTTTTGAATTCAAATCTGCCATGGCTTCTTTGTAGAGCTGTAAAATTGGGCCGGGAGGATTTAAGAAGACAACAGGCTCATATGGAGTACATATAAAGGGTTGCTCATGCCTTCTTCTGTCAACTTCCAACTACGCCTGCTAATTTGAACTTTTCCAACGTCAAATCTTTCTAACACTTTAAATGTATCATAAATGATGTAGGTGATCTGGAGGCCAGCGAAAGGCTCGAGTGAGGGAGGGTCACGGGAGCTGGTGACCGTGTGAGAGCGCTAGATGAAAAAAACAAAAAAGAGGCTTGCCTCTCTTGCCAGCTACTGCTATATATGTGCGTGAAAACGGGGTGACAAAGGTCCTTCCATGTTATTATTATTATTATTATTGAAGCGGAGACTTTCGCTGCTTGTCTCTTGTAACAAGGAAGTGTCACTTGCTTTAAATGAAATAGTAAAATCATTTCAAAATGTTCCTTTCAGATATAAATGATGACTTTAGAGAATCAAATGGTTGATTTAGTCAACTTTTCTATTAAATATGAGAGAGATAAGAATAGAGGCTAAGGGCATCTCCACCGAATTTTTTATTCCACTTCAAAATAAAGTGGAAAAAAAAAAATGATATCTCCTGTCAAATTCCATTCTGCTCCCTTCTAAAAAGTAACCGTCTTAATCCACTTTGGGACGTTCCTTCGACAAATTCATTAGAGACAGAAAAATAACGTGAGTGAACGGTGTAATGTCAATATTGACGTTACACTGTTCATCAGCAACCAAATACAATAAGTTTTGTCGTTCGGCTGGAACTCGCAAGCGACGTCATTCATGTGTTGGAAGTTCGGTTGGAGATGCACTAAGGAGTGATAAAAGAGATCATGTAAACAAGGTGACAAGCACTGCTTAGGATTGGTTCATTGAAACATTTTGATATAACCTTTGACACCGGACCAGAAGGGGCACGACGAATCCAGGTCGATGATCCAGTGGCTGTGGCCGAGAACTTTTTGGAGGAAGGATTCACCACCTAAGAATCACTCTTAGGATACAGGAAAACAAAAAAACTAAACTCAACTCAAATTTTATCCATCTTCAATTACAAATATTGCTACCTATTTATACACAAAGGTAGCAACCTATTAGGCTACACACAGCCAAAAGCAAATACTAATCCTATGTAGCCATATAACTACCAATTGGAATTAACTATCCTAAAATTAATACAATTAACGTCTCAGCTCCGGCGTCAACCTTACTATCATTGATGGCCGAGTGAGTGCACCCGTGGTGGTAGATGAAAGTTTGTCAAACTGCGTTGAATTATATTCACTGTAATCAAAAAATCTTCTAGACATGAATGAACAAACAAATGAAACTGTGTTCAATTATGAATTTGCATTGCTTTTCATCATTAATTCTCAACGAATGTGATGATATATAACTTAATCAATTGTATTTCAGATGCTCTTTTAGATTTCTATCATTTACTTTCTGATAATTTTGAAATTGTATATATTTGGTTTGTTACCTTTCTTTTTTTTTAATTCTATATATTTTCTATTTGTAAATGAATCAGTAAATGCAATGGATATATCATACAAATACTACAATTAATTCATGACACAAAATAATTATAGAGCATAGCAAGTTTTATCGATTTCTTAAACACCATGTAATTTTTTATTTTATTTTTTTATTGTTTTTTTTAATTTTTTTATTTTTTTTTGTCAAACATCATGTAGTATACACCAAAAGGACATACATGATTGCTTATACTATCCTTTGTGAGGAAATATGCTCACCGCATTAACTTATTTACCTTATTACATAAATTTTCAAATCATATCCAAAATTGTTAGTGGAATTTGTTTTGTCCATAATTATTAGATTACTTTACAGCAATATAAAAAATATATAAGCTTTTTAATCAATACCTTAAACAGCATTTAACATACACCAAAAGCTCATACATGTTAATGTTTGCTTATTGTGTTATTCTTTGTTATGAAATTATTTGTATAATTATATAATTTCTATTCATACTCTATAGCGGTTGTTGGATTTTGTCTTAATCGTAATTACTTGAATATTTTGTTTGGCTTTTGTGGGAATTAATGGTTTATTTTGGCTTATATTTTTAGAATTTAAGTTGAATCTTTTTTTATGTACTATTTAGATATCTAATCGTATTATACAGATCATACGTAGAAGGGTTATTTTATTCTCTTATCAAGAACATTTTCCTCAAAACCAGCTATGCATTTCAGTGAATTCTCATTGTGTTACATTATATTTGATGTACCTTCATTGGTTTTTGCTGCTATAAATTTTTGTGTGTTAGATTACTATCGATTATTGTTTATATCATAAATAAAATTACTAGCATTATAAGGAGTACTAATTATTATAGAATTAAAAAATTTAAATCTCCTCAACATCTTTTCTACAAAATGTTTTTGAGAAATTATAATTCCATCTATTCGTTTTCTTATGATTATTCCTAATTTTACTTCCTATTCTCTTAAATCCTTCATCTCAAATTTTGAAGATAGAAAACATTTAGTTTTTACAATTTTAGAAAGATTAGATCCTAAAATAAGCATGTCATATACATAAATACAAATAATTACTTTTGATTTTGCTGCAAATCTATTTGTCTCCATTCATAAATCAATGGTTTGAAAAGTTCAAATTCAATAAGCAAATTCTCTATGTAGGGTATATAGATACCAAATCAACCGCTTCCTGTTTAATAGTTTCTAGTGACTTATCATCCATAGCAGCTTCCATTACTTCAGCACACATCCACTTGAGAAAGAATGGTCTGCAAGAAAAAGAAAAATTAACTCGGTGGATAAAATTAGGAAATGTTCCTTAAGCTCGATTGTGTGGTCCTTCTTTGCCAGCAAGTAGGTCAATTGAAACAATCAATGGCTTTCAAGAAGGCAGAGGGCTTGGGTATCCATTACTCCAAGAGAGTTGTGTCCATGAGAAACGGTGGAGGTAGAGGTAGAGGTAGGATTCGGCGTCGAGATGGGTGGCTTCAGCATAGGGCTGGCTGATTCGGCGTCAAATGGAGATCTACGAAGTCGCGATGAAGAAAGTGAATGAGTCGTGCTAAGTTACGAAAAGATGATATCGACATATTTATGAGCGTGTGATAGGCCGCGATTTACAAACCGCTGTTATAAAATATTATGAAAATTTTAATTTTTTGATGATCAATTTAATAGCGGTTAATATTATTGTTTCTATCTAATTTTAGCAAAGGTTTTATCCCCGCTGCTATAAAAATGCAGCGAAAAAATTAATTTTTTGGTAGTGCTTTGCCTGTTAGACTGTTAGTTGAGAGCTTAGGCTATCAACTAAAATATCTTGAGTTCGAGTCTTTGTGTATGTAATATGTGAGCGAGTTTGACTTAATTGATCTAAATGTCCAAAAAAAAAAAAAAAATGTAAAATTGAGAGAAATAATATATATATATATATATCATAATACAAAAGCGTTAACTTCTAATCATATTAAAATAACTATGATTTACTTACTACATGTGTACAATATTACATAATAAAATATAAAAATTCACTCAACCATAAGTCTAACTTCCTTAATATCAATCCATGAAATTACAAGTATCAAAGATGAGTACTTGAAATTGTCAACTATATAAAGAACCCCAATATTTGCTAGCTTTGTAAAATAGTTTATGTTAACCTTTCTACTTAGACTAAAAAAGAGTTGGTAATTAAGCCAAATTTAAACTATATAAATAACACCAATATTTTATTTGCTACATTTGTGAAATAATATATGTTAACCTTTCTACTTGAACCTACAAAGAGTTGGTAATTAAGCCAAATTTAAACTGTGCGCAAACATATCATACTATATGAACTTAACTACAGTTAACCTACTAAGTGAACATAACTACAGCTAACTAAATTATATGGAATATTATAATTGTTATATTTATTTTAAGATAAATAAAATATATCTTAAAATTATTTTAATACCAATATAAAATTTAAATTGTTAAGAAATATTAATTATTAAGTTTATTCTAAATAAGTATAACATATTATATATGATCAATCAATTATTTTTAAATTATATTCATATTAAAATAATTTTAATTTATATAACATTAACTGAAAATAAATATAACAGTTATAGTATTTGTCATGTTAAAAAAATCAATATTTCAAATTAATTTAATAAATATTATAATGAATTTTATAAAAAAAAATTTAGAAAATATCATATTTTGCTCTTGATGTATTGTTACAAATTCAATTCGACATATTATTCTCCTTCAAAATTAAGAAGCCATATGCTTAAGTGTTTTCATATATTTTTTAATTATGAAAAAAAGATGACCATGATTATAATATTAATATAAAGCTAAAATATATTTTGTTTAAAAATTTTACATTTCCATATTACTCTAAAAGCAAAAAGAAAAAAAAAAAAAAAAAAAAATATATATATATATATATATATATATATATATATATATATATATATATATATATATATATATATATATATAGAGAGAGAGAGAGAGAGAGAGAGAGAGAGAGAGAGAGAGAGAGATCACCCATATATACAAATACTAGCCCATCAGCATTGCCACCAACATCTATATATTAGCAAAACACACATAAAAAAAGCTTGCGCAAACAAAATACATAATAGAGGATAGATCAAATTCTCATACTTTGATAGGATAGATAGCATCAAACAAAAGTTTCAAAATAAAGAGATCGTAATTAGAAAATTAGGTCATCAGATCCACAGCAGAGAAAGATGTAGCTTTTGCCTTTTTCTTGGGGGAACAGAAAACATCAGTCAATGGAGTTGATGAGTATAGCGAAGCCTTAAGCAAAGCAATTCCCTAAGTCATTCAAATTTAATAACACACATCAAATCCAAGAAAAATTATAAAACAAATCTAAAAATTAAAAAAAAAAAAGTTGTTGGATAATGAATTAACCTCTTCCATGCCGACGATGACCACTTTCTCCATTAGTTGGACGTCCTTTTTCATGCTGAAGCGATGGATAAGAGTGATGCTGGATATTGCAGACATTGGCGTCACTTCCAAATCATCTGTAATCATGTAAGTGATTACTCCCTTCACAAAGCCTCCAGCATTCTCCCCTCCAGTTTCAGCTCCAGTAGCTGAAGAAGTAGAACGAGATGGAACCACGAAGGGGGCTTCGATGTCCATCATCTTATTGCAATCTGGGCACAAGGTGTTTTTTACAGTAGTGACTGAATTGCAATCATTACAAAGATAGTATTTGAGCTCTACAGTGGTTTCTGTGTCGAGAAGAAAATGATTGGTAACATAAGAAGCGGACAGTTTGGGTCGAAGTAAAGAGGATTTGTCTCTGTTAGCTACAAGATAAATGTCGTTAAGATTTTCTACGCTTTGATAAAGTTTTCCAATAGATCCAATCATAGTTGAAGGAGATAGGAGCTTAATGACAGAGCCTAGTGGGAGAGTAAGAAGGCTGAACATGAAATCTACAAAGTCTTTACCAGCCTCACCGAAAAGTACTTTGTCGCTACCAGCATCGATCAGAAGTTTGAGAGTAATTTTTGAATTCAAATCTGCCATGCTTTCTCAGCTGAGTTGTGAAAATGGGAGGATTTATGAAGACAGCAAGCTCATATGAAGTATATATGGACGTTACTTACGCCTGCTCGTTTGAACTTCCAACCACGCCTGCTAATTTCGACTTCCAACGTCAAATTTTCTTACAATTTAAATGCATCATAAATGTTGTAGGATTTGAACAGTACAGAGATTATTATTTAAAAAATAAATCAATCTGGTCATGAATTTGAATTAATATATATCGTATTTTATTATTTGTGTCAAGTGTACTGATTCATAGGTGTTAATTCTATGACTCTTTTTTTAATCAAAATTGAATTTTAGTGTTTATTTGAATTGCAATTAGTTCAAATTTATAACATTCTGTTAAGTTTATTTTTCTAAGCATTTCAAAATTACACTTTCTTCTATATGTTTCTCTCCAAAACTTCGCGTCCTTTCACATTTAGATCAATTAAATCTTGCATCATTTAAAAAGATTTCTCAATTACTCTACTCGTGTATATATGAAATTTTTGTGACTCACAAATTTCTTATATTGCTTAAAGAATTTTATGTGAATTTATAATATCGAGTTAATCCAACCCCTACAAAAGTGGAGATGTTAATTATTTGATTTTGAAATTATAATAAAAAGAGTTTTACTTGTACAAGTTAAGAGTACTTATCTTCGATTTTTAAATTATATGTTTGATTTTTTTCCGAGAAAAAATTATTATAAAACTTTATTTGAGTTAAACCCCAATGAAAAACATTTAGTTTTTATTTTAATTTAATTCAATAATTTCATTATTTGCGCCCCCAAGAAAAATTCTAGCTCTATCTTTGGGTAGTATGTTGGCTTTTTAATGGCTTTAGTGACAATAAGAAGAAGAGGATTCTTTAGAACAAAAATGAAGATTTTGGGATGAAGCAAACTAGACTTGGCTCTCTATTTTTGAGGAGATAGATCTTTCATGTTCTTTAACATCTAATCTTGAATTTAGGGGAGATAACCTTAATGACAGAGCCTAATGAGAGAATTGTTTTAAGATTTATCTATTTTTTATTTTTCTTTTTATTTAAGAAGTGAAACATATTAATATGACTTATTTATTTTATTTTGAAATAAATTTAATATATATGTAGAGAAAAATTCTCCAATTAACTCTGATAACTTTGATTTAAATTTTTGCTCATTTTTTATATAGCAAATAAATTTCAGAATACGCCAAATGATTTGGCTATTTTGTTCATTTTTAAATTTTTTTTTTAAATGCGCTCCTTAAACTAATTTTAGAAAATACCGTGCTTCTTTCTAAAATTTGGCCATAATAAAAAAAATGAAGAGAGAGAGAGAGGGGGTTGTAATGGGTTCCTTATGCTTATGCTAGTATATATATTTGATATCGAAAATAGTTGCTTGATAAAATTTAAAATTTAAAATTATATTAGCCTAAAAAATAATATAAATTTAACCTTAGTATTTAATAATAAATGATCAAATCAAGGAACTAAAATGTATTAAGTCTATTAATATTACTACCAAGAAGAATAAGATAAAGCAATACCATAGAATTACAAAAATTTAAAAAAAGCAACTTTCCTAACAACGTTCCTACCTTCTCATCCAAAACACGAAAAGAAAAATGAAGGACTTACATTTGCATTCTTTTGAGCAAAAGAACAAACATTTAACATACCATATGCTAATACCCAAATCGTTCAGGGCCTCCTTCCTCTGTTTGTCAAATGATTAAAAAAAAATCCCATCAAATTACAACACACTTGATGCACAGAAGCTATGTGATGGGGATGTTTGGTTTCAGGATGTCAGTGGAAGCAATGGGTTGAGGGCAAGAGATTTAAGAGAGAAACACCAAACGAAAGAGATAAAGAGGATAGTAAAAAAAGTGCACATGAGAAAAAAGATCGTTACTTTAACGGTGAGCTCTTGTGGTGACTTTAGACCCCATGAATAACAAGGCAAAGAACATTCTTTAGCGATTCCCGTCGTGACTTCTGATCTGACATGATCATTGAACGTCTTAGGAGAAAGCTAAGAAGCTTCATTTATCTACTCTTTCAAAACTTCTTCACGGGAGGCAGGTGCTTTGAACGAGAACAGAAGAGAACAGGAACAAAATATGTGTTCAACTAGAATAAAGGTTTCCTGTAGTGCAAATCATATTTGACTGTGATATTAGATTACAAAGATGGCCTAATGAGGTATTGTCTAGAAGTTTGGCTAAATAATACTTCTCTTCTAAAATCTCATCAAACAATATTTTATCGGACAGTATGTCTTTAATGAGTTTTATAAAAAAACTTTAGTCCTCTTGTCCCTTCTCGATCAAATTTGTTATGAAATATCTTACAAAATAAGTTAATGTTTTATTAAAAATAAAACAAAAAAATTTATACTGAAATAACATAGTTGGATAAATTGAATCTTTGATACTATAGAGGAGAACAATTTGCAACTTATCTTATAGTAGAAACCCAATAAAAGGGTTTGATGTTGTTAACATAATGTACACGTGGCAAGCAATAACTGGCTTAAACCTTTGTAACGTTAGACTAGGATATACTTTCTTTAAATCATTTTTTCTATATACTCTCTGTACTTGGCTACTAAACTGATGAAGAAAGAGAAACTTTTTTCCTATCTCTCTGCTTCCATTTCTATTACCGTGAAATATCATCTGTCTTCTTTCTCCTTTTGTAATATGGCAAGATTCCTACCATTCTACATTGTTAACATAATGTACACGTGGCAAGCAATAACTGGCTTAAACCTTTGTAACGTTAGACTAGGATGTACTTTCTTTAAATTTTTTTTTTTTTTTTTTTTTTGGGAAATTTTGGGGCTTACGCCCATTCATTGAAAATGAAAAATTACAGTAAAAGAAACCCACTCCAAGCCAAAGGCAGGAGGGAGAAACAAAAAATTACATGTAAAGAAAAAACAATACTGTAAAGAAAAACCCTATACCACCCCCAATAAAGGAATCAAAAAGTGTGGTAAACAAAAAAATCAGGACTCAGGAAATGCTGCAACCAAACGAAAGCAGCCCGAAATCATAAAGATCATAAAGAAGCTCCTGGTTGCCTAAACAAAAGACCCTCCAAGGAGCAAGGTTGCAGCGGTCATCATTGTCCTGCAAAAAAATTCTCGAAATCGGCATAAGGTTGGTGCTAAGAGAACAGCCAACCAAAAGGGTCAATTGATCAGAATAGCCAGAATACCAGAACCGGTGGAGAAGGTTGTCCAAAAAAGTAACAGGAACACCCAGCCTGGGTAGAGCAGCCAAATTAACCCAATAAGTGCAGTAAACCATGAGCATTCTTCCAACCCACCACCTTAGCATAACAAGCTTTTTTAACTTTTCTGGCAACAGTCGTGTAGCAATCAAAGAGATTGCCAAAAAGTCTATCATTACGGGCCCGCCATATAAAATAAACCGCAGCATTTAGCATCAGACAATAAAAATTCCTCATGTTCCTGTTATCAGAAATGTCCTCAATAAACTCAAAAGCTTGAAGGAGGTTCGGTCTGAGAAGTAAAGTTTGAGAGGGCGGGATAATAGAATTGAGAACCATGAAAGCGAAATCACATTCAAAGAACAGATGAGAATGGGATTCACAGTAATTCTGACAGAAAACACAAGTAGGGTTAACAGAGATACCCCGCTTAATCAGCTGATCAGAGGTTTTCAAGCCCAATTTAACCGCAAGCCAACCATAAGAGGAATATCTAATAGCACAATGTTTGTGCCAAATAAAGCTATGCCAAGAAACCTTATGAAGCTGCTTAAAGAATTCATTCTGAAAAATTTTGTTCGATACTTTTTTCCCATTGTTCCAAAGACATTCAGAAAAACTGCTGGCCAAAGACACAGAATTGATCTTGTTAGCCAAAAGGGGAGGCCAGTAAGCAGGAACATCCCAGGCACCGTTAGAAATAATGTGAGATACAGTCATAGAATTAAGGTTATCACACCCAGCTAAATCCAAATCCTGGAAAAGACTCACAAGAGAGTTACCAAAACACCAAGGGTCCCAAATAAGAGATAAATTGCAACCTGGGAAGACCCTGAGATTAATGCAGTGCTTAATCAAATGAGCCACATTGCATAAGTTAAACCAGAATGGAGATTTGCGGTTAGGTAGGGGAGCCCAAAGAGATTTGTAACGGTTACGCCACCATTGGAAAAGAGGATTGCTTCCATTAATAAATCTCCAAATAGTCGAGCACGAGAAGCCAAAAGAAAGGGCGTTAAGAGAAGGAAGCCCAATGCCCCCATTAGAAGTTGGAGTGCAAGTATCTTTCCAAGCAATGAGATGAAGCTTTTTCACCGAAATGTCCCTGTAGAAAAGAAATCTAGAACAAAGCTTATTAAGAGTCTTAAAGCAGCTTTTGGGAAGAGCAGCCCCTCTGACCCAAAAGGAGATAGTATTCATGATGGTATATCTTAGAAATTGAATCCTCCCCCCAAAAGAAAGAGTCTTAGCTTTGCAACCATCTAAAACTTTGGAAATTCTCAGAATAAGAGGCTGAAAATGAGCTTGAGAAAGCTTTCTAGTGAAGACCGGGATCCCCAAGTATTTAATAGGGGAAGAAGTTTGCACAATGTTGAGGAGAAGACAAATATCATCCGCCAATCTACAATTTTTAGAGAAAATAATAGAGCTTTTAGAAGGATTAACCTTAAGCCCAGAATGTGACTCAAAATTCTCCAGAATATTCTTGATAGAGGAAGCCTCACAAAGTTTAGCCTTAGAGAAAACAAGCAGGTCATCCGCATATAAGAGGTGAGTAACAGAGACATTACCCAAAGAAATACCCGAAAAAAGCTGATTAGCATTGGCTTCCTCAAAGCAGGCAGAAAGGCCATCCATTGCAATAGTAAACAGATATGGGGATAAAGGACACCCCTGCCTCAAGCCTGAAGTAGAATTAAAATAGCCATCCAGCGCACCATTAATGGCAACAGAGAAGTGAATATCAGAAATACACGCTTGAATCCAAGAAATGAAAACAATAGGGAAACCTTTAGCACTCAGCCGATCTAAAAGAAATTGCCTAGAAACCGTGTCGAAAGCCTTGTGAATATCAAATTTAGCACAGAAATAAGGCTCTTTAGGATTGCAGTTAAACATACTAAGCAACTCAGCAGCTAGAATAGTATTATCAGAGATAATTCTGTCTTTAATAAAACCGGCTTGAGCAGGATGAACAATATAAGGCATAACCTCTTTCATACGATTAGCAAGCAACTTAGCAATGATTTTGTAAAAAGCATTACATAAAGAAATAGGACGGAAGTCACTAACAGTGGAAGCATGAGGTTGTTTAGGTATCAGTGTAATAGCAGTATTTTTAACATGTTTTGGCATAAAAGAAGTGGCAAAAAAGGATTGAATTGCAGAGCAAAATTTGTTGCCAAGAATGTGCCAAGTAGCCTTATAAAATTCAAAAGTGAATCCATCAGGACCAGGTGAAGCATTGGATGGTGAGGAAAAGACAACTTGCTTAATTTCCTCCACAGAAATGGGAGCAATAAGAGAATCCAGCATCCCAGAAGGGATGGAGTTACCAGAAGGGAGGGTAGAGGTCATAGGAGGTTGAGGGCTATTGAATAAACTCTGAAAATGATCAATAAAAGCATTAGAAATGCTTTGACTGGATGTAAGTAAAGCTCCATTAACCTCAATACCCTTAATATGATTGCAGTTGTGACGAATGTTGATATTGGAATATAAGAATTTCAGATCGTCTTCACCAGCTTTAAGCCAGTGAGCTTTGCTTCTTTGGGAAATCCAATCAACAATACGAGCTTGGCCATCAGCAAGATTCTCATTAATAGTTTTAAGCCTCAAATTCAGAGAGTAATCTAACGGATCTCTATCAAGAGAGGTAATAGTTTGAGCTTGCTCTTGAGACAACTTATTCAAATCTTCCTTCAACTTATTAGATGAATTCCAGTTTCTCTGTTTGAGCTTAACTTTAAGCTCCTTTAATTTATGATATAGGTCACAGATCGGGCTACCAGTGGCCGGCATGGTAAAAACCATCATCACATCATCCCAAAAAGTGGGAAATTTACTGCAGTAATTCTTAAACATGAACCTATGAGGGCGCATCATAGGAGTATCCAGATATAAGATAATAGGGCAGTGGTCGGAGATGTCAGGATCAGAGACAACATAATAAGAGTTTGGAAACACATTAAGCCACTCATCATTAATGAGTGCTCTATCCAATTTAATATGTATAGGAACATCCAATCTTTGATTATACCACGTGAAGTAATGACCAATAGAGGGTAAATCAGACACACCAGAGTTAAAAACAAAGTTGTTTAACTCACCCAGCTTACTAAGAGGAATGGGATTCCCCCCAGCTTTCTCCGATGGATTTCTGCAGCAGTTAAAGTCACCCAAAATAGCCCAAGGAAGAGTAATACTGGTAGCCAAATTAGCAGTAAAATTCCAGAGGTGTTGCCTCTCCGACACAGAATTGGAGGCATAAATCGCCGAAATACAACAAATATCCCGGCCACCACAAGAAACCACTGTTGACCTCGTTTTTCGCTCGAGCACCTTCGATCGGCTTAGTTAGACATCGTCGAGCACAATTCGAACTCGAATTGATCCAAATTGGTTTTAATTAGACTCGACCTTGTTCAATCAAGCCCGAGTGGTTTGTTCTGACCGCGACGAGCTAGATTTGATCCAAATATTTTTTTTAATTTGAGTTCAATTTGATTTGATCAAATCGATTGAATCTAGCCCGATTTTAAATCAAGTCAATTTGAGCCAAATTCACATTCAAGCCCAACTCAAATCAGCCCAAATTAATCCTAAATAGATTCCAATCTACTTTTGGCTTCATTTGAATCATTTCCTAAATCTAGTAGTTGCATCGAACGGCCCCGATTTCCTCAAAATCCAAAAAAATCGACCGTTGCCGCAGGTTTGAGTCGCATTGAGTACCCAAGCCTTTGCTCTCTCTCGGGATTCCGCTCCTTCTGGAGCTCTCGTCCAAAAGGAAGCCCTAGGCGAAATTCCGCTCCCTCTGGAGCTCTCGTCCAAAAGGAAGCCCTATGCGAAATCCCTCTCTCCCTCTGGTTCGCACGCACAGCCGAAAGCCTCAGCTCTCTCTCTCGGTTTTTTTTTTTTGGCTTGCTCTCAGACACCCGATCTCCCTCTCTAGCGCCCAGTTCTTCCTCTGTTTTGGGACCGAACCAAGGAGGATCGCCTCTCCCTCTCGTGCTCTCTCGCTCACGAAGACCAGTCTACGCTACCCAGCCCCGGTCTCCCTCTCGCTCTCAGTCGCATCCTCTCTGTTCCAAGAGCCGAGCCCCTGGTCCCTCTCTCTCACACGGGATCTCTATCTCTCACGCCCAGCTCTATCACTCGGACCGACTCCCTCTCTCGTTTCTCTCATTCGCACCCAGCCTCCTCCCCTCTCGGTTTCGCGAATACTAGGAGCACTCGTTGCCTTGTCCGACGCCAGTCCGGACGAACGACCCCAGCTCCTCCTCCCTCTCGCCCTCAGTTCGCTCCAACTCGGGAGGTACGACACCGAGACTCGTCCGACTCTGGGCGATCTCCTCCCCATTTGTGCGATCCGAACTCCTCTTCTTTGCAAGACAATCGCAAGGGATCCTGGGTTTGGAAACGAGTTAGTGCCGTAAGAACCTGTCCCTTTTGCAATGCTTAGCTATATACTTATATGCAAGGTAATCTCTTTCCTATTTAGAGTAGAAATGGTGTTTCATTGAAGTGTTAGTTTCAGTTTTTTTTTGAGCTCTCTGTTCTCTGGCACGTATCCGTTCCTTACATGCTATTTCTCTTGGCTTATATTTCTTCATATTTCTGCTGAAGAACCTGATAAGTTAAGGTGAAGGAAAATTTCTGTTACAGCTTTTTTTTATTTCAAGACCTGTACAAGATTTGTGAGGGAAGCAAGAGTAATGCTTCTTGCCTCTTATGGTTGAGCGCGGTAGAAATTTGATCTCCATGTCATCTTGTTTGCTTAGCTTTGAAATGTTGTGTATCAAATGCTCGATGAAATGCTTCTAAAGAAGGCCATAAGTATTTTTGCTTGCATTAAGGCTTTATGCGGTGAATGAAGTACTTTTCTTTTCTTATATAAATGTCTTATTGAGGAGATCAAGCAATATGGTTTAAAAATGCATCCTATAACAAGATTTATTGGAATCACATTACCCATGTATGAAATCTGTAGGAGCCTATGTCCCTTGATTGTTACATTATATGATGTGAGTTTAAAGTCCCATGTTTAGATCTTAAAAAGAATCATGGCATCTTTCATTGAGAGCATGCAAAGCCTTTGTAGTAATATATGTTAGGAATACTACACAACTCAACCAAGCAAAGAGGTTGAACAAGCATGTATCCAGCACATTTCTCCTATATATCTAGTGAGTTCATAAGTTTTGGTTAGAACTTGCATGATCGTATGATATAAGCGATCGCTATGTCTTTGCATCATTCATGATTCGACGCGGTGATCGCCGAAATATTTTGTTTTATCCTCTTTCTATCTCGAAGTAGATGAAGTGTATGAAAGTTGGGCAGTCATTTCTCATATGTTTCACCAAGATATTTTAGTTAATCTTATTGTTTCCCTTCTCTTTCTTTTATATATATATATATATATATATATATATATATATATATATATATATATATATATATATATATATATATATATATATATATATATATATATATATATATATATATATATATATATATATATATATATATATACAAGTTCTTTTATGGAAGGGAGTTTTGAGCCTTTGGAGAGGTTTGAAATGGAAATTTGCTAAAAGGAAGGGGGTTCTAACTCATGCTCGCTTTCTTGAATTTGTTTTTTTCTATCTAATTCTGCTCTCTTAAGCACCAAAGTTTGGAAGCATGTGTATGTGGTCCATTAGCATTTCTTTCTTGAAGTTTGATAAGTGGCTACATCATATATTAAAGTGATAGGTGCAGAATTTTCACTGTTTTTTTGGTTTCCAACTTGATTTGGGAGCAAACTATATGCAGATATTTCATTATTTTGCATTCCCAAACTATTTTGAGAAAGAGATATATGCAGATTTTTTCATTATTTTGAGTTCCGAACTGTTTTGGGAATGAGTTATGTGCAGATTTCTCGCTGTTTTGTGCTCCAAACTGTTTTGGAGAAGGGTTATATGCAGATTTTTCCTGTCTCTATGCCTCAAACTACTTTAGGAATTGATTGGATACATGTTTTCACTCATTTAGTGCTCTAAACTGTTTTAAGAATGGAATATATGCAGATTTTTGTTCATTGTGTGCTCTAAGTTATTTTTAGAGATGAGTGTCGGGAAGTATTCATGTCTTTTTAGGATGAACATCCATGCCTTTTATAAAGCATCTTTAGAAAATATGAAATTGGAAAGGTTGTTGGAGAGAAACCATGACAAATATTCACACATCTCGCATAAGGTATTTTGGAGAAAGATTAGAGAATTTTCGTATGATCCAAATATGAGTTTGTACATGGATTTGAATGTAGCCTTGCTTCTTATGGATCGAAAGTATTTTCTTGGATATTAAAAAGAGTGAAATTGCATTGAACCTTTTCTATCTCTTTTGTATTGAATGTCAGATGAGAATAAAATGAGTTGGAAACATGTTTAGTTCTAAAAGGATTATGGCAAATAGTACAATGCTTTTACTTTTATCCCTAAATTTTGGTTTCTCTTTCACTTGTTTGAATTTTATGTATATAAAAAAAGATCACATCATTTAGTATGATTTTAAAAAAAAAATGAATGGTTTCATGTTTGAAAGATCGTTGGTTTGTTCTATGTTGAAAAGGTTTATGACTCGCCTCATGTCGGATAGATTGATGGTTTACTTTATGGTTTGCTTTAAATCTGTTATTTATTGGAAAGATTTATGATTTGTTTTATTTTGAGGTGATTTATGATTTGCTTTATATTGAGAATATTTGTGATTTGCTTCGTAATTGAGAAGATTTACAGATGGCTTTATATTGAAAGGGTTTTGTGAGTTTTCTTTGGAAAGAGAGGTATTATAAGATGTTTTATATCGAAAATGCTTACGAGTATTTACTTTTATGGTTTGAAAGTTTTTTTTGATGAATTTTGTGAATTGTATTTTGCGAATTGTTTTATGTTGAGAAGTTGGATGATTTGAGTTTTGCGAATGTTTTACAATGAGGGGTTTTATAAAGCCTTCTTGTTGTAAAGCTTCATGGATTTCTACCCCACTCCAAATGAAAGAAAGAGGCACTTGATTGTGGGTCTTCTGTAGGGTTTTGGGTCGAAAAACAAAAGAAGAATTTTGGTAGATAATTTGCTTAAGGTTTTGTGTGGTATTTAATTTAGAGATTTTCATGGAGAATTTTGAGGCTTATAATTTTGTGACTTGCTTAGTGTAGTAAAATCCCTTGGTAGTTTTCTTTTTAGAGTAGGCTAGTGATTAGTGTATGAATTGTTTCCTATTGATTCGCATTAGTTTCTAAAAAATGAGTTTTGGGATTTGAAGCTTTAGGAGCTTTGTGTTAAAAGCTTTTAGTGTCTTTTTTGGAGCAAATAATCCTTAGCTTTATTTAGGGTTAACTTCTAAGAAAACATGGAATTTTGAATGAATGCAAAACAAAGAGAGTCTAGCCTTAAGTTTAATTTTAGAGGTTTGTCTCCCTAGGTTATTTTGGGCTTTGTTTGTAGTGTGTTGTAGGTAGGTGTCTTAATCGTATCAAGTGCCTCATTTGGAGTGGGAACAGTAAAGGGCATTGTTGATATAATAGGATGCACTTGACTTTTACGAAGTGTATCCAATAACAACAATGCCTACATCCCTTTTATTTGTAATTTTTTTCATTCTTTTCTTTTTACTGCTTTGCTATAAATTCCTAAACCTAGTGACACTCGTACGAAAATCCTAAGGGTTAGAAAACAAAACCTCCTTTTATCCCTACAACTTTAGTGACACATAAGGACAAAAATTAAGGACCGAGTCTTAGAAAACATAGACTTAGGGTGCATGCTCCTTATAGGATAGAGACATTAAAATCAAACTTAGTGATACGTCTTCTTAGGTTCTAGTTTTCTTAATCCACTAATAATCAACCAACCGATTCTAATCTAATTCTTAAAATCTATTAAAACACCCTATTCTTAATCAAGTTATTATTAATATTTTATAATTATTAAACTTCAAATCTAAGATATGAACTTAGATCAATTCTAACTAATCTAATGATTAATTCTTAATCAATCTAAAATCTAAAAGATGTAGATTTTATTAGGGATTAAATTACAAATTAAGATTCATTAGGATAAGAGACTCCTAAATATCAAACCTTAGACTAACCTTTATAAAATCAATCAACAAACCCCTTAATACATAACAACCGCTCCAGAAGTGAAGTTTATTGGATGGACTACTCCGGGCTGCGGGGCTAAGTGTCCTAAGGAGGCTGGTTCCTCGAGCCTGGTGGCACAACGCCACGAATGAATCTAATGGAGCGTCAAAACCTAAAATTAATTTTTCTAATTGGCATAATTCAAACTTGATTAATAAATGATTTAATTCACCCTTTTCTTTTTCTTTTAATAACAAACTAAAATAATCAAACAAAGTTAATTATCACTGGGTAACCCAGGCCTACGAGGCTATTAAGTTAGCCCCAAGGAGGGTGAAATAAACCTCACGGCCTCGGTGTGAAACAAAGGTGGTAGTTAATTAAACATTAAAAATAAAAGATACCTAAAATCAATCCTAAAACACTAATATTTGAACTTTAACCAAAATCTTTCCTTTGTCCCTTTCAACAAACAAATCAAATATACATACAACTCTAACTAAAATCATCCTACATAGGATCTATCCAAAACTGCACAGCCTACACACACCTTAGACTTGTTTGGTTAGGACAAGACTTTTAGCTCTAGGCTAGGCTTGCATTTTCTCTTGTTATTCAATGCTTGTTATATATACATGTTCTATAAATGCAATTATTAAATTTCCTGTTAGTTACATTTAATTTCCTGTTAATTATATTTTTGTTATTTACCTGCATTTCTTTTCTGAACGGCATCTACGCTCATATATGTGTTTCTCTGTTATCTTTTCTTGCGAGGTACACTGGAGCTTAATGATCGGGAACTAAATGAGGCCGTTTGCTTATAAGCTTTTAAGTGGCAGCGCCACATACAGTCAGGTATAATTTCTGCAGCTTGCGAAAATAAATCTTTAATTATGTATCGGAACTGCTTCACATCACACACTGTTTGTTAATAGGTATTCTAGCATGTGTAGGTAGCCAGCCATAGGGTAGTTCACTAACGAAGCTTTGGCCCTATAGGTCAAAGCTTGCCCCCTTCTGTGAGCCCTAGAGACCCTTAGGGTCATTTAGGCCTGTAGAGTAGGCCACCTATTATGCCGGTTGGCATCGTTGTTTTCCCACACGAAGTGGGCATCGTTGTTTTTCTGCTAGGACTTTGGCCTCTTCTGGCTTTTGGGTACGATACCCCCCCTTTTTTTTCTTTCTTTCTGTGAGCCCTAGAGACCATTAGGGTCATTTAGGCCTGTAGAGTAGGCCACCTATTAGTGCCATTGGGCACCGTTGTTTTCCCACACGAAGTGGGCATGACTCTGATGATTTTCTGTGCGGGTATCTTGCCTGAAAGATACCCTTAGGGTGTGTTTATTTACTTTTTCTGTACTCTGGATGTCATGCATACGTTCTTACACACTTTTCTCCACAATACACTTACATACATGCATTGCATTAGTGGACCTAAGGATCTTTCTTATTTATGCATCTTTTCATGCATCATACAACGATAGGTCTATTCGTCTGCATATTGTAGAGTCGTTGATTTAAGTCTTCTGAACTATTAATCTTTGAATCCTTAGGATAGAGCCTTCCCATCTTGCATACATATAAGACGGTTGGTTGTGCTTAGGATTTTAGCTGGCTTCCTTTTTCAGGCAAGGAATAAGTCCAGATTGCATTAGTTAGGTTGTAGGCGTTAACGTCGTATGTACGATATTACACTTCTTATAGATTTAAGATCTAAAGGTGAGTGGTACGAGTGTACCCCTATACACCTTATTGGTGGGTAAGCTATCCATCCTTTCGGAAGCTATAAATCCTACCCATCCGCGTCACACAGATGACGCCACCTCCCTCTTTCTCTCGTGCATGTTTGAATGCTTGGCCTCCTTCCTTTTTCTCCAGTTTCCACTTCTTTGAGCCGACCGGATGTTGATTGAACCCCGTGTGTTGATCGAACTAAGTTGGGACCTTCTTCCTTTTGATTAGGAAAGCCTAGAAACCCCTTTGCACTAAACCCATTTGGAGAAGATAATCTAACATCCTTAATCGAGAGTCTTCTTAGATCGAGGTCTAAGATGTAATTAACTACGGGGGCTTGCGCCCGTAGGAAACCGATCCCCACAATCAAATAAACCCCATTCGAGCTGATGTATCGAATGGGGGAAATCTCGTGAATTTAGGGTTATAGATATTATTATCCATCGAGGTGCGTAGGTGAAAACCCGCTATCCTCTATGGCTAATCGTATCTATAACTCCATCTGCTCTTCCATCGGCCTGCTTGTGCCGAGTGTAAAGGCCTACGACCATTTTGTCCTACGGGATAGTGTGATCGTACCCTTTGCATTCGAACCACACGAGCGGAATCCTTTCGGAGACCCACAGATTTCTGGCGACCACGGTGGGACAGGTTTCTCTCTCCATCTTCGGATGTTAAATTATCTCCTCTTGTGTGCACTCCGGGTTTGGTGCTCTTTAGATTAGGTTCTTTCTACTCTTAGATAGGGTCATTTTCTTAGTTAGGTTCCCTTCTTGGCTAGGTTTCCCCTAGCTTTGGTCCCTTTCCTTCCGACCTTTTAGGTCATTTCGTACCTTATCAAATTCTCTTCTTTCCGTCGGGTTTTGTGTTCACTCGACTCTCTCACTCTGAGATCGTCGAGTAGACCCCGGCACCTTCCTACCTTTCGTAGGTATTTGATACCTAAGGGTGGATTCGTTGTTGATAGTAGTTCAGATGAGGAATGAGACTTCTGACGTCAGACTACTAGCAAGCAACCTATTCCCCATCAGATGTGTGGAATGAGAGTCGAGGATTTCCCGTTAAAAATCTTTTGACACTCCTTCCACTAGTGTAGGTTGTTCGCTACAGACTAGCGAACCCTCCTACCTCCTATAAATATCCCTTTATATCCGTATTCCTTGAAAGGATCCTTTTTACTTTTCGGGCAGTCTGTGTGGCCACGACGATTTGTCCTCTACCACACGATGTTCGCTTCGAAGAGTATAAGGCTATCTTCAAAAGGGATACGCTAATATGTCGTAGGGATATTTGTACTTCTGTTTGTGCACACAAATCATATCGATGCCAGCACATAAAACCTTTGATTTGTCCCTCCTTTGTGAAAGGTTGTTCTACCCAGTTTCGCTTGTCACCCCAAGCGTGGTCTGGGATACCAAAACCAATAATTTCAAATCTACTTTCTATAGGTGATACTTGGTCCATACCCACCTGTGTTAGTCAGGTGTGGTGATGTTGAGCCGATGTCCCTAATTTGAATCTATTTCTCAGAGGTAATACTGGGTCCATACCCACCTAGGTTAATTAGGTATGGTGTGGTAGATCCAATATCCCTAAGCCCAACCCACTTTCTATAGGTGATACTGGGTCCATGCCAACCTGTGTTAGTCAGGTGTGGTTATGTTGATCCAATGTCCCTAATTCAAATATACTTTCTATAGGTGATACTGGGTCCATGCCAACCTGTGTTAGTCAGGTGTGGTTATGTTGATCCAATGTCCCTAATTCAAATATACTTTCTTTAGGTGATACTGGGTCCATGCCCACTTGTGTTAGTCAGGTGTGGTTATGTTGATCCAATGTCCCTATATAAGTTTCCTTCTCTTATCGGTCATGATACGATAGTTGTTCGTTTCCTGTCACTTGTATGTATCCCTATGTATAGATATAACTCCAAAGGATCTCTTCTACTTTTCGACAGTCCGTGGCCACGACGATTTGTCCTCTACCACGTGATGTTCGTCACACAAAGTATGAGATTATCTTTAGTAGTTGTATGTAAATACATCGTAGGGGTGTTTATACTTGTACTCATGCCCACCAATCGCTCTGGTGTTGTGGCATGAAATCTCTTTTTCAGTCCCCTTCAAGGGTTGACTTTCCCCAGTTTCACTTGTCATCTTCAAGTGTGGTCTGGGATATCAAAACTACTAGCTCGAATTCTTATGAAATGTGATACTGGGTCCATGCCCACCTGTGTTAGTTAGGTGTGGTAATGTTGATCCATTATCCCCTTATAAGTTTCCTTCTCCTATCAGTTGTGATACGATAGTTGTTCTTCCTTTGTCACTTGTACATATCCCTCTGTATGGATATAACTCCAAAGGATCTTTTCTACTTTTTGGCAGTCCGTGGCCACGACGATTTGTCCTCTACCACGTGATGTTTGTCGTACAAAGTATGAGATTATCCTTAGTGGTTGTATGTAAATACACCGTAGGGATGTTTGTACTTGCACTCGTGCCCACCGATCGCTCCGGTGTCGTGGCATGAAATCTCTTTTTTAGTCCTCTTTGAGGGTTAACTTTCCCCAGTTTCACTCATGTGGCGAGTATGGCCTGGGTTATCAAAGCCAATAATTTTCCTCTCTTTATGTTCCAGTATACTTGATCTATATCTGTGAACATAATGTGAAAAAAAATGATTTTAAAAGAGAGGAAAACTCTTAATTGAGTAGAATCGGTTGCCCTTGTCACAAGAGGAACCCGGTTCCACACTCCAAGAGCCCAAAGTCCCTCCAAAATTATCTCCCTCAAGGCTTCTTTATGATTGCTTAGGAGATGACATGATATTCAATTCTCTTACTATAACTTTTCCTTTAGAGTGTGTGATTTTTCCCCACCCATGATGTGGTACATCTTACTTTAAGATGTTAACATCCTTTCTCAGTGGATTTTGATCTTCTAGTAAAAAGTCGATCCGCTACTTCTTTCAAATAATATATTTTCTCATTGAAATCTTGATTTTAGTTACAAGAACAGTCTCTTTTGAATACAGCAATGTTGCTTGTACTTCTCACAGGGTCCCATTAGTTAGTATGGGTGCTATCACTGTGATTTCTTCTAGTGGTCATTGATCCTTAATATGATTACGATTCTTAGTGACAAGTGTGTCCCCTTGCCATTTCTATTCATTCATTATGAGATTATTCTTTTTACACGGTCGTATATATATTCCTCTTTTTAGAGAGATGTATATCGATCGATTGCTTCATGATATGTGATTTTAATTTTACCTAAAGAAGTCCTACTTATGTTTTGATTATTCATGGCCACGACGATTTGTCCTCTACCATGTGGTAATTGAAATATGAGTTTGAGATTTCTTAGGCGATGGATTACCTACTTCTCTTTCCCTCACAGCACCGCGCACATGTGCGTCGGGTGGTTGTAGAGGTGACTTTCACTCTTTGTCTCGCCGTTGCGAATATGGTCAGGCAGACATTGAGTTGTCTCCATTCACTGTTTCGATCTGGTCAGGTGAATGTGAGATTTTGTCTTTTGTCCTGCTGTTTCGATCTGGTCAGGCAGACATTAGACTTTTTGGGAAGCTCTTTATTCGCTGTTGCGAATATGGTCAGGTGGATATTGAGCTGTTCTCATTCGCCGTTGCGAATATGGTCAGGTGAATGCTGAACTCCCTTTCTCTTTCCCCCTTTGTCTCGCTGTTTCGATCTGGTCAGGCGAACATTGGGTTGTCCTCATTCACTGTTTCGATCTGGTCAGGTGAATGTTGGACTTTTTCTTTTGTCCCACCGTTGCGAATATGGTCAGGTGGACATTAGACTTTCGGGAGGGCTCATTATTCGCTGTTGCGAATATGGTCAGGTGGATTTTGAGCCATTCTCATTCGCTGTTTCGATCTGGTCAGGCGAATGTTGACTCCCCTTTCTGGTTGGGTGCCCGACAGAGTCCCTGGGAGGCATACTTCACCACCTCTTCATTCCCCCTGTTTTATTTTCCTGTTTGGGGGTTGTTGAGTTTTCTGCTGATTCTTTGTTTCGCTGTTTCGATCTGGTCAGGCGAACATTGAGTCTTTCCCCATTCACTGTTTCGATCTGGTCAGGTGAATGTGGGATTTTCCTTTTCCCTTCCGCTCTGCTGTTTCGATCTGGTCAGGCAGACGGTTGGTTCTCTTCTTTTTCTACTCGTGTTCACTGTTTCGATCTGGTCAGGTGAGCATTGAGTCTCTCCCCATTCACTGTTTCGATCTGGTCAGGTGAATGTGGGATTTTTCTTTTCTCCTCCGCTCTGCTGTTTCGATCTGGTCAGGCAGACGGTTGGTTCTCTTCTTTTTCTACTCGTGTTCACTGTTTCGATCTGGTCAGGTGAGCATTGAGTCTCTCCCCATTCACTGTTTCGATCTGGTCAGGTGAATGTGGGATTTTTCTTTTCCCTTCCGCTCTGCTGTTTCGATCTGGTCAGGCAGACGGTTGGTTCTTCTCTTTTTCTACTCATGTTCACTGTTTCGATCTGGTCAGGTGAATGTGGGATTTTTCTTTTCCCTTCCGCTCTGCTGTTTCGATCTGGTCAGGCAGACGGTTGGTTCCTCTCTTTTTCTACTCATGTTCACTGTTTCGATCTGGTCAGGTGAGCATTGAGTCTTTCCCCATTCACTGTTTCGATCTGGTCAGGTGAATGTGGGATTTTCTTTTTCCCTTCCGCTCTGCTGTTTCGATCTGGTCAGGCAGACGGTTGGTTCCTCTCTTTTTCTACTCATGTTCACTGTTTCGATCTGGTCAGGTGAGCATTGAGTCTTTCCCCATTCACTGTTTCGATCTGGTCAGGTGAATGTGGGATTTTCTTTTTCCCTTCCGCTCTGCTGTTTCGATCTGGTCAGGCAGACGGTTGGTTCTCTTCTTTTTCTACTCGTGTTCACTGTTTCGATCTGGTCAGGTGAGCATTGAGTCTTTCCCCATTCACTGTTTCGATCTGGTCAGGTGAATGTGGGATTTTTCTTTTCCCTTCCGCTCTGCTGTTTCGATCTGGTCAGGCAGACGGTTGGTTCTCTTCTTTTTCTACTCGTGTTCACTGTTTCGATCTGGTCAGGTGAGCATTGAGTCTTTCCCCATTCACTGTTTCGATCTGGTCAGGTGAATGTGGGATTTTTCTTTTCCCTTCCGCTCTGCTGTTTCGATCTGGTCAGGCAGACTGTTGGTTCTCTTTTTCTACTTTTGTTCACCGTTTCGATCTGGTCAGGTGAATGTGATACCTTTTCCTTCTTCTGTTCCGCTGTTTCGAGCTGGTCAGGCAGACAGATGATTTCTCTATATTTGATTACTCTCTCTTATTGCTCTCTAATATGTCCTTTGATTTCCAAATGATTATTGATTTCCCTCCTCTTCACATCATCTTAGATTTGTTCTCTAGATGATCGTTGAATTTCCTTTGGACTCTTTATGATCTTGTTTCGATTCTGCTCATGTGAGCATGAGATCTCTTTCTCCTATTCTGCCACTTTGGTTGGGCAGGTAGTTGAGTTGCTTTCTTTGGCTCTCTCCTCGTTGAGCTAGTTCTTTTTCCCGACCCTAGAGTTGCATCTTCCTAGAGTTAGGGAGGTCAACGCCAACATACACGGTTCACTTGTTGTTCTCCGTATATGTTGGGGGTCCGTTTGTTGACCTCGTTTTTCGCTCGAGCACCTTCGATCGGCTTAGTTAGACATCGTCGAGCACAATTCGAACTCGAATTGATCCAAATTGGTTTTAATTAGACTCGACCTTGTTCAATCAAGCCCGAGTGGTTTGTTCTGACCGCGACGAGCTAAATTTGATCCAAATATTTTTTTTAATTTGAGTTCAATTTGATTTGATCAAATCGATTGAATCTAGCCCGATTTTAAATCAAGTCAATTTGAGCCAAATTCACATTCAAGCCCAACTCAAATCAGCCCAAATTAATCCTAAATAGATTCCAATCTACTTTTGGCTTCATTTGAATCATTTCCTAAATCTAGTAGTTGCATCGAACGGCCCCGATTTCCTCAAAATCCAAAAAAATCGACCGTTGCCGCAGGTTTGAGTCGCATTGAGTACCCAAGCCTTTGCTCTCTCTCGGGATTCCGCTCCCTCTGGAGCTCTCGTCCAAAAGGAAGCCCTAGGCGAAATTCCGCTCCCTCTGGAGCTCTCGTCCAAAAGGAAGCCCTATGCGAAATCCCTCTCTCCCTCTGGTTCGCACGCACAGCCGAAAGCCTCAGCTCTCTCTCTCGGTTTTTTTTTTTTTGGCTTGCTCTCAGACACCCGATCTCCCTCTCTAGCGCCCAGTTCTTCCTCTGTTTTGGGACCGAACCAAGGAGGATCGCCTCTCCCTCTCGTGCTCTCTCGCTCACGAAGACCAGTCTACGCTACCCAGCCCCGGTCTCCCTCTCGCTCTCAGTCGCATCCTCTCTGTTCCAAGAGCCGAGCCCCTGGTCCCTCTCTCTCACACGGGATCTCTATCTCTCACGCCCAGCTCTATCACTCGGACCGACTCCCTCTCTCGTTTCTCTCATTCGCACCCAGCCTCCTCCCCTCTCGGTTTCGCGAATACTAGGAGCACTCGTTGCCTTGTCCGACGCCAGTCCGGACGAACGACCCCAGCTCCTCCTCCCTCTCGCCCTCAGTTCGCTCCAACTCGGGAGGTACGACACCGAGACTCGTCCGACTCTGGGCGATCTCCTCCCCATTTGTGCGATCCGAACTCCTCTTCTTTGCAAGACAATCGCAAGGGATCCTGGGTTTGGAAACGAGTTAGTGCCGTAAGAACCTGTCCCTTTTGCAATGCTTAGCTATATACTTATATGCAAGGTAATCTCTTTCCTATTTAGAGTAGAAATGGTGTTTCATTGAAGTGTTAGTTTCAGTTTTTTTTGAGCTCTCTGTTCTCTGGCACGTATCCGTTCCTTACATGCTATTTCTCTTGGCTTATATTTCTTCATATTTCTGCTGAAGAACCTGATAAGTTAAGGTGAAGGAAAATTTCTGTTACAGCTTTTTTTTATTTCAAGACCTGTACAAGATTTGTGAGGGAAGCAAGAGTAATGCTTCTTGCCTCTTATGGTTGAGCGCGGTAGAAATTTGATCTCCATGTCATCTTGTTTGCTTAGCTTTGAAATGTTGTGTATCAAATGCTCGATGAAATGCTTCTAAAGAAGGCCATAAGTATTTTTGCTTGCATTAAGGCTTTATGCGGTGAATGAAGTACTTTTCTTTTCTTATATAAATGTCTTATTGAGGAGATCAAGCAATATGGTTTAAAAATGCATCCTATAACAAGATTTATTGGAATCACATTACCCATGTATGAAATCTGTAGGAGCCTATGTCCCTTGATTGTTACATTATATGATGTGAGTTTAAAGTCCCATGTTTAGATCTTAAAAAGAATCATGGCATCTTTCATTGAGAGCATGCAAAGCCTTTGTAGTAATATATGTTAGGAATACTACACAACTCAACCAAGCAAAGAGGTTGAACAAGCATGTATCCAGCACATTTCTCCTATATATCTAGTGAGTTCATAAGTTTTGGTTAGAACTTGCATGATCGTATGATATAAGCGATCGCTATGTCTTTGCATCATTCATGATTCGACGCGGTGATCGCCGAAATATTTTGTTTTATCCTCTTTCTATCTCGAAGTAGATGAAGTGTATGAAAGTTGGGCAGTCATTTCTCATATGTTTCACCAAGATATTTTAGTTAATCTTATTGTTTCCCTTCTCTTTCTTTTATATATATATATATATATATATATATATATATATATATATATATATATATATATATATATATATATATATATATATATATATATATATATATATATATACAAGTTCTTTTATGGAAGGGAGTTTTGAGCCTTTGGAGAGGTTTGAAATGGAAATTTGCTAAAAGGAAGGGGGTTCTAACTCATGCTCGCTTTCTTGAATTTGTTTTTTTCTATCTAATTCTGCTCTCTTAAGCACCAAAGTTTGGAAGCATGTGTATGTGGTCCATTAGCATTTCTTTCTTGAAGTTTGATAAGTGGCTACATCATATATTAAAGTGATAGGTGCAGAATTTTCACTGTTTTTTTGGTTTCCAACTTGATTTGGGAGCAAACTATATGCAGATATTTCATTATTTTGCATTCCCAAACTATTTTGAGAAAGAGATATATGCAGATTTTTTCATTATTTTGAGTTCCGAACTGTTTTGGGAATGAGTTATGTGCAGATTTCTCGCTGTTTTGTGCTCCAAACTGTTTTGGAGAAGGGTTATATGCAGATTTTTCCTGTCTCTATGCCTCAAACTACTTTAGGAATTGATTGGATACATGTTTTCACTCGTTTAGTGCTCTAAACTGTTTTAAGAATGGAATATATGCAGATTTTTGTTCATTGTGTGCTCTAAGTTATTTTTAGAGATGAGTGTCGGGAAGTATTCATGTCTTTTTAGGATGAACATCCATGCCTTTTATAAAGCATCTTTAGAAAATATGAAATTGGAAAGGTTGTTGGAGAGAAACCATGACAAATATTCACACATCTCGCATAAGGTATTTTGGAGAAAGATTAGAGAATTTTCGTATGATCCAAATATGAGTTTGTACATGGATTTGAATGTAGCCTTGCTTCTTATGGATCGAAAGTATTTTCTTGGATATTAAAAAGAGTGAAATTGCATTGAACCTTTTCTATCTCTTTTGTATTGAATGTCAGATGAGAATAAAATGAGTTGGAAACATGTTTAGTTCTAAAAGGATTATGGCAAATAGTACAATGCTTTTACTTTTATCCCTAAATTTTGGTTTCTCTTTCACTTGTTTGAATTTTATGTATATAAAAAAAGATCACATCATTTAGTATGATTTTAAAAAAAAAATGAATGGTTTCATGTTTGAAAGATCGTTGGTTTGTTCTATGTTGAAAAGGTTTATGACTCGCCTCATGTCGGATAGATTGATGGTTTACTTTATGGTTTGCTTTAAATCTGTTATTTATTGGAAAGATTTATGATTTGTTTTATTTTGAGGTGATTTATGATTTGCTTTATATTGAGAATATTTGTGATTTGCTTCGTAATTGAGAAGATTTACAGATGGCTTTATATTGAAAGGGTTTTGTGAGTTTTCTTTGGAAAGAGAGGTATTATAAGATGTTTTATATCGAAAATGCTTACGAGTATTTACTTTTATGGTTTGAAAGTTTTTTTGATGAATTTTGTGAATTGTATTTTGCGAATTGTTTTATGTTGAGAAGTTGGATGATTTGAGTTTTGCGAATGTTTTACAATGAGGGGTTTTATAAAGCCTTCTTGTTGTAAAGCTTCATGGATTTCTACCCCACTCCAAATGAAAGAAAGAGGCACTTGATTGTGGGTCTTCTGTAGGGTTTTGGGTCGAAAAACAAAAGAAGAATTTTGGTAGATAATTTGCTTAAGGTTTTGTGTGGTATTTAATTTAGAGATTTTCATGGAGAATTTTGAGGCTTATAATTTTGTGACTTGCTTAGTGTAGTAAAATCCCTTGGTAGTTTTCTTTTTAGAGTAGGCTAGTGATTAGTGTATGAATTGTTTCCTATTGATTCGCATTAGTTTCTAAAAAATGAGTTTTGGGATTTGAAGCTTTAGGAGCTTTGTGTTAAAAGCTTTTAGTGTCTTTTTTGGAGCAAATAATCCTTAGCTTTATTTAGGGTTAACTTCTAAGAAAACATGGAATTTTGAATGAATGCAAAACAAAGAGAGTCTAGCCTTAAGTTTAATTTTAGAGGTTTGTCTCCCTAGGTTATTTTGGGCTTTGTTTGTAGTGTGTTGTAGGTAGGTGTCTTAATCGTATCAAGTGCCTCATTTGGAGTGGGAACAGTAAAGGGCATTGTTGATATAATAGGATGCACTTGACTTTTACGAAGTGTATCCAATAACAACAATGCCTACATCCCTTTTATTTGTAATTTTTTTCATTCTTTTCTTTTTACTGCTTTGCTATAAATTCCTAAACCTAGTGACACTCGTACGAAAATCCTAAGGGTTAGAAAACAAAACCTCCTTTTATCCCTACAACTTTAGTGACACATAAGGACAAAAATTAAGGACCGAGTCTTAGAAAACATAGACTTAGGGTGCATGCTCCTTATAGGATAGAGACATTAAAATCAAACTTAGTGACACGTCTTCTTAGGTTCTAGTTTTCTTAATCCACTAATAATCAACCAACCGATTCTAATCTAATTCTTAAAATCTATTAAAACACCCTATTCTTAATCAAGTTATTATTAATATTTTATAATTATTAAACTTCAAATCTAAGATATGAACTTAGATCAATTCTAACTAATCTAATGATTAATTCTTAATCAATCTAAAATCTAAAAGATGTAGATTTTATTAGGGATTAAATTACAAATTAAGATTCATTAGGATAAGAGACTCCTAAATATCAAACCTTAGACTAACCTTTATAAAATCAATCAACAAACCCCTTAATACATAACAACCGCTCCAGAAGTGAAGTTTATTGGATGGACTACTCCGGGCTGCGGGGCTAAGTGTCCTAAGGAGGCTGGTTCCTCGAGCCTGGTGGCACAACGCCACGAATGAATCTAATGGAGCGTCAAAACCTAAAATTAATTTTTCTAATTGGCATAATTCAAACTTGATTAATAAATGATTTAATTCACCCTTTTCTTTTTCTTTTAATAACAAACTAAAATAATCAAACAAAGTTAATTATCACTGGGTAACCCAGGCCTACGAGGCTATTAAGTTAGCCCCAAGGAGGGTGAAATAAACCTCACGGCCTCGGTGTGAAACAAAGGTGGTAGTTAATTAAACATTAAAAATAAAAGATACCTAAAATCAATCCTAAAACACTAATATTTGAACTTTAACCAAAATCTTTCCTTTGTCCCTTTCAACAAACAAATCAAATATACATACAACTCTAACTAAAATCATCCTACATAGGATCTATCCAAAACTGCACAGCCTACACACACCTTAGACTTGTTTGGTTAGGACAAGACTTTTAGCTCTAGGCTAGGCTTGCATTTTCTCTTGTTATTCAATGCTTGTTATATATACATGTTCTATAAATGCAATTATTAAATTTCCTGTTAGTTACATTTAATTTCCTGTTAATTATATTTTTGTTATTTACCTGCATTTCTTTTCTGAACGGCATCTACGCTCATATATGTGTTTCTCTGTTATCTTTTCTTGCGAGGTACACTGGAGCTTAATGATCGGGAACTAAATGAGGCCGTTTGCTTATAAGCTTTTAAGTGGCAGCGCCACATACAGTCAGGTATAATTTCTGCAGCTTGCGAAAATAAATCTTTAATTATGTATCGGAACTGCTTCACATCACACACTGTTTGTTAATAGGTATTCTAGCATGTGTAGGTAGCCAGCCATAGGGTAGTTCACTAACGAAGCTTTGGCCCTATAGGTCAAAGCTTGCCCCCTTCTGTGAGCCCTAGAGACCCTTAGGGTCATTTAGGCCTGTAGAGTAGGCCACCTATTATGCCGGTTGGCATCGTTGTTTTCCCACACGAAGTGGGCATCGTTGTTTTTCTGCTAGGACTTTGGCCTCTTCTGGCTTTTGGGTACGATACCCCCCCTTTTTTTTCTTTCTTTCTGTGAGCCCTAGAGACCATTAGGGTCATTTAGGCCTGTAGAGTAGGCCACCTATTAGTGCCATTGGGCACCGTTGTTTTCCCACACGAAGTGGGCATGACTCTGATGATTTTCTGTGCGGGTATCTTGCCTGAAAGATACCCTTAGGGTGTGTTTATTTACTTTTTCTGTACTCTGGATGTCATGCATACGTTCTTACACACTTTTCTCCACAATACACTTACATACATGCATTGCATTAGTGGACCTAAGGATCTTTCTTATTTATGCATCTTTTCATGCATCATACAACGATAGGTCTATTCGTCTGCATATTGTAGAGTCGTTGATTTAAGTCTTCTGAACTATTAATCTTTGAATCCTTAGGATAGAGCCTTCCCATCTTGCATACATATAAGACGGTTGGTTGTGCTTAGGATTTTAGCTGGCTTCCTTTTTCAGGCAAGGAATAAGTCCAGATTGCATTAGTTAGGTTGTAGGCGTTAACGTCGTATGTACGATATTACACTTCTTATAGATTTAAGATCTAAAGGTGAGTGGTACGAGTGTACCCCTATACACCTTATTGGTGGGTAAGCTATCCATCCTTTCGGAAGCTATAAATCCTACCCATCCGCGTCACACAGATGACGCCACCTCCCTCTTTCTCTCGTGCATGTTTGAATGCTTGGCCTCCTTCCTTTTTCTCCAGTTTCCACTTCTTTGAGCCGACCGGATGTTGATTGAACCCCGTGTGTTGATCGAACTAAGTTGGGACCTTCTTCCTTTTGATTAGGAAAGCCTAGAAACCCCTTTGCACTAAACCCATTTGGAGAAGATAATCTAACATCCTTAATCAAGAGTCTTCTTAGATCGAGGTCTAAGATGTAATTAACTACGGGGGCTTGCGCCCGTAGGAAACCGATCCCCACAATCAAATAAACCCCATTCGAGCTGATGTATCGAATGGGGGAAATCTCGTGAATTTAGGGTTATAGATATTATTATCCATCGAGGTGCGTAGGTGAAAACCCGCTATCCTCTATGGCTAATCGTATCTATAACTCCATCTGCTCTTCCATCGGCCTGCTTGTGCCGAGTGTAAAGGCCTACGACCATTTTGTCCTACGGGATAGTGTGATCGTACCCTTTGCATTCGAACCACACGAGCGGAATCCTTTCGGAGACCCACAACCACCCCATGAATAATCTGAGAAGAAGAAAAGAGAGGTCTAAAAGAGACCTTAAGAGCATTCCACTTAATCCAAATACGACCCGGAGAAGAATCACCAAAATTATCAAAACAACCCTCAACAGGGAAAATCGAATGAGAGCGATTAAACCAGTCATCAGAAAGAGACTGAACAGAAATCTTAGCTTCAAGAATAAAAACCATATCCAAGCTAAATTTATGAACCAACGACTTGCAGGACAAAACTTTGGAGGCATCGTTAAACCCCCTAACGTTCCAAGCAGCTAGGCGGGGCAAGGTCATTTATGTTTATGTTTAGAATTGGCAGCCTTTTTGGCTTGTTTACTTCTAGTGTTTTTGGGACTAGGATTGTCATGTGAAGAGCTATTACAGGATTTAGAGTTTTGTAAAGGAGTACTGGAAGAGGATTGTTGGGGGGAAGATTGGAGGCTGGGATTTTCCTGTATCACAGGTGGGGGAAAAATGATGTTGAGTGGATCAAGTAGAGAAGGGTTAGGAGGAGGTTGTGTATCCTGAACAGAGGATAAAAGCTCAAATTTGTTGGCAGTAGGAAGAGATTCTACAGCCTTAAGTTTTAAGGGGGGCTCTGACTTGGAGGGGGAAGAAGAGTCTGTGGGGCAGACCTCAGAGGTGGGAGAATTTAGATTAGGTAAAGGGGTAGGTATTTGAGGTATTGGAATAAGGGTGGGAGTTTGGAGGGTCAGGTCGGGCTGGGAGTTTGGTAGTGGCAGCAGGGGAGGAGCAGCCATTAGGCCAGCCGAGGATGAAGAGGGTTTGTAAGGTAGAGAAGAAGAAGGGCCTTGGCTGTTTCGAGGTCTGCGACTAGAGCTACGACCACGCGCATTCTGAGGAAGGTTGGGAGGTTTAGAGGTAGTTTGAGGAGATGGGTTTTTTGGGCATGAAGAGGGACTGTGGTAAATAGAGCTGCAGTGTTCACAAGGAACAGGTTTCCAGTCGTATAGAACCGAGAGGGGGGTTAACTTGCCGTCCACAGAAATAAAAATTTCATCCGGCAAAGGGTCAGAGCATGAAACCTGGACACAAACCCGAGCGAAGGTAAGTCTCGTCTTCGCAGCCGTGAGAGCATCCACCGCTAATGGAACACCAACGCAACTAGCAATTTTAGAAATTCCTTCCGGAGTCCAGCAGGAAAGAGGAAGGTTTTTAACCTTAATCCAAAGAGGGATCGAAGCAAATTCTTCACGCTTGGGAACAAAATCCGGGTTCCATTTTTGGAGAATGAAAGGCTTGCCGAAGAAAAACCATGGACCACCAGTCCACGCCATCTCGAAGTCTTCAGGAGAGGAAAATTTCAGGAGGAAGAAGCCATCATCAAGCGTAAGAAGGGAGATCTCGCCTTTAAGCTTCCATGTACGCTTGATGACCGAGAGGAGGGCTTCATAGAAAGGCCTCCTGCCAATAGAGTAGCCTACTAACGAAAGCGACCATTCCGGGGCTCCAGCTTCAAACTGAGACTGGGTAAAGTGTGCGGTGAAATTTTTTGTGGGATGATGAGCCAGAGAGCTAGAGAAGTCATGAGAAATAGGCGATTGCGAGGAAAGGAGGAGCTTCCAATGAAGAAGATCCTCAGATAAGGGGGCTCTGGAGGTGGAGGTCGTAGATGGAAGAGGGGGGAAGGCGGAGGAGGACATCCTACAGATGGAGTCCTCCTCAGGCGGCGGCGAGGCGGGAAAAAAACCGAGGGAGAGAGCAAACCCTAACAGAGTTTCTCACACTAATCTCTCTCTACGCACAAAGGCAAGTCTGACACACTTTCTTTAAATCATTTTCTATATATACTCTCTGTACTTGGCTACTAAAATGATGAAGAAAGAAAAACCTTTTTCCTATCTCTCTGCTTCCGTTTCCATTACCGTGAAATGTCCTCTGTCTTCTTTCTCCTTTTGTAATCTGGCAAGATTCCTACCATTTTACATGGTATCAGAAGTTCCAGTCATCTTTCCAATCAACAACTCTTTACATCTACAACAGCAATGGCTTCCGCAGACACCACCTCCTCTTCAACTCAAGCAGACACATCTCATACCGACGGTGCTTTCTCATCACCTCAAATCCCCTCCTCCCTCAAATTATTGATGAACAACATCAAGAATGTCACTGCCCAAACCCTCACCGCCGACAACTACTCCATATGGTGTTCCCAAGTACAAAAACTATTTCGCCCAACGGCTTCGAAGGCTTCTTAACTGGTACCACCTCCTCTCCGCCACCCATTATTCAATCAAGCTCAGGGCATCAGATTCCGAATCCTGCCTACAACACTTGGATTTCAATCGATTAAAACCTCGCCGCAGCACTATACTCCGTAATCTCTCCGGCGATTCTACTCTAAGTCCTCTCCATAGATCACTGTTCTGAAATCTGGCACACCCTGGACATTCGGCTACAATCTTGCACGCGCTCTAGAATTGCTCATCTCAAGAACGAACTCCACTTCTTGTTTATGAAAGACAAGAACATGACGCAATATCTTCTCGACGTAAAATCTAAAGTCGACGCTCTAGCCACCGCCGGAGCCCGAGTCGACGTTGAGGACGTAATCCATTATACACTTAATGGATTACCAAATACCTATCAAGCCTTCAAAACGGCTATTCGCACCAATATGCGATCAGTAAGTCTCGACGAATTCTATACTCTTCTTTGCAGCGAAGAGCTCAACCTAGCACATGAAACCCTCAAAGATCTTCAAACTCTCAATCTTGTCGGAAATCAAACGGCTCTTACCGCCGGCTGTGGCAGAGGTCGAGGACGAACATCTCAATACAGAGGTCGATCCAATACTTATCCACAGAACAACCCCAACAATCCCGCGGAGGCAAGCAAAATCGTCCTTTAATAACTTGCCAAATATGCGGCAAGTTTGGACACTCGGCAATCAAGTGTAGGCACCGCGCGCCACGACGAAAACTACACCACCGAACCCACTCCGACACTCTTTACAACACCAACACAGTCCGCATCATCTGATTGGTTTCTTGATAGTGGAGCTTCATCCCATCTAACATCCGACCCCAACACCATCCAACAACCTCAAAGCTACACCGACTCAAGCAAAGTCGTTCTTGGCAACGGACATCAGCTACCGATCCATAACACCGGTAAAGGCCTACTCCCAACCCCAACAGGTAGTCTGAAACTAAAGAATCTTAATCTTGTCCCTAATCTTTCTTTCAACCTCCTATCGGTGCACAAACAAACTCATGACAACAACTGCATTATCATATTCTCTTCTCACGGTTATGAAATACATGACCGGAAGACCCACCGCCGTCTTCTCACGGGTCCATCTATTAATGGCTTATACCCTCTACGCGGCCCAAATCGTCCGGCCGAGCACACCAAACAATTAGCACTCATCTCCATCCAACACGTACCGGATCTTTGGCACCGACGGCTCGGCCATGCACCCATCCGCTCATACCTTAGTCGACATCTCCAAATGCAACAACAACATCCACGTCACTCGTTTAGCATGCAACTCCTGCAAAATGGCAAAGAGTCACATATAACCCACTTCAAGATCTACCACCGTAACCACTTCTCCGTTCTTACTCGTTCACTCGGACGTCTGGAGTCTGTTTCCCATTGTATCTAATAACGGGTTTAGATATTATGTTTCTTTCATAGACGATATCTCTAAATTCACGTGGATTTTTCCTATTACGCACAAGTCTGAAGTTTTTACAAAATTTCTTGAATTTCAAAATTTTATAGATCGTCAATTTAATCTCAAGATTTGTACTCTCCGCACCGATAATGGCATCGAATTCATAAATAATAAATTCTCATATTACTGTCGCAACAATGGCCTAATTCATCAAACTAATTAATTAGATGAACAAAACAACAGAAGAAAAAATTATTTAGCTAAATTTTTAGATACATCATTAAGCAAAATTAAAATATATATATATATATAAATAGAATAACATAAGAGAAACTCTCAGAATTGAGTAGAAAACAAAATAATATACTTACTTCTTTAATATATATTTTATAGTGTAGTGTGACATATCTATACATATAAGCATGTAAGGTTACATCTCCTTTACAAGTACTGTAAGGCTATTATCTGATATATTTGTTAAAAGCTAATGCATGATTATAAGTTGAGCTTAGAAAAGTTCATCAGTAGAATTAGTGTAAAAGAAAAAATCAAAGCAAAGAAGCCCCAAGAGCAGCCAACAAAAAAGAGCTATTATACATATATAATTGTTTTTAAGGTAAAATTTAAAAAAGTGAATGGTAAGGACCGAATGAAGAAAATCAGCAAACTAATGATGTTTTTTTTTTTCAGCAAATTAATAAACATAATTTTTTATGCTGTTAGAAGTTTAATGTTTTGACTTGAATAATATGTTGACATAAAATATTAAAAAAAAAACTAATAAACTTAAAATATTTTCAATATATGTATTTATTATAATAATAAGTATTATATATTTTTATTATAAATATCAAATGCAAAATTAGGCCGACATAAAATAAATGTTTATATTTATACTGTACAAAATAAATTATGTTGTATTGGAATCATGCCGTTGATACTAAAATACAAACGGCTTAAACTTATTTGAATGCGTATATTAAAATTTTAAAAAGCACAAAAAATAATAAATAATTTTAACTTAAAATGATTTGAAGAAAGAAAAAAGTGTCAGTATATATCGAATTCCTTTTTTTTATCCCGATGTGAAGTTAAAATCTTTATATTTATTACAAAATAAGTGCAATTTGGTTGATTATTGATATATTTATTTGCCGTTTTTAATTTTTAAATTTATTATATATGAGATTTAAATTCATTAATAAAATAAATGTTACAAATTAAATCACTTAATCTAATAAAATAAATAAATTGGCAAAGTAATAAATTTGTAAATATAAGATTGTTTCGACAATTTGAGCAATTTTTCTCTCGAACCTTGTTAAACTGCTCTTATGTTAAAATATAAAATTCCTTTATTTATTGTGAACGCATTCCATGACAAATAAAATTTCTTTTAGTTTTAATATTATGTACATTAGAAAGCTTGAATGTAATGTGATAAATTCAATTCAAGCTGTTTATCTTCACAATTAAGAAAGCATATATGCTTGTGCAATTTTCATTCTTCCTGAAGCCTTTTTTCTGATGCGAAGTCTCGTCAAGATTTTGAAAAATTAAAATATATTTCATGAGAGATGGTTGTATGACACAGTTTGAAGAGAAATTGACCCCGGATGCAGCTCTAAATTCGGAGGCGAATCAGATGCATCAACATCAAAAGTACCGAGCGGTACCAAACCGTTGTACGTATCGAGCAGTAAGGCGACGTTGTTGTCCGAAGTCCGCGCAGAATAATTTTTCAGCTTGAAGGAAATGTTTTCATCTTTGTCTTTCCATGATTGATAAGTATCAATTAAATATTTTAATATCATACATATGGTTATATTCTCATCTACGTTGATGCTATATGATTGCACACGATGCCCTAAATGAAGAAGGGCATCAAACATCAAATTATCTGCTACAAATAATGATCAAAACTTATTTTGATATTGTTCAAAACTTATTTTAAACCTCATTTGATGCACATTCAAAATCTATTTATATTTTGAACAATGATTGACAATCAATGTTAGAATATTGTTCAAACAATTAGTAATATTTATCAAGATTCAATCAATGTTTACACTAAAGGCACGCAAGATTTAGTTACAAAATAAAGACCTTGAGCACATATACATATAAAGAAAGTCGCACATATATAAAAATGCTAGTCCATTAGCATTGTAATCAACATCTATATATTAGCAAAACATATACAAAAGAGGTTTGTACAACCAAAATAAAAACACAATATATATAAATATATAAACACATAATATATGAATAGGCTAAATTCATATATTTTAATAGGACCGATAGCCAGACATAAAAGTTTCAAAATAAAGAGATGGTAATTAGTCGTCATCACCATCCACAAAAGAGGAAGATGAAGGCTTTTCCTTCTTCTTAGGGGAGCAGAAAACATCAGTCAAAGCAGTTGGTGAGTCTAATGAAGCCATAAGCAAAGCAAGTCCCTAAAATATTCAAACTTAATAACAGACGTGCATCAAATCAAAACAAAGTTATATATAGAACTTAAAGAAATTTATAGTTCAATAAAGAATTAACCTCTTCCATGCCGACGACAACAACCTTCTCCTCTAGTTGGACGTCCTTTTTCATGATGAAGCGATTAATAAGAGTGATGCTAGATATTGCAGACATTGGGGTCACTTCCAAATCATCTGTAATCATGTAGGTGACCACTCCCTTTACAAAGCCTCCAACACCGTCCCCTGCAATTTCAGAACTAACAGAAGAAGTAGAACTCGATGGAACCACGAAGGAGGCTTCGGTGACCATCGCGCAATTGCAGTTTGGGCACATGGTATTTCTTACAGCAGCGACTTTTCTTTTGCAATAACCACAAAAATAGTATTTGTGCTCTACAGTAGATCCCGATGGAAACACGAAAACGGCTTCGGTGATCATCTCCTGCTTGCAATTTGGGCACAAGGTATTTTTCACAGTAGTGACTTTTTTTTTGCAATAGTTACAAAAATAGTATTTGAGCTCTACACTGGAACCCGATGGAGCCACGAAGGTGTCTTCTGTGCCAAGGAGCAAATGATTCGTAACATAAGAAGTGGACACTTGGGGTTGAAGTAAAGAGGCTTTGGCTCTGTTTTCTACAAGATAAATCTCGTTGAGATTTTCTACGCTTTGATAAAGTTTTCCAATAGATCCAATCATAGTTGAAGGAGAGAGGAGCTTAATGACAGAGCCTAGAGGGAGGGTAAGAAAGCTGAAAATGAAATCTACGAAGTCTTTACCAGCCTCACCGAAAAGAACTTTGTGGCTACGAGCATCGATCAGAAGTTTAAGAGTGATTTTTGAATTCGAATCTGTCATGGCTTCTTTGTAGAGTTCTAAAAATGGGAGGATTTAAGAAAACAGGTTTATATGAAGTACTCATGCCTTCTCCTGTCAACTTCCCACTATGCCTGCTAATTTGGACTTCCAACGTCAAATCTTTCTTACACTTTAAATATTTTTTTTTTGGGAAATACACTTTAAATATATCATACATAAATGCTGGAGGATTCAACTGTACGGAGATTACTATTTTAAAAATAAAGTCGCTTGCTTAGAAGGGAAGCCTCGCTTGCTTTAAATAAAAGAGTAATTTTTTTTTTTTTTTAGTAAAATTTGGGGCAAAGCCTCCAGCATTTATGTAATATATATATATACTTTGATCAAAAGATGATTACAACTAAAAAAAGCTCACAAGTAAGAAATACAATTGTAAAACTAAGAACAAAAAACAGGTTTGCCCAACAGTAAATAAGGCTACAAAATTGCTACATAGGGCTTCAGAACGTTCCTTTCAGATATAATGATGGCTTGAGAATCAAATGGCTAATTTAGTCATCTTTTATTTAAAATATGAGAGAGATAAAAATAAATGTTAAGGGGTGAGAAAAGAGACCTTGTAATTATAAGAAAATTGGCCAATTTAAGATTATTTAAAATAGAGTAGTTACGGAAAATCAATAACGTGCAACTATTATTTACTTTTTTTGAATGTTTAAAAACTTAAAAATATTTTTTAAATTTAGGAAAATAGTTTTTCTTATTTTATTATTTTCATTTTTAGGCTTCGTTTGGGATGGCTTTCTTTTTATTTCTTAAAGTAGCTTTTTAATATTTTTTTTTTAATTTTTGTACTAAAAATTTATTTTTAGAAGCAGGAAAAAAGATGTTTCACATTGGAATGACTTTCTTACTACTAAAGTAGTTTTCTAGTTCAAAAAATTTCAAATGAATCCACTAGTATTTGTAGTAAAAAATTTTCGAATGAATCCACATCAGAAAGTGCTGGGTGAAAAAGGAAGAGGCTCTTGTTGCCTCTCTTGTCATGAAAAAGTTTTTAAGTCCGGACAAAAAATTGAAAATGAAAATCTGGATAAATGCCGAGCGATACCGAGTGCTCGGTATCGAGCGTCCATGTGATGTGGCGCTCTGTTTTTTTTTTTTTTGGACTTTTAGGTCATTTAAGGCAAACACACACACAACGCATACACAAAGACTCGAACCTAAGACATCTTAGTTTAGAGCATAAGCTCTCAACCAACAGTCCAAGGTGAGCTGTGTGGCGCTCTGTTATTGATCTCTGGGTGTTCAAAAACAATGATTATTGCTTGTCATGGGCTGCTAGCTAGGTGCGTGAAAAGTGAAAACTGAGCTGACATATGTCTTTTTTTTTCCTTGGAAAAGACAAAGGTCCTTCCCTGTCAACCTTTTTTTTTTTTTTAAAGCGGTGACCTTTTAATGCTTGCCTGTGTGTAAAGGGAAAGCCTCATTTCCCCCCCAAAAAGGGAAAACCTCACTTGGAATAATAGAGAAAAATTTATGGGCCTTAGCCCAATTCATTAATATAAAGAAGAAAGAATACAGCTAATAGAAGGAAGCAGAAATAACCTCAGGCTGAGAGAAAAACATTCAGCAGAGGGGAGGATAAAATACAAAATTCAAAAAGCAAAGCAAAGCAAAGCTATTCTAACAGCTACCAGGACTCAGAATGCCAAAAATGAAAATAGCGTCCACCACAGAGAACCAGCATCTAAATCTCCTGGTTGCCAAGAGAGACCATGCATCCAAGGGGCAGCTGGTCGAGCCAGCATTCATCATCGTCCAGAAAAAAACTGTGTCAATGCATAACGTCAAGCAGACTTTGGTTGCCGGAGAAGGCCCTCCAAAATACCTCAAAAAAATTTTACCCAGCAAGAGCTTTCCATGGAACTTGTATACAGAAAATCCTTCATGGCAGTCATGCCAAATTAATCAGTGGAGGTGTTGAAAAATATGATAGCTCTTCCATTTAGTAACCTTGAAAATAACTGTTTTTTTTTTTTTTAGGACAATTGTGGTGTTGTAGAAAAATTATTTCAAAATTTCTTTGAGACGATTTCTTATTGTTTTTTTAAAATAATTTTTTAATACATAAATTTTATTTTTTTAACAAAAAAATTATTTTAAAAAACAGTAAGAAAATCGTCCCAAACGAAGCTTTAGGCTTTGCTTGGGACAGATTTTTTATAATTTTTAAAAATATTTTTTTGATTTAAATATTAAAGTTTTTATGCTAAAAAATTGCTTTAAAAAGTCATAAAAAAACTGTCCCAAATTAAACCTTAGTTAATACTTTTATTAAATATGAGAGAGATATGAATAAGAGATAAGGAGAGAGAAAGATAGATCATGAGATTATAATATAATATAATATAATTATATAAATTATAATGTAAATTAATAATATACATAAAGTAGAATTAATACATTAATTTATATAATTAATATATATATATATATATATATATATATATATATATATATATATATATATATATATATATATATAATTTTAAAAAAATGATTTAATTAAACTCTTGACGTATTTTCCCAAAAAAAAAAATTAATTTAATCGTCTAAATATTTAAAATGAAATAATATAGTTATAATATAACTAACCAAGTAAAGAAAAAATATTTAATATTTTATTAAAATATTAGACTGGACTTGTAAAGTTATTTTATTTATTAATGGAATGCCATTGCCTTTAATTTTACCCAAAAAAAAAAAAAATTCCTTTAATAAGAAAAACAACTTCTAGTCTATCCGAGCCAGATTCTTCTGCAGCAAAGGAGACGATAATATGTTCCTTTTTTGTCCAAAATAATATGAAAGCTGGTCGTATTTCGGTTATTAAATAGCTCACGGGTTTTATGCATGTTTATTTTCCTATAAAACTATATTGGCATTTATTTATTTAAAGGACGGAAAAACCTTTTCTTATTATATGAATTAATTACTGCCATTCAAAATAAATTACAATCTTGGGATTCTTGTTTTTTGAGCTTTGGGGGCATAATTACGCTTATTGGAAGCGTTCTTTCTTCGTGTCTTGTCTACTCTTTTCAAACTTTGCTTCCTATTAAGCTCGTGTGCAAAAGAATTGGTATTATCCTTAACAAGTTTTTTGGAAAGGTGTTTGTAATGATAATAAAATTTCTTGGGCTTCGTGGGATAAATGTTGTGGGGTTCGTGAAGAAGGTGGTCTAGGCTGTAAAGGTATAGTTGATTTGGCCTAGGCTTTTTCTTACAAGCTTTGGTTTATTTTTCGTGCTAATTTGTCCCTTTGGGCTAATTTTATGCTTTTTAAATATTGCTCGAGAAATCATCCTTCTATTAGTTGGAATTTTTTTATTTTAAAATTGGTGAATTAATTAAAAAAGTCTTAATTTAATTGAATTTTTAACTTATTTTAATTATTAATTAAAATAATAAAATTTAATTAATTAATGACTTTAATATTTTATTTTAAAGTATGTTTAAATAGTATAAAAAGTTATTTTTCTTATTTTAACTAATTATTAACGTGATAAAACTTATCCCATTTGTAATTCCATTAATTAATATTTTTATTATCTATTTAAATTTATTTTTTTAATTTATTATCTTAGTTTATTTAAATATAAAATAATTAGAATTAAAACTTATTATACACCGCAGCATGGTTGACGCTCTAAATTCGAAGAGGAGATCCTCAGTTCGAATCCCAGTGCAGACAAGTGCGTGTTCGCCCGTGAGGCACAGGGTTGGGTTCGCTCGTACGACGGGTGCGGGCGTGTGTTCGCGCACGGGACGACTTTGGGGGCGGTCGGGCGCGTGTTTGCGGCAGGGTTCAATGTTGGGTCCGGTTCGCCCGCTAGATGGGTGCAGGAGCAAACTGTGTGGCTGGCTTGGGGGGCGGGTTCGAGCGCTCCCAGTGATCTGGCGCGGTTAGGACACTGGGATCGCGGCGGGGTGCGGGATCACCCGCAGGGTGCTGGAATTTTTTTTTTTTTTTACATTTTATTTATTTCTGCGGAGTTTTTTCAGCCAGACAATTTTTCGATGCTCGATTTATCGTTCAAAATTTTTTTGCCGAAAACATTAGAATATTCCGCCGAAAAATCTGTCATAAATAGGAGAATTTGCTGTAGTGATATACAACCGCTCAACAAGACGGACTTCTTACAATATTTATTACGACTATAACTTTTGATTAAAAAAAAATTATGTTGACTTTGCTTGAAGCAACGAAAAGAAGGCAGAATGAAATGCAGCACATGTTGTTATTGAAGCTGTCTTAGGTTTGATTCTTTTATCTGCATGCATAAATTAAACTTTTTTAAAAAGTATTGAAAATATTTTAATATTTTGTCATATCTAATGCTATTAAAAATGTTCAGGATATTTTTTGCAGTAAATTTAAGCACAATTATTATAATGGCTCAAATTATTAAGAAAAATAATTAATTTTTTTTAAATGATGTTATTGAAGGAGCAGAGCTAATGAATGTTGCACCCAATGATAAGCTAATCATTACCACTTTTGCTCAGGCTTCACCAACCTTACAAAAATATCAACTCTTTGTTCTTGCTGCAACTTGACCTTAAGAAGAAATATTATCTTATATATATCCTTTGCTTCCTCCCACTTGTTGTAGGCGTGTCAATATATAACACGACCAGAAATTTGGCTTGAATCCTACTCGAAAATTTCGGGTTAGGGTCATCATGCTTCGCAGGTGGGTAGGGAAGGCTCCGTGAATCGTGATACAACCTATTTGGAAAAAAAGGATTAGGTTCAGGTTGACCCAAAAACTCCAACCAACACGGGTTAACCCATTTGAAAAAATGATCGTACGTCACATCCGCAGTCTTATCCACATCGATCGCTGTCCCATCTCATCTCATCACGTAAAGCGTGTATGGAGCCATGGATGAGTCGATGACAATGCTACCGTGCTATTGCAAGTGATCACCAGATAGCTGTCCCCGTGCCTTTTCGACGCCATGCAGACTCATACCGTAAACGTTCCGGCGCCATGCAGACCCATGTTATGTCATGTTGTTTCAGCGCCGTGTAGACATGTGTCGTGTTGTGTTGTTCCAGCACTGTGCAGACCCATGTCGTGTCGTTGACGGTGCTAACCTGATCGTCCTGAGCTCTTAAAGCCGTTGTCCCATGCATACTGCCCTTACCGCAGTTACCGACTGGTAGTCGTCGTCGACAGCTCACTTTGCCTGAGGCCTCGTGGTCCCAGTATGCCCTAACCGTTGGCGTTATGGGTCTCCGAAAGGATTCTGCTCATGAGATTCAGATTCAAAGAGTACGATTACACTATCCCGTAGGACAAAATGATCGTAGACCTTTACACCCGACACAAGCAGGCCGATGGAAGAGTAGATGGAGTTATATATACGATTAGCCATGGAGGATAGCGGCTTTCACATACACATCTCGATGGATAATAATATATATAACCCAAAATTTCATGAGATTTCTCACATTCTATACATCAGCTCGAATGAGATTTATTTGATTGTGGGGATCAGTTTTCTAAGGGCGCAAGCCCCCGTAGTTAATTACATATTAGACATAGGTCTAAGAAAACTCTCGATTAAGGATGTTAGATTATCTTCTCTAATGAGTTTAGTGCAAAGGGAAAGTTATAGGCTTTCATAATCAAAGGGGAAGAAGGTCCCAACTTGATTCAATCAATCACACGTGGTTCAAAATCACACTCGGCCAGTTCGAAGTAGATGAAACTGGAGAAAAAGAAAGGACAATTGCATTCAAACATGCATGAGAGAAAGAAGGAGGTTACGTCATCTGTGTGACGTGGATGGGTAGGATTTATAGCTTCTAAAAGAAAGTAAGGCTTTCCCACCGATAAGGCATATAGTGGTACACTCTTACCACTCACCTTAAGACCCTAAATCTATAAAAGAGGTAGTGTCGTATCTAATGCAATCCTGGACTTATTCCTTGCCTAAAAAGGAAGCCAGCTAAAACCACCTAATCGTATAAAATCCATGTTATCCGATCCATATGAAAGATTGGTGGGTAGTTAGACATTGAAATTTGGGATCGATAACTAGAGAAATTCCTAAGTGATCCCATACTTATGAGTGGTACTATGCACCTAAACTAATGCAATTAAGTTTTAATTTTAATGGTGCATTTAGGTGGCTGTTGACATAGATGTAAGAACATCTTTATGTGCATAAAAACTAAACTTCATGAGATATTTTTGATGAATAATCCTTCAATGACACCTACAAGGTTTCCTAATAGACAAGCTTTTATAATACCCCAATATGATGGAAATTGTGAATAAATACAACTAATATTAAATGTCATAATAGGTTAACTTTTCTAATGCATTTATTTGATGGAGTATGTTTAATAATAAGGCATATTTAAATTGCCCTAATATATATGATTTTCCAAAACTTTAATTTAATGAAATAATTTTAATAAAATAACACTATTACGTGCCTCAATATATGATTTATTCCATACTATTAAGGACCGCCTCTTTGAGCCAGGAGATCTGGTGATGATAAGCCTCCGGAGAGAGCGGTTCCCACAGGGAACTTATTCAAAACTAAGCCGGAAGAAGATTGGGTCGTTTGCTGTTCTTAAACGCATTAATCAGAATGCATACATTGTGGATTTGCCAAGTCACTACAACATTTCTACAACCTTCAATATTGGCGACCTCATAGCCTATTATCCGCTTGACGCGGCCCTTACAAATCTCTCATCTTCCTATTCAGATTCTTCTGTTGGAGGAGGAGAATGATGCGGTGCATTGGAGCTAAGGGGGCCACTAACTAGTCAATTATGGGAGCAGACTACCTTTTTACTTTTATTGTTATTTTTGCAGCTTTTTCTGTTAGTACCACTGGTGGCACCACAATCTTTAGTTTGCCTTATTTAGTATAACTAATATTATAGACTACATCAAGTATTATTCAAATTTATATAAAGCTAGAACAAATGATGTGCTTCGAATCATTTCTCATTTAAAACACTTTTTTTATAAAGACAATAGGAAATTCAATGGCAATGTAGATATCATATAATTTTTAGTGGTAGTTGGTTAAAATTATAAGGTCTCTTTCATACAATGAAGAACCATAAATCTAATTCAGAATAATGTGTTTAAAATTAGTGAAATACTTTGACATTATCAATAGGTTAAAATGTGCACAAATTAGCTAGACAACAAAACAATGTGATGTGAAACATGTTGGAGTTGCTTGAGAATTTATAACGATCAATTGACCAAAACGTGTCACTATAGAATTATTGCTTGCAAAAAGATATATTTTAGAATTCAAAATTTTTAACTTGCTTAGACAAAGAAGTGCTATTGAGATTAGTCAAACAATTTAATAAAAAATCCAAAGATAATAGTAAATGTTACACGCTCATAACAAAACCCAACACTTAATAACGAGAAGTTCACATTGAGTACCTTCTCACTCTTCCACTCTTAGGTTTTAGTGGAGAAAGACGAACCATATAAGGAAGGAGTACCACTATGAAGATGGCGCCGAGGACCTTAGTTGATGGAGAAGTAGCCGGCTGTGGAGGAGGTGGCGGGTGACCGATGATGGGCCAAGGTGTGTTGGGTTTTTGAAGATCAATCGTATCCGCTAAACAGTAGATAATGCGATTGATGTAGTCTTCCATCGATTCGTCATACTCCCAATCGTGCTAGTAGAAAGGGGAGCGGAGAATGTCGATTTCCCCGAGGGCGTTGTAAGCGAGGCCGTGATCGACCTCAGGATTGGCCATGCACCACTAACGATGAGGTTGGGAGAGGAGGACGTCTTCTTCTCTTGGCTTCAAGTCTCATGAGCAAACTAGGGTTTTCCAAGAGAGGGGATGCAAGGGAAAGGGGGCGGCCAAAGTGGGGAGAAGGGGAGGGGCGGTTTGGGTGTGGGCTTGGATTAGGTTAGAAGAGGGGAGAGGGAAATTAATAAAAAATATGAAATTAATTTCAGATTTTTAAGTGGATTTGGCGGGATTTAATTTGAATTTTGAATTCAAATTAAAGTGGGAGGGAGCCTTAATAGGGAGCAATGAGATTGAGCCCATTAATGGGTAGGCCGGCGGTATGAAGAGGGAGGGAGTTGTGGGGAGAGTTTTATGAGTTTCGAAAACAACACATGGAGATTAGGAAAGATATCATGAAATCCAATTTAATTTGAATTTCAAATAGGCTTGAACTTATGCACTTCCATAATTAAGATTTGCAAATAAGGAAAGTTTTTGAAATTTGAATTTCAAATATCAAATTGAGGTAATTACTTTCCTTTTCTCTTGGAGCTAATTTAGGAAGGGAGTTATGATGATTGAAATCATCATAATGGAAGGGTTTAATGGGTGGGCCAGCGGTGGAATTTGAAGAAAGGGTTTCGACCGGTAGTTATGAGGTCTTGGCCGACGGTGGGGTTGGGTAAGGGTTTAGCGTCAAAGGATTTGAGGATGGCGTGAAGGTGGCCGGTGGATTGGGTAGAGAGGTATGTGGCCGGCGGCTTAGGAGGAAGCAAGGGGTTGGCGAGTGGAGGGAGGAAGAAATGGGAAGAATGAGATAGACCACGAGCCACGGACTCTTCCAACGACTGGTGGGTATTGCGCTTGCCCTTACCTCGGGCTCTCTCTCTCTTCTCTCTAGTGCACACACAAGATGAAGAAGACACATAAAATTTTCATTCAAATATTCTTAATCCCATACAATGCAAGAGGCCTCCTATAAATAGTCCCAAATGAAAGAAAAACCGAAAAGACTAAAGTGCTCTCGGGCTACAACATAGACTCAATTCCCCATAGGGGTAAAATGGAAAAACTCAAATGCAACATAATACATAGAATATAAAATACATAAAAAATACAGACTCTGAAATGTAGTCATCGATCTACTATTCCCCAATGATACACATGTCTGAATCCCTGGTAGATGTCCTCATCAAAATGCTATTACAACCCTAAGTCCAATTAATCGTTACTTTCCTATTTGTACAACACCAACATCTCATGCTCGTATATATAGCAACAATGATGCCAAGACCCATGCATCAAGTCACACTTCCCATGCAAACATTAAATTGTAGCAGAGCTGGATCAAAGAGATTTTAGCTTAAGAAAAACCCACTATAAATGTCTTCCAAATTAACGAAGTTACTCAATTTTCGTCCAAGTCAAACATTAATTCAAGATTTAACTTAGTTTATAGATCATCTTTAAGACACGTTTGAATAAATGTACAAAAACAAGATGTGCCGTAAAACACAAATTTGGTCAAAATACTAAAAATGATTAGTTTTTCAGTGCAGAACTAAAATGCAATTTTCTGAAACTTATCAATCATATATATCCCTTAGGTTGTCTAAATAAAATCAATCAATAGCATAAAATGAAACAAATAAGTGATTAAAAATCTAAAACAATGATTTTAATTCCATATTAAAGGATTACCCAAATTTCATTTCAACTTATTCAAATTTTCCTTCAAATCCGAATGCAACCATTAAAAGGATACAATAATAGTATTTTTTCCCTATTAGCAATAGATTATAGTAAACTAAGATGATGACATATTAAAAGCATATGTGCTCTTAAAAGACCACAAACAACATTATTTTTGGATGTGCAAATATTGTTTCAGATAACTTATAGCTAATGAGATATATATGTTCAAACGAGCCCTCTTCCTACTGCATGTTTCCAACAAACCATGAACTCTAAATTCTATAGTTTTCAAAAAAATCAGTCAATCAACCTACAAACCTACACCTTCATGTAATGAAAAGCAACTTCCATAATAAGTTCTTACAAACCATATAATATGTAGATAGGACAAATTCACATATTTTGATAGGATCGATAGCATTACACAAAGAGTTCAAAATGGGGAGATAGTATTCAGTAAACATCATCATCCTCTATTGTGCTGAACAGAAGACATTTTTTTCATGATGGAGATTTTGCCTTGTTCTTAAGTGAACAGAAGACATCAGTCAAAGCAGTTGGTGAGTCTAACGAAGCCTTAAGCAAAGCAAGCCCCTAAAACAATCAAATTTAATAACACACGTCAAATGAAATAAAAATTATCATAGATATATCTCTTAAAAAATAAAACCCTTAGTTTGGTTATGAAGTACTTAACCTCTTTCATGCCGACGGCGACCACCTTCTCCTCTAGTTGGATATCCTTTTTCATGATGAAGCGATTGATAAGAGTGATGCTGGAGATTGCAGACATTGGTGTCACTTCCAAATCATCTGTAATCATGTAGGTGACCACTCCCTTTACAAAGCCACCAACATCCTCCCCTGCATTTCCAGAACTAACAGAAGAAGCAGAATCCGATGGAACCACGAAGGCGGCTTCTGTGACCATCGCACGCTTGCAATTTGGGCATATGGTATTTTTCACAGTAGTGATTTTTCTATCGCAATAACTACAAAGATAGTATTTGAGCTCTGCAGTGGTTTTTGTACCAAGGAGCAAATGATTGGTAACAGAAGTGGACAGTTTTGGTTGAAGTAAAGATGATTTGGCTATGTTTGCCACAAGATAAATATCATTAAGATTTTCTACGCTTTGATAAAGTTTTCCAATAGATCCAATCATAGTTGGAGGAGAGAGGAGCTTAATAACAGAGCCTAGTGGGAGCGTCAAAAGGCTGAACAAGAAATCTATAAAGTCTTTACCAGCCTCACCGAAAAGAACTTTGTGGCTACGAGCATCAATCAGAAGTTTAAGAGTGATTTTTGAATTCACGACTGCCATGGCTTTTTTTGTGAAAATGGGAGGATTTATGAAGACAACAGGCTCATATGATATGAAGTATATATGGAGCCATGGAGGTTCCTTACGCTTGCTTGTTTGAAATTCCAACTACGCTTTAAATGTATCATAAATGCTGTAGGATTCGAACAGTACCGAGATTATTATTTAAAAAAATAAATCAATCGGTCAAATTAATTAAAAAAATGATTGGTGTAGCGGCGAGAGAGAAGGTGGCCGGACGGGTTGGACGGCGGCGAAATCTATACTATCTATATTATATATTATATACTAACTATCCACCCAAATATAATCCTGACGCTTCATTTTATTAATGAAAGATGAATTAAAATTATTCCTTTTATTTATATATTTAATTATCTTTTAATTTCAATTATTTAATTAAATAAATGATGTTTTTTTTATTTGAGTTACATTAATTGTATTTTAAATATTTTAATTGTATTTATTTCTATATTCAATTACAATTAATTACAATATTTATTTGCATTAAATTTTTAATTTATATGTATCCTAGCAATTAATGTTTGCTAGGTTAAAATTCCGTAGTTTTAATAATCCATAATTTAAAAAATAAGAAATTTAAAGTATAAATCTTATAATTTGAATATATAGAAATTTGAAGCAATAACTACTCTTTAATTAATTTCCTAATAACTCTTAAAATTCTATAGTTTTAATAATCTATAATTTTAAAAATAAAAAATTTACAAGTATAAATTTAAATTAATTATTCTATTACATAACCTTTACATTTTATAATTTTGTAATTATAAATAACATATTTTGAAAATTCAGATATTTAATGTTTTAACTATTTTTTAGTTAATTATTGATAATGTAATTCATTAATTAATACTCAAGTATTAATAATTGTTACATATTATATGACTATCATTAAACATACACCTAGTTTTTTTTTTTTTTTTTTTTTTTTTTTTTTTTTTTTTTTTTATTGATAATAAATCACCAAATACAACAGCCATAAACCACAAAGAAACAGCACAAAAAAGAACAATAACTAAAAGGAAATTAAGACGCTAACACCGAGCTCAGTATTCGGTCAAAACTTCCAGCGTCCATGACGTCCCGCAAGGACCGTCCAGAAAGGTGCATACGAACGAACAAAGCATCCCGGCGATCACACCAACGGTTGCCACCAGCTAAAACGTTAAGAACGCGAGCTCTGACCACATCATTGCTCAATGCCACAAAATACCACAAAAAAACCAAAAAGGCCAGCAAAACAGTCAAGAAGAAACAAACATAACAGAAACCAATTGGAAAATCATCTTCTGCGTCTGCCTCTCCCCCAAAACTTTCCACGACCGGCAATATTTGAAGAACGCACCAGAGCAAAGTCAGAATCGGCATCCGAAAGATCCAATTCTGAATCCTCCTCCGACGAATCAACCAACCAATTATTCTGTGTCCTAATATCCAAACCAGAAGAATTCCCCACACCGGTAACCAAATCTATGTTATCAACCTCACTAACAGGGACCTCAACCAAGTTATTGTAAATAGGAATAGCATTCTCTCTACCTGGAGACGGAACAACCGCCTCACAACCATCCGGAATCCCTCCCACACAATCTGAATCATCAACAACTTTAACACTTCCATTCACAGTTACAGCACCCATAGCAGGAGGTCCATCAGAATTTAATACCTCCACCGTACCAGAAAAAACTTCAGAGACCACATTTTCCGGGGACATAGAAAAAACAACTTCACTATCACAAACATTCAACAGAACCGAAGGCACAAAAGGAATAGCATTCGGAGAAAATGAAAATTCATTAACAACATCCGAACGAATAACATCCTTACCAATACCCTCATCGCTCATCAACACAGAAATTTTATCATTATCCAGAGCAGCTTGGCTCACATCAAAATTTTCAAATTCCGATCCACAAACATTCAATGTCGGACTACTCACATCAATACCAGAGGAAGGAAGAAGAAAACCAACATCAGCAGAGGACAGACCACTAAGCCCACCCTCTACCACAGCCCTCTCTGCAACCAAAACACAATGCTCAGACACAGGAACACCACAAGAAGAGGGTTCATTCACCGCAAAAACCTCCATATTCGACGGGCTAACCTCAGGGACACAAGAAATCAACGGATCAGACACAGACTCAATGTTAGGATGCAGAATTTTACAACCTTTTTTCGAATGACCCAAGGCAGAGCAATGCACACAGTATTCAGGAAAATCTTCAAAAATCACATTTTGGACATAACCGAGACAATCCGAACCAATCCAGATTTTATCCGGGTAATTTTTTGAAACATCCAGTTCAACCAAAACGCGCGCAACAGAAGGTCTAGATCCAATGGAGGTAGCATTATCAGTTTTTAAAGGTTTGCCAAAAATCGAACCTAATCCATGCAGAATACGAGAGGCGAAAAAATGAGGTCGTAAGTTAGGAAAAGAGATCCAAATGGGTATGACCGGAGATTCAATGTCAATATCCAACGAAGGGGACCATTTAATCAATTTCATGAAACAATTACTCACAAAATAAGACCTATGCGCAAAGATCCTGCAATAATCCAGATCATTGAAAAGTTTAATCAGCACATTCCGTTGGTTCAGAACCGTGACAGACACTTCACCCTTCAATTTTAGCTTAAAGAAAAAAGCCCTAATTGCCTCAAGGGAAGGTCTCCGAGAAGGAAATTTGCCAACAATAGCAAATTCGAACGGAGCAGTCAACGCTTGGATTTCCGCCTCCGAAATCCACAACGCCGGCATTCCACGGTGAGAGGAAACCTTCAAATCAGGAAAAACAGGCGGAGAAGGGGACGATCCCGCAAGAGCCTCCTTAAACGACAGAGAAGAAGGACACACCAAAAAACCAGGGTCCCGAAGAGGCGCCATACACCATAAAAATAAACACACACGAAGAAGAGTAAGAAAACTCCCCTGAACAGCACATGCAGCGTCGAGGACGAAGAGAAACCGGCGGCTAGGGCAAACGCCCTAACCCACCCCCGGGAGCAGAAGCGAGAGAGAAAGCATCGTTTACTGAGAAATACACCTAGTTGATGTTCTATTAGTTCTTTTTGCACAAAAGCATTCCTTTTCTAAATGCAGTCGTTTCTTCCATCTTTTTCTCCCTCAATATTTTTTTTTTATACAAAATGAAATATATTAAAATCATCAGCAAAGGTTACAACAGCAAAGATAAACGGTAACATAATTAAAAAACTAAAAAACAAACCAAAAAATAAATAGTAGCTGAAAGCTCAATATGATTATTTGTTAGCAATATCTATTTATTCGTTGAATAGATATTGTTTTTATTGCATAATTATACGTAGCCGTTACAGATGTAAGGAAATAGTAACATGTAGGGAACTAATAACAATACGCTTCCAATAAATTAACCATATCTTGGAAAGTAGGAGACAAAAGAGAGGGGGTGGAGACAAGGGTGGATTCAACTTTATTTTTTAGGGTGGGCAAAATCTTACTTAATTAAAATAATAATAAATAATAATAATATTAATAATAAAATTATATTTTTAAATTTTTACCAATATAATGCTATTAAATTTATAAAAGAGATTTTTTATCATTCATCATTCAATATAATATTGATTTTAGTAATAAAAATTGGAGTATAATCATGTAAGTTCTGTCGGACCATCATTTGACACCCGATGTTCTGCCATACCACTACCCGGTGTCAAGAGTTCTGTCAGACCACTACCTGACGTCGGAGTTCTATCGAACCACTGCCCGACACCAGAATTTTGTCTTACAATTGCCCAACATCGAAGTTTTGCCAAATCACCATCAGACTACCTACTGATGCCCGAATTCCCAAGTAATTCCGGACTTTCGTCGGACCACCAAGTGACACCAGATTTTCATCCCCTTTATTTACTAGATGTCAACCATATGGTTGGCATTTGTAACCCGATGGCCCTTAAGGACGAATCAACCTACTATAATTTACTCGAATTCTAGTTAAATTATTTTTAACTACGCTAGACCCCGTGGTTTTTTCCTCTTTCTAGCTAGGATTTTCCACGTAAAAAATATTGTATTATCTATGTGTGAAATGGATATTCGTACGACGTTAAGACGTAGGATTATAACTCTATGGCCGCATATAAATTCTAGCCAGCAACAAAAAATTATTTTTTTATAGTGTAGTGTGACGTACCTATACATATAAGCATATAAAGTTACATCTGCTTTACAAGTGTAAGGCTATTATCTGATATATTTGTTTACAGCTAATGATTATAAGCGGAGGTTAGAAAAATTTATCAGTATATATTGGTGTAAAAGAAAAACAAAATACAAAAATAAGAAAAAATCAAAGCAAAGAAGCTCCAAGAGCAGCCGTAAAAAAAAAAAGATTATTACATCCGGTCACCTGATGCATCCAGTGACTAATAATTACGCTCCACGTCATTTAAAACTCGATATTGAGCACTTGGTATATGTCCGGATTTCCGGTTTTTTGACCGGATGTAATAATTTCTCCCAAAAAAGAGCCATGCTCAGCGAAAAAGGAGAAAGAACTCGCATCTAAGGATGAATATCCCATCGAAATTATATTATACATATAAAAATATTTTTTAAGGTAAAATTTTAAAAAGTGAATGGTAAGGACCGAAGGAAGAAAATCAGCAAACTAATTAATTTTTTTTTCAGCAAATTAATACTTAGTCTCATTATTAATAAGCATAAATATTTAAACTGTTAGAAGTTTAATGTTTTGACTTGAATAATATTTTGACATAAAAAATAAAAAATCTAATAAACTTAAAATATTCTCAATATATGTATTTAATGTAATAATAAGTATTATATATTTTTATTATAAATATCAAATGCAAAATTTGGCAGACATAAAATAAATGTTTATATTTATACTTTACAAGATAAATCATGTTGTATTGGAATCATGGTGTTGATACTAAAATACAATCGGCTTAAATTTATTTGAATGCTGATATTAAGATTTAAATTCATTAATAAAATAAATGTAACAAATTAAATCACTTAAAAAAATAAAACAAATAAATGGGCAAAGGAATAAATTTGTAAATATAAGATTGTTTCGACCATTTGAGCAATTATTCTCTCGAGCCTTGTTAAACTGCTCTTCTGTTAAATATGAATTTCCTTTATTTCTCGTCAACACATTCCATGACAAATAAATTTTCTTTTAGTTTTAATTTTATGGACATTAGAAAGCTTGAATGTAATTTGATAAAGGCCAAATTTTAGAAACGAGCTCGTCACTAGATTAATTTAGGAGAAGAAGCGGGTTTGCAAAAGAATTTGAGAAGGAGCAGATACGCTGCGTGGAACAGCGCATTCAAAGAATGCGCCTAATGAATTGGCGCATTCTTTGAATGCGCGTAACAGTATGACGCATTTGGCTTTTTCTTTGGATTGCGCCGAAACAGTCCGCGTATTCTAGCTTTTACAAGTATAATAGAGAGATCCAGTTATCGCAGTCATTTCAGTGCATGTCAGGCGACATTTTCCTCAATTTCAACATATATTTTGCCTCAATTTCGCCGTTTGAATTGGTGGTTTGTTTTTTTCAGGCGACATCTTCCCGAAAAGAAACATACGGGGGCACTCTTTCCACTAAAGCTGGTAAATAATACGTTAAATAGTACGTTTTAACAAGATAAAGCAAGTTAACTTGCTTTAACCATATATAATTTATTAACGAAAAGACTTAAGTTAACAAGATAAAGCAAGTTAACTCTCTCCACTAAAGCAAGTTAAATAGTACTAAAGCTGGCAAATTAATTCAAAAAAAAAACTTAAGTTTTGTGCTATCAAGTTAAATAGTACGTTTATATCTTGTTAATATGTATTATATAAATTATATATGGTTAATAAGCTAGTTTTGTGTAATATTTATGCTTCGTTTGATTAGATTTATGTTTACTTATTAATGAAATTCTAAAGCTTAATCAAACAAGACCTTAATCGTATTGAACTTCTAAAGTGCTTAAATTTAAATATATTAATATTTTAAAAAAATTTAATATAAAGTAATGAATAAGTGTTGTTGAAAAATTTTATTAAAGTATGAGATTTTAATTAAACATTTGTTGGAATCGAGAAACTGAGATTATTTTAAAATATGAAAATTTAATTAAATATAAGTTTTACATGAAATGTTATATTAAGTTGTTATTAAATGAAATATTTATAGAGCAATTATTGGTATAAAGCAAATATAAATAATTAATTTTTTTGTATTAATAAAATACAATTAAAATGCTGTCCAACATTAGAGATTTTAATTGATAATATAGATAATTTTGAGTTAAAATATATGAAAAGTTCATTAATTAAAAGAAATATTAATAAATTGAAATACATTTTTTGAATGAGTAAAATTTTTTGGCTCTGCCTCTTGTTTTAAAATATATTTAAAATTGGAATGAGAATAATGCAAAAATTAATTAACAATAATTAATGGAAATACATGATTCGGTCTGCAAGAAAATAAAATACATATGATGAGTTCAGTTACTGATTGATGTTGTTAAATAGATATCGCAGGCGATTTTGGAGCTGTGTTTGTGTAGGACAACATTTGAACTTGATCTGAAATTGAAGTTGTAATTGCTGCCAATCTTCTCCATTAAGAAATTCCTTCGGTTTTGAATATTTAGAATTTTGTAAGAACTGTTGATACGAATCTAATATGTGCTTATCATGATACTGATTCCATTTAGAGTAAGGCCTCCATAAAACGAAATAGAGAACGATAAGATTGTTCGTAGCTACCAAAGGTGGCCTCAATAGCTTTTGTACGTGCGTCCCACGCCTTCATATATGATATCTTGATGTCATACTTTTACTCCATTCTAGCTTTGATCTCCTTCGGTTTCATGTCAAGTTGTTGTCTAATTATAGGAATGATTTGTCTACATATAAACTTGGAAGTGCAGTTATGATGGCCACTCGCTAATATGGGGTTGGTACATGTATGTGGAGGTCCACATGTAGATATTTTCCATAACCCACCGAGTCTTTTACTTCGTGCTGCATGTAACCGCCAAAGGCAAATTACAAAAAACAATTACAAAAAAATATAGATCGAACAATAAATAGCAAATTTTAAGCTTAACTTAAAAAAAATTACAGATTAAGTTTAATAAAGATCACCTAAAAAAAAATTCAAACATTGAAACATGCCGCACTTTCACCTAATAATGTATGCTCAACACATGTACTAAACTTACAATACCACATAATCAGGCCTGCTACAAGAAAAAATTATACAGCAACTTTATTTGGCCACTTTATTTTACATTACAACTAACTTTGAAGAGGAAAAATATTTCAACTAAGCAACACTAACACTCTAACAATAATATTACAAGACTATGAAAATACAAAACTTAAAAAAATAACATACCTTCAAATCTTTAAACAACCAGCGAGAAGAAGGAGGTTGAGGAGTGGGAGAGATAGAAGAAATCCAACCCCATTTTATAGCAGCGCCAAATAGCTCCCAACCATACGAATTATACAACCGGCATCAATTTCTGCACCCACCAACTGCCTCCCGGATTTCACGGATCTTGCCCCCCGCTACAGGTCATTCACGCCTCAATTATTGCTGGTATGCGGTGGAGAACGGACTGAATACGCTAATTGTTTTGGCGCAGTTAAAAGAATACGCTTCATACAGGCGCGCATTCTACCTAAACGTAAAGAATGCGCCATGTATTTAGGCGCATTCTTTGAATGCGCCGTTTGGGATGGCGTATTTAATGAATGCGCCAAAACAGACCGCGTATACGATCTTTTCTAAATTTAATGTCATTCACGCTCTTTCTCCTAAAATAATATCTAATTATGCTGCTTCCGAGAATTTGGCCTTTGATAAATTCAATTCAAGCTATTCATCTTCACAATTCCGAAAAGCCTATATGCTTGTGATTTTAGTTCTTCATGCAGCATTTCTGAAGCAAAGTCTTGTCAAGATTTTAAAAAATTAAAATATATTTGATGAGAGATGGTTGTATGGCACAGTATGAAGATAAATTATTTTGTATCGAAGGCGAATTAGATGCAGTCACGTCAACGATATCAAGCGATACCAAGCCGCTATAGTATCGAGCAATACCAAGTCACAATACAGTAAAAGAGCGACGTTGCTGTCCGCACAAAATAATTTTCTAGTTTGTAGGCATGCAATATTTTGATCTTCGCCATTAGATGATCGATAATTATCATTTAAATGTTTTAATATCATACATATGATTATATTCTCATCTACGTTGATGCTAAATGATTGCATATGAAGCCCTAAATGAAGAAGGGCATCAAACATCAAATTATCTGCTTCAAATAATGATCAAAACTTATTTTAATCTTGTTGAAAACTTATTTTAAACATCATTTGATACACATTCAAAATATATTTATAGTTTGAACAATGATTGACAATCAATGATAGAATATTGTTCAAACAAATAGTAAGATTCATCAAGATGCAATCAATTTTTACACTAAAGGCAAACATTATTACGTTAAATAACAAAATAAAGACCTTGGGCACATATACGTATGGAGAAAGTCACAAATATACAAATGCTAGTCCATTAGCTTTGCCATCAACATCTATATATTAGCAAAAAATATCCAAAGAGCCTGTTCAACAAAAAAATACATAATATAAGGATAGGCTAAATTCACATATTTTGATAGGATCGACAGCATGACACAAAAGGTTCAAAATAAAGAGATGGTAATTAGTGGTCATAACCATCCACAGTAGAGGAAGATGGAGGCTTTTCCTTCTTCTTAGGGGAGCAGAAAACATCAGTCAAAGCAGTTGGTGAGTCTAATGAAGCCTTAAGCAAAGCAAGTCCCTAAAATGTTCAAATTTAATAACATACATCAAATCAAAACAAAGTTATAAAACTAAAAGAAATTTAGTAGTTCAATAAAGAAATAACCTCTTCCATGCCGACGGCGACCACCTTCTCCTCCAGTTGGACATCCTTTTTCATGATGAAGTGATTAATAAAAGTGATGCTGGAGATCGCAGACATTAGTGTCACTTCCAAATCATCAGTAATCATGTATGTGAACAAACCCTTTACAAAGCCTCCAACACCCTCCCCAACATTTCCAGCGCCAACCAAAGAAGCAGAACCCGATGGAACCACCAAGGCGACTTCTGTGACCATCGCACAATTGCATTTTGGGCACATGGTATTTCTCACAGTAGTTACTTTGCTTTTGCAATGAGCACAAAGATAGCATTTGTAATCAGTAGATTTCGATGGAAACACGAAGGCGGCTTCGGTGACCATCACTTGCTTGCAGTTTGGGCACAAGGTATTTTTCACAGTAGTAATTTTTCTATTGCAATAATTACAAATATAGTATTTGAGCTCTACAGTGGTTTTTGTATCAAGAAGCAAATGATTGCTAACATAAGAAGTGGACACTTTGGGTTGAAGTAAAGAAGTTTTGTCGCTTTGATAATGTTTTCCAATAGATCCAATCATAGATGGAGCAGAGAGGAGCTTAATGACAGAGCCTAGTGGGAGAGTAAGAAGGCTGAACATGAAATCTACGAAGTCTTTTCCAGCCTCACCGAAAAGTACTTTGTCGCTACCAGCATCGATCAGAAGTTTGAGATTAATTTTTGAATTCAAATCCGCCATGATTGCTTTGTAGAGTTGTGAAATGGAAGGATTTAAGAAGTCCTGACGCTCATATTAAGTATATATGGAGGTTACTTAGGCTTGTTTCAACTTCCAACCACGCTTGCTATTTTCGACTTCCGGCGACAAATCTTCTACCCTTTAAATGTATCATAAATGCTGTTATCTTTCTTACACTTTAAATGTATGTATCATAAGTTCATAACTACTGTAGGATTCGAATAGTACCGAGATTATTATTTAAAAAACAAATCAATCCGGCCAAATTAAATAAAAATGGAGTAGCGGCGAGAGAGAAGATGGCTGGACGGGTTGGATGGCGGCGAAATATATTTATTTATTTATTTTCATTTATGGTACCTATATTTGAGGTTTCGCTTAACATTTCATTTTATTTATGAAAGATAAGTCCAAACCATTCATTTTATTTACACATTTAATTTATTTTTTTAATTTGATTTTTTTTAAATAAATGCATGACATTTTTTTATTTGATTTACATTAATTGCATTTAACCAAGAGACAATTGTTAAAATTTAAAATGCTAAAGATTTTAATTGCATTTATTTTTATATTCAAATACAATTAATTATTATATTTATTTGCATCAAGTTTTTTATTTATATGTATCCTAGCAATTAATAACGTAATTCATTCATTCGATTCCAAAAAAACCCTCAGCGTCGTCTCCGCTTCTGCGATTTTAGGGCAACGCCGCCACTAGGGCTTTGCCCTAGCTTTGCTGGGGCTTGAATCTTGGCTTCGGATTGCTGTTCTCCAGGGAGTTTGTTTGCCCTCTTCTATTTCTGCCTTCGATTTTCTTTTCGTTATGGTGGTTAGTCGTGTTTGTGACCCCGGTTTTTCGGATGGGTCCTTTAAATCGCGATCTTTTTTGGAAGCTTTATATGGTTCTTCGATTTCAGTTGATTTTCCTGAGTTAAGAAAGGGTTTTTGTCGGGGTTTACCCTCTTTATGGATATCGGAGGAAGAAATTTTAGCTCTGTCTGTTCCTTTTCAATATGCTCTTGTTGGTTTCTTTCCTACGCGTCTCCCTTCACTAGATGCTATCCGGAAATTTTTTTTCAGCTTGAAACTGAATACTGAATTCTCTGTAACTGTTCTGGATCAATCTCATATTCTTATTAAGCTTTCTAATGATTTGGATTATAGTAGAGTGTTCAGCCATAGATCTTATATGGTTAATAACTACTTTTTGAAACTTACTAAATGGTCGCCGGATCTTGATGTCGGGGTTGAGTCTCCGGTAATTCCTATTTGGGTTGCTTTTCCCTGTCTGCGACCACACCTTTTTACCCCTCGTATCCTTCATGCCTTGGCTTCGATGTTTGGCCGTCCATTAAAAGTTGATAATTCAACCTCTGTCGGGTCTAGACCTTCTCTTGCGAGGGTCCTGGTGGAGCTTGACATTACTAAGGATCTTCCTGATAAAATTTGGCTTGGTTCGGAGAATTCAGGGTATGTTCAACGGGTTTGTTTCGAGGAGGTGTCTGCTTATTGTGTTGTGTGTAAACGGCTTGGTCATATCAAGGGGGATTGTGGTAATTTTTCTGCTACTTTGAATGTGCATAAATCTCGTGAGAATGTGGTTAAGCCTGTTGATAATGCGAATAATGGTGTTGTTGTCAATGCTTTGGTCGTTTGTGAGGCACAGGTTGCGGGCGATCCTCTTGTTCCTGTTCATGGGGATCGGCCGCTGTCTGTGAACGGAATTTCTGAGACTTTGGAGTCTTTGGTTACTTCTAACCCATCCGTCAGTATACCCCCTATGAATGTGGTTGATGTGGTTAATGCTGTGAATGATGTACCTGATAGGCGTGTTGATATATGTTCTGTCTTATCCCCCGATGCAGCTCCTTTTGTACCTCCGGTTGTGACTGATGTTAGAGACCCTGATTCTCCGGTGATGGTGCCGGAGGTGTTTTCTGGTGCGATGAATGTGGTGAATTCTGATGGCTCGCCAGTTATGGGTTTTGTAAATTCTAATGGGGTGTTCAAGTTTTAAAGGATGCAGATGGTGGTTTTGATGGTTTTATGCCTGTTGCGGTGCTGCCGGCTGAAATTGAGAAGGAGTTTCCGTATCTGGGGAGAGAGGAAGTTATTTCGATGACAAACAGTTTAGTTGTGGTCCCTGTAAGTGAGGTTGATACCCAAGTGATGGCTAACTGTGTGGGTAATTCATCTGGTTTGGATATTAGGAATCAGAATAATTGGTTGGTTGATTTGTTGGATGTGGATTCGGATTTGCAGTCTCTTGAGTCCGGTAATGATTTTACTCTTGTGCGTACTTCAAATGTTGGCAATCGCGGAAAATTTTGGGGGAGAGGTCGGCGCAGAAGATGAATTTTCGTGTAGTAAGTTTGTTGCTTCTTGCTGTTTCTTCTCGGGATTTGTCAGCTTTACTGTTTGATTTGCTGCTACGTGAGGCTATGAGCAATGATGTGGTCGGGGCTCGCATCCTGTTCGTTCTTTGCTGGTGGCAACCGTAGGTGTGGATTCTCGGGTTGGATCGTTGGGATGCTATCTTCGCTTACTGGAGGGTCCGTGCGGGACGCCCTGGACGCTGGAAGTCTTGACTAATTCCTGAGCTCGCTTTTAGCTTCTAATTCTCTCTGTTGTTTAGTATTTTATTCTGCTAGCTTTCCTTTTTTTGCTGATGTAACCTTTGTTTTGTGTTATTAATATATTTCCTTTCAATAATAATAATAACGTAATTCATTCATTAATAATGATTACAATTCCATAATTTTAATAATCCATAATTTAAAAATAAGAAATTTAATGTATTAATCTTAATTAATTATTCCATTAAAGATCATGTTATTTTATCAATAGGTAATTATAAATAACATAATTTAAAATTTTAGAGATTTGAAGTAATAACTATTCTTTAATTAATTATTAATAATTGTTGAAATTCTATACTTTTAATAATCCATTATTTAAAAAATAAAAAAATTTAAATTATAAATTTTAAATAATTATTCATTAAATAACCTTGGCATTTTATAATTTTGTAATTTAAAATAACATAAATTGAAAATTCATATATTTAAAGTAATAACTAATCTTTAATAAATTGTTAATAATGTAATTCATAAGGGACACCTAAATATTTATGTGGAAACCCTTGAAAAGGAAAAAAAAACTATGGGATATAGAGTGCGGTCGACTATTGTTTGCGGTCGACTATTAATGAGTTCTTTTCTTGGGAGAAAGTCTTCAGCTTTATGTAGCAAATATACTTCATATAGAGTGCATTACATGGTGGGAGTTTAAAGAATACAATGACGTATATTGCATCTTTTTTTAGGGTGGGCAAAACAAAATTTTTTGGTAGGGGATGGGCAAAAATGATTAGGATTGATAAAATTAGGGCAAATTTTTTTTTTTGAGGGGGGCAAAATACTCAAAATATTCAAAAAAAAAAAATACCCTCTAAAATTTTAAAAAAAGGTTGGACTTTTGCCCCCCCCCCCCCCCACTACTATGGGGATCCGCCCATGGAAGAATCAATAAAAATACGTTCCTTTAGTCGGCAAGATCATAGTCCGCTAGCGATGTAAGTTGGAAGGATCGTAGTTGGGTGATGGTGGTCGAAAGGACCATATAGAGTCGAGCGACTGAGGTCGAAAAGATCGTAGTCGACGGGAGAAGAAGGTCAGAAAGATCATAATCGGACGATAGTGATCGAAAAAACCCATAGTTGGAAGGACTGTAGTTGGGGGAATCGGAAGTCGGAAAGATCGTAGTCGGGCGATGGTCATTGGCCAGTAAAAATTCTGATGACAATTGGTGGCCGGGCATAAGTCCGATGATAGTTGGTGGTTGGGCATAAGTTCTGTCACGATCAGTCGCAAGGTGATGGTCGAGGAGGAGCTTGGGAGGAAGAGCCCTTCTTCTTCTTCTTTCCCTTTCTTCCTATGTCTCATCATCAATGAAAAATGAGGAGTCTATTTATAATTTTCATAGAGTAAAATGCCAGTAAATTGGAAGAATATCAAGGAGACGTTGCGAGTGGTTCGAATGAAATGGTTATTATTGATTATCTTGTTCTTAAAATTTTTATCAAATATTTGAGTGGCTTACTGATGTCAGAATTTGATGATCTTGAGCTCCTTGGATTCGTCTCATCAAGCAACTCGATTATACTATATGTATGTCATATTTGAAGATGATTTGGTCATCCAATTTATGATTTGAACCTTCCAAATATGATTTAGGTCCTTGTACCCATTTTGACTTGGATTGGAACAAATTTGGAGTCATTAAGTTCATCATTTTGAGATGTTTAATTCGACTATAAATTTTTTCAAATCGGAGTTCGAATGGTCTTTGATTTAATTTCAGAAATTTCCAATTTAAATTTGTTTTGAGATTTGTGCTCAATCAAGATATATTTTTGATGATATATCAATTATATAACGAATAAATTTTTTTATCCCGATCTGAAGTTAAAATCTTTATATTTATCACAAAATAAGTGCAATTTGGTTGATTATTGATATATCTTTTATTATTATTATTATATATGATATTTAAATTCATTAATAAAATAAATTGTACAAATGAAGTAACTTAATCTAATAAAATAAATAAATAGGCAAAGGAATAAATTTGTAAATATAAGATTGTTTCGACCATTTGAGCAATTATTCACTCGAGCCCTGTAAAACTGCTCTTCTGTTAAATATGAAATTTCTTTATTTATTGTGAACGCATTCTCTGACAAATAAATTTTCTTTAAGTTTTTATTTTATGGCCATTAGAAAGCTTGAATGTAATGTGATAAATTCAATTCAAGCTATTCATCTTCACAATTACGAAAAGCCTATATGCTTGTGCAGTTTTCATTCTTCATGCAGCCTTTCTGATGCAAAGTATTGTCAAGATTTTAAAAAATTAAAATATGTTTCAGGAGAGATGGTTATATGGCACAGTTTGAAGATAAATTATTTTGTGCAGATGCGGGATTCAATTCTACATATTGAGGCGAATTAGATGCAATCACATCAACAGTGTTGAGTTATACCATCGTACTAAGCTGTTGTACGTACTGAACAATATCAAGTCACGGTACAGTAAAAGAGCGACGTTGCCGTCCCACATCCGCACAGAATAATTTAACTAGTTTGAAGGCAATGTTTTCATCTTCGCCTTAAGTGAACCATAATTATCATTTAAATGTTTTAATATCATACATATGATTATATTCTCATATACGTTGTTATGATTACATTCTACTCTACCTTAATACTATATGATTGTACACGAAACCCTAAATAAACAAGGGCATCAAACATTAAATTATCAGCTTCAAATAATGAACAAAACTTATTTTTATCTTGATGAAAACTTATTTGAATCTTGATTAAACATCATTTGATGCCTATTCAAAATCTATTTATATTTTTAAAAATGATTCAATCAATGTTTACACTAAGGCACGCAAAATTTAGTTACAAAATAAAGACCTTAATCACATATACATATTAAGAAAGACGCACATATATACAAATGCTAATCCATTAGCATTGCCATCAACATCTACAAATTAGCAAAATATATACAAAAGAGCTTTGTACAACCAAAATAAAAACACTTAATATAAGAATAGGTAAAATTCACATATTTTGATAGGATCGAAAACATGACACGAAAGTTTCAAAATAAAGAAATGGTAATTAATCGTCATCATCATCCACAATAGAGGAAGATGGAGGCTTTTCCTTCTTCGTAGGGGAGCAGAAAACATCAGTCAAAGCAGTTGGTGAGTCTAATGAAGCCATAAGCAAAACAAGTCCCTAAAATATTCAAATTTAATAACATACGTGCATCAAATCAAAACAAAGTTATATATAGAACTTAAAGAAATTTATAGTTCAATAAAGAATTAACCTCTTCCATGCCAACGACAACCACCTTCTCCTCTAGTTGGACGTCCTTTTTCATGATGAAGCGATTAATAAGAGTGATGCTAGAGATTGCAGACATTGGGGTCACTTCCAAATCATCTGTAATCATGTAGGTGACCACTCCCTTTACAAAGCCTCCAACACCGTCCCCTGCATTTCCAGAACTAACAGAAGAAGTAGAACTCGATGGAACCACGAAGGAGGCTTCGGTGACCATCGCGCAATTGCAGTTTGGGCACATGGTATTTCTTACAGTAGCGACTTTTCTTTTGCAATAACCACAAAAATAGTATTTGTGCTCTACAGTAGATCCCGATGGAAACACGAAAACGGCTTCGGTGATCATTTCCTGCTTGCAGTTTGGGCACAAGGTATTTTTCACAGTAGTAACTTTTTTTTTTGCAATAGTTACAAAAATAGTATTTGAGCTCTACACTGGAACCCGATGGAACCACGAAGGTGTCTTCTGTGCCAAGGAGCAAATGATTCGTAACATAAGAAGTGGACACTTGGGGTTGAAGTAAAGAGGCTTTGGCTCTGTTTGCTACAAGATAAATCTAGTTGAGATTTTCTACGCTTTGTAAAAGTTTTCCAATAGATCCAATCATAGTTGAAGGAGAGAGGAGCTTAATGACAGAGCCTAGAGGGAGGGTAAGAAGGCTGAAAATGAAATCTACGAAGTCTTTACCAGCCTCACCGAAAAGAACTTTGTGGCTACGAGCATCGACCAGAAGCTTAAGAGTGATTTTTGAATTCGAATCTGCCATGTCTTCTTTGTAGAATCGTTTCTACAAATGGGCAAATTATTGCATCAGGTCACCTGACGGAGAGATCCGTTCGAATCCTCTCTGAGAGGATTTAAGAAGACGAGTGCTTCATATGAACTACATAAATAAATAAATAAAGGGTACTCATGCCTTCTTCTGTCAATATCCAGCTACGCCTGCTAATTTGGACTTCCAACGTCAAATCTTTCTTACACTTGAAATCTACCATAAATGCTGTAGGATTCAAACTGTAGGTAGATTATTATTTTAAAAATAATCTCACTTGCTTTCAAGGGAAGCCTCGCTTGCTTTAAATGAAAGGGTAAAATCATTTCAAAACGTTCCTTTCAGATATAATGATGGCTTCAGAATCAAATAGCTACACAACTCTTTTTGGCTTATTGGTTGAGAGCTTAGGCTTCCAATTAAGAGGTCTAGGATTCAAATCTATGTGTATGTGTGTGAGTTTGTCTTAAATGCCCTAAATGTCCCAAAAAAATCAAATAGCTAATTTATTCAACTTTTCTATTAAATATGAGAGAGATAAGAATAGACTATAGAGGTTAAGGAGTGAGAAAAGAGACCTTGTAATTATAATAAAATGGGCGAATTTAAAATTTATAAGATAATTTAAAATAGAGTAGATACGGAAAATCAATTTACACATTAAGAGAGTACGTGAAACTGTTTTTATAAGGATACATGACACGTCAGCTAATCTGGTTTAATTGTAAATATACTATGAGCTGCTATGGGCTCTATATATATGTAACACATACTATTCTGCAATAGACAATTTATCTTTCTGTTTCCTCAACTCATATTCCCTCTTCTTTATCTGTTTCTACTTCTTGTTACCGATTCTCTCATGGTATCAGAGCAGGACTCTCCTATGGCTAATCAAGAATCCAGTAGTTCTCCTTCGCCGATCGTCTCCAACAGCTCCGGCAATCTCTCCGACTTCACTCCTCCCGCTTCGCTGAAATTTCTGATCAACAACCTCAAGAACCTTGTTCCCACCCACCTAACCTCCGACAACTACGCCCTATGGCGTCTCCAGCTGCTTCAACATTTCTCGGCCAACGGTTTCGCCGGATTTCTCACCGGAGAAACTCTGTGCCCAACCGATACCTCAAGTCCGGATCACGCGAAATGGCGTCTGATTGATCGGAACTTGACCTCAGCACTCTTTTCTACCATCTCACCATCAATTCTTCCTTACGTTCTCAATTCCACCACTGCTGCAGAAGTTTGGACCGTTCTTGAACGAAGAATGCAACCCACGAATCGTTCTCGCGTCATTCAGCTCAAGAACGAATTACACAACATACAGATGCGAAACTCTACAATGCAGCAATACTTGATGCAAATCAAAACTCTGGTCGACAACATCGCTGCATCCGGATCGACAATCGACACTGAGGACATTGTCCTCTACATCTTGAATGGCCTTCCTTCCACCTACAACTCATTCAAAACGGCCATCCGAACCTCCCTCAACCCCATCGATCTTGATACCCTTTACTCTCTCTTATGTAGTGAAGAGATCAATGTTCGCCAAGATCATACCAAAGAGGTTTCAAACAATCCAGACAATGTTGTCCTCTACACAAATCGCTCCAACTCAACCAAGAACAAATTCCAGAATCGGTTTGTCAAGAACCGTTCCTCCACCGACAGGCAGACCTCGTCCGCTCCTGTTCAAACTGACCGACCCACTTGTCAAATATGCGGGAAAATCGGTCACATAGCCTTGAATTGCTGGCATAGGTGCAACCTCAAATTCGCACCCACCACGTCGTCTGCTCCGCGTGCTCTCCTCTCACAGCAAACAAATCAAATCGCAAATGACTGGACGCTCGACTCGGGAGCCACCTCCCATCTAACCCACGACCTTAACAATTTGCAACAAAGCACGGCATATCAAGGTCAGGACAATGTTTCCATTGCAAATGGCTCTACGCTATCCATCCAGAATCTCGGGCAAGGTCTCCTTCCCCTACCGGACTCGGCGCGTAAGCTTCATCTAACACAGCTTCTACACGTTCCCTCTCTCACGCATAATCTTGTTTCGATCTCTAAGCTAACTGCGGATAACAATGTATCTATTTGTTTTGACTCAAAGGGATTTGTTATTAAGGATTTACAGGACAATCGTTGTCACGACCCGACCCGACGGGGACGGATCCCACCCGAGCCGGATCGCGACGAGCTGAACTTACTTATCCAGGATCTGGCTTTGGATTAGGTTACTGAACTGATCTTCCAAATTCTTAACTCAACAGAAAGACACAGAACAACAGAGCTACTAAAAACATCAAATGCAGCGGAACAAAACATCTATCTTTTCATTTCCTCAAAATAATCATCTACAAAACAGCACATGGCTTTCAACAGAAAGAAAGACAGAACAGGAAAGCCATGACTGTACAAAAATCAAAAAGTACAAAAGTACCTAATCGGATCAGACTCTGAAACTAATCCTGGACCTCCTTGCCCTTCCCAGAACCTGAAAACCACCAGAAAGCAAGGGTGAGCTCAACAGCTCAGCAAAGCAACAAACCACCAATCTAAATTCTCAGAAACCAAAACCAAACTCATCAGACAGAAGTCAGATCAGAAATTGAAACAGAATCGGAAATCAGAACTTATACGGACAGATATCAAATCAGAATCAGAATCGTACAGATCATATCAGAACAAATCAACAGAGTCAGAATCAGAATTCAGAAATCAGAATCGTACGGAGCATATCGTATCAGAATCACAATTTCGTACAGAACAGAACAGATACATAAAACAAAACAGATACACATAGCTAAATGCCCTGACACTGACGGAATCTCTACGGATTCCGGCCCCTTATGCCTCCCTTCCCAGACACTGACTGAATCTCATAGGATCCAGGCCCCTTATGTCTCCCTTTTGTGCTCACGGCACCAAAACAGATGTGCTTATAGCACCAAAACAAAATTCATCGGATCCGGAACAGAACAGATATCAGATTTCAGATTTGAGCTCATTTCAGATTTCCCGTTTCACTAACTGAATCTCATAGGATTCAGGCCCCTTATAACTCCCTTTTTATAGCTTATACACATAGCATTTCAAATCCGAAGAAATCCGGACATTTCAGAAATTACTCGAAAATCGGGCAGCACAACGGCAGTATACAGAATTTACACAAAAATTCCTGCAAAGAAAATTTACCGAATTCGCACAGAACATAGATAATCACATTCCAGAACATTTATTCTACTGCACAGAGAATTTACAATTTCACAGAAAATTCCGGTCGACTAAAAACACAGTCGAATCAAAAACACCCGGACGAAAATCTTCAAAATATAGTCAAAACGTGCACACCCGGCACGGCAACGATATACAGAAACTTACGCGGTAAAAACTGAATCAATCAAAAGATACGGACGAAAAATCGTAACGAAAACGAAATCCGGACAGAAAAATACCGCCAACCGCGACGGAACTGAAAATTGAGAAAGACGGAATGTGCCTTACCTCGAGCACAGCAAATTCCTCAACAGTCACTTCGCTCGAAAACGGCTCCGCGTCTTCCCGAAATCAACTTTTCCAAAATGTTCTTTTTCTCTCTCCTCAGAACAGTAAACAGATATTTTTATTTTTATTTTCTCTCTCTCCAAATGAGCTGAAATCAGCTTTATAATACACATATCGGCCCGGCCGATCGTCCAGATCGGCCTGGACGATCAGACCAAAATCCCATCGTCCAGGGACGATTTTTCAGGACGATGTTTACTATTCATAGGCGATAAAATCCTCTACTCACTGACTTGTGCCATCCACTGATCGTCCCGGGACGATACCTCGATCGGCCTGGACGATCCCTACAGGAAAACACTTAGAGCAATTCTGGACAGATTCTGGAACTGAAAATACACTGATCGTCCCAGGACGATCCCAGATCGTCCTGGACGATACTGGAGCAGTTTGAAATATTACAATCTCCCCAACTCAGAAAAATGTCGTCCTCGACATTATCCAATCCAAACTCAGTCAAAACAAGTACGGGTACGACCGTCTCATATCAGACTCCTTTTCCCAAGTTGCTTCTCGTGCAGTCCGGTGCTTCCACTGGACTTTAACCATCGGAATCTCTTTATTTCTCAACTTGCGGACGTCGTACGCTAAAATCAATTCTGGCTCTTCCTTGTACGCCAGATTCTCCTGAATCTCAACCTCGTCAGCTGATACCTTCTTCCCAGAGTCGGATACCCACTTCCTCAGAGTGGATACGTGAAACACATTATGCACATCAGGCATAGAATCAGAAAGCAGTAGGCGATAAGCAGATTTTCCAATTCTTTCCAAAATCTCAAATGGTCCAACATACCTTGGACTAAGCTTGCTCACTTGACCAAATCTGCTCACACCTTTCATCGGGCTGACTTTGACATACACAAAGTCACCGACCTGAAACTCAACAAATCTGTGCTTCTGATTGTAATACTTCTGCTGACGATCTTGAGCGGCTTTCAATCTTTCTCTTATCAAATGAATCTTCTGAGCAGTTTCATCAGCAAAAGTGGCCCCCAAAGCCTGCCTATCTCCGACCTCCGTCCGAGTCAAAGGAGTACGGCACTTCCTGCCATACAGAGCCTCGTACGGTGCCATACCGATACTGGACTGAAAACTGTTGTTATAGGCAAACTCAATCAGCGGAATATGATCTTCCCAGCTTCCGCTAAAGTCCAGAACACAAAGTCTCAACAGATCTTCCAATACCTGAATAGTCCTCTCAGACTGTCCGTCGGTCTGAGGATGAAAGGCTGTACTGAAATGCAGTTTCGTACCCAAGCCTTGCTGAATGCCCTTCCAAAGTCTGGAAGTAAAACGTCCATTTCGATCAGATACAATCACACGAGGCACACCGTGCAATCTGACTATCTCCTTCACATATATCTGTGCCAAGCGTTCAACTGAATCCGTCTGTCTGATCGGAAGAAAATGGGCTGACTTCGTCAATCGATCCACAACTACCCAAATGGCATCATGTCCTTGTCGTGATCGAGGAAAACCCATCGCAAAATCCATCGTTACCTCCTCCCATTTCCACTCAGGGATAGGCAACGACTGCAACAGTCCACCTGGTCGTTGATGCTCTGCCTTCACCAACTGACAGGCTTCGCATCTCGACACAAACTCCGCCACATCCTTCTTCATCCCAGGCCACCAGAACAAAAGCTTCATATCAGCGTACATCTTACCACTGCCTGGATGAACAGTGTAGCCTGAAAGATGAGATTCATACAGAATCTCCCGCCTCAAATCTCCAAACACAGGTACCCACAACCTGTTCTTACAGAAAATAGCACCAGAATCAGAAATTCGAAGTTCAGGAGTCTTACCAGATCCAATCTGAGCTATCAACTTCGAATAATCAGAATCTGACTTCTGGGCTTCTTGAATCCGTGCTTCCAAAGAAGACTGAATACTCATCTGAGCCAACTCCAAATCATTGGAGGAAATCACCTCCAACTGCAATCTTTCCAAATCACGAATCAAAAAGTCATCACAGGTAAGCTGCAAACCTGATAATCCAGAAGACTTCCTGCTCAAAGCATCTGCTACCACATTCGCCTTCCCAGGCTGATACTGAATCGTCAAATCATAGTCCTTGATCAACTCGAGCCACCGCCTCTGTCTCAGATTCAAATCCTTCTGAGTAAAAATGTACTTCAGGCTCTTATGATCAGTAAACATCTCACATGTGACGCCATACAGATAATGCCGCCAAATCTTCAAAGCAAAAACAACTGCAGCTAACTCCAAATCATGTGTCGGGTAATTCTTCTCATGTGGTTTCAACTGTCTCGAAGCATAAGCAATTACCTGACCATGCTGCATCAGAACACATCCCAGTCCTTTCAGTGAAGCATCACTGAACACCTGAAAACCTTCCGTACCTGACGGAAGTGCTAACACTGGAGCTGAAGTCAAACAATCCTTCAATCTCTGAAAACTAGCTTCACACTCCGGTGTCCAAACAAAAGGAACTGACTTCTGAGTCAGTCTCGTCAGAGGAGTCGAAATCTGTGAAAATCCTTTCACAAACTTCCTATAATACCCGGCCATGCCCAAGAAACTACGTACCTCAAATACCGTAGTCGGCCTTGGCCAATCAGCAACCGCCTGAATCTTCTGGGGATCTACAGAAATACCTTCTCCGCTAATCACATGCCCCAGAAAAGAAATGCTCTTCAGCCAGAATTCGCACTTGGAGAACTTGGCATACAACTGATGCCTCCTCAGAGTCTCCAACACAATCCTCAAATGTCTGGCATGCTCATCCTCAGATGCAGAATATACCAGAATATCGTCGATGAAGACGATCACGAACTGATCCAAGAACTCCCTGAATACTCGGTTCATCAGATCCATGAAAATCGCAGGCGCATTGGTTACCCCAAAAGGCATAACCAAGAACTCGTAGTGCCCGTACCGAGTACTGAAAGCTGTCTTCACCACATCAGATTCCTTCACCTTCACCTGATAATATCCGGATCGCAAATCAATCTTCGAAAACACCGAAGATCCGGAAAGCTGATCAAACAAGTCGTCTATCCGAGGCAAAGGATACTTGTTCTTGATCGTGGCCTTGTTCAAATCTCTGTAATCAATACACATACGGAGTGTACCGTCCTTCTTCTTCACAAACAGAACAGGTGCTCCCCAAGGAGAAATACTAGGACGTACAAACCCTCTGTCAACCAACTCCTGAAGCTGAACTTTCAACTCAGAAAGTTCTTTCGGTGCCATCCTGTACGGAGCTTTCGATATCGGAGCGGTACCCGGAAAAACATCGATAGAGAACTCCACATCTCTATCCGGAGGCAAACCAACCAACTCCTCAGGAAAAACATCAGCAAACTCCCGTACCACTGGGATCTCAGAAACAGAACCAACCTCCAGGTTCAGATCCCGCACCGAAGCCAAAAATACTGGATATCCTTTCTTCCACATTCTGCTCACCTCTAACGCAGAAATCAGACTGGAGAGAACACCTCGTAATCCCTGAAATACAACTCTCTCTCCAGCCACAAGCAAACTCACTTGCTTCTTCAGACAGTCAATCTGAGCCTCATACTGACTCAGCCAATCCATTCCCAGAATCACATCATACGAAGAAATCGGCAATCGAATCAAACTCGATTTCCACTTCTTGCCAGAAATCTCAATCTCACACAAACAAAACTGTCGAGCAATCAATGGATTCCCAGCCGGTAAAATCACAGACAAAGAAACCGGTAAAACCATCGAATCCAAATGTAAAAGCTCAAAACAATGCTCGGACAGAAAAGAATGACTCGCTCCAGAGTCAAACAAAACACGACAGGGCTGATCAGAAATGTAAACCGTACCTGTCACTACATCCGGAGCGTCTCGAGCCTCCTGCTGACTCAAGCTGTAAACTCGTGGCTGAACTGGAACAGGAGCTGAAGCAACATAACTACTCTGCTCCCTCTGAATCGTAGGTGGTCTCCGTGGTGTAGAACTAGAACCACCACCTCTACCAGCAAATCCCTCAGGGCGTGGAGGAACAGTCCTCGGTCTTCCTGCTGCTGAACCAACAGGTCTGACGAAGCCCTCAGATCGCTGCTCATATCCCATCTGTGGACATTCTGCAATCCTATGTCCCGGCTGACCGCATCTGAAACAAAGACCAGCTATCCTGTAGCACTGGCCATGGTGTCGCCGTCCACAACTCTGGCACACAGGTGCCGAACTGACAGATCCAAAACCAGTCGTACTGGTAGCAGTACCAGACGATCCTCCGCTCCTCCTGGATTCTCCAGATCCAGATCCAGAAACAAATCTCCTCTTCCCAGAGGAACCACTGCCAGAAGTATCTCCTCCAAACCTCTTCCTACTCGCAGACCACCGCTGCTGAGTAGCCGTCATGTCATTCTCAATCAGACGAGCTCGCTCCACAAGCTCAGCGAAATCAGAAATCCGGAACGGTATCAAAGGCTGCCTCAAAGTATCTCGTAAGCCTCTCAGAAATCGGTAACACCTCTCAGCAGAAGTGTTAACCAGCTGCGGAGCGTACCTGGCTAATGCAGTAAACTCAGCCTCGTACTGCATCACCGTCTTGCTCCCCTGAACCAGCCTCAGAAAACTCTCCTGCATCTGCTGTCGTGCAGAAGGGGGAACAAACCAATCTCTGAACACCTCAGTGAACTCTTCCCAAGTGATCAAAGAGTTCAATCTACCCTGAAATCTGGCTGCCTGCTGGCCATCCCACCAGTGCTCAGCCTCTCCATCTAACAGGAAAACTGCTAACGGAACCTTCCTGTCTGCAGGACACTGCATCCCGTCAAAAGTCTTCTCTAATCTCCTCAGCCACTCCTCAGCAGCTCTGGGCTCAACAGCGCCCTCAAACCTCGGAGGCTTCAACCTCAAAAATAACTGCAGGTGTCGGTCAATATCCTCAGATCTAACAGTAGAAGCTCTGCTCTGGGTCTCGCTCATCATCTGAGCAACAAGTGACGCAAACTGTGAAAGCGTATCAGCACCGACCACTGGGGCTGTACTCCCCACTGGTGCTGCCTGATCGTCACTCTGACCGTCTGTCATGTCTGGGTCTGGCTGATCCATACAGAAAAATCCAGAAAATCCGGAAAACTATCACAAAAACAACACAAAAACAACACAATAAAAAGCCAAACGACCCAAAACTACCTCCCAGACAGACTCACTGATCACTTCCTAAAGCTCTGTTTTACAATCCAACCTGTTTCCAAAACCAGTGCTCTGATACCACAAAAGCTTGTCACGACCCGACCCGACGGGGACGGATCCCACCCGAGCCGGATCGCGACGAGCTGAACTTACTTATCCAGGATCTGGCTTTGGATTAGGTTACTGAACTGATCTTCCAAATTCTTAACTCAACAGAAAGACACAGAACAACAGAGCTACTAAAAACATCAAATGCAGCGGAACAAAACATCTATCTTTTCATTTCCTCAAAATAATCATCTACAAAACAGCACATGGCTTTCAACAGAAAGAAAGACAGAACAGGAAAGCCATGACTGTACAAAAATCAAAAAGTACAAAAGTACCTAATCGGATCAGACTCTAAAACTAATCCTGGACCTCCTTGCCCTTCCCAGAACCTGAAAACCACCAGAAAGCAAGGGTGAGCTCAACAGCTCAGCAAAGCAACAAACCACCAATCTAAATTCTCAGAAACCAAAACCAAACTCATCAGACAGAAGTCAGATCAGAAATTGAAACAGAATCGGAAATCAGAACTTATACGGACAGATATCAAATCAGAATCAAAATCGTACAGATCATATCAGAACAAATCAACAGAGTCAGAATCAGAATTCAGAAATCAGAATCGTACGGAGCATATCGTATCAGAATCACAATTTCGTACAGAACAGAACAGATACAGAAAACAAAACAGATACACATAGCTAAATGCCCTGACACTGACGGAATCTCTACGGATTCCGGCCCCTTATGCCTCCCTTCCCAGACACTGACTGAATCTCATAGGATCCAGGCCCCTTATGTCTCCCTTTTGTGCTCACGGCACCAAAACAGATGTGCTTATAGCACCAAAACAAAATTCATCGGATCCGGAACAGAACAGATATCAGATTTCAGATTTGAGCTCATTTCAGATTTCCCGTTTCACTAACTGAATCTCATAGGATTCAGGCCCCTTATAACTCCCTTTTTATAGCTTATACACATAGCATTTCAAATCCGAAGAAATCCGGACATTTCAGAAATTACTCGAAAATCGGGCAGCACAACGGCAGTATACAGAATTTACACAAAAATTCCTGCAAAGAAAATTTACCGAATTCGCACAGAACATAGATAATCACATTCCAGAACATTTATTCTACTGCACAGAGAATTTACAATTTCACAGAAAATTCCGGTCGACTAAAAACACAGTCGAATCAAAAACACCCGGACGAAAATCTTCAAAATATAGTCAAAACGTGCACACCCGGCACGGCAACGATATACAGAAACTTACGCGGTAAAAACTGAATCAATCAAAAGATACGGACGAAAAATCGTAACGAAAACGAAATCCGGACAGAAAAATACCGCCAACCGCGACGGAACTGAAAATTGAGAAAGACGGAATGTGCCTTACCTCGAGCACAGCAAATTCCTCAACAGTCACTTTGCTCGAAAACGGCTCCGCGTCTTCCCGAAATCAACTTTTCCAAAATGTTCTTTTTCTCTCTCCTCAGAACAGTAAACAGATATTTTTATTTTTATTTTCTCTCTCTCCAAATGAGCTGAAATCAGCTTTATAATACACATATCGGCCCGGCCGATCGTCCAGATCGGCCTGGACGATCAGACCAAAATCCCATCGTCCAGGGACGATTTTTCAGGACGATGTTTACTATTCATAGGCGATAAAATCCTCTACTCACTGACTTGTGCCATCCACTGATCGTCCCGGGACAATACCTCGATCGGCCTGGACGATCCCTACAGGAAAACACTTAGAGCAATTCTGGACAGATTCTGGAACTGAAAATACACTGATCGTCCCAGGACGATCCCAGATCGTCCTGGACGATACTGGAGCAGTTTGAAATATTACAATCGTCCACTTCTTCGTGGTCACATGCGTGACGGACTTTATCACATCCGGCCTACCTCATCCACGACCACGACCGCTCTTCAAGCCACTACATCCTCCTTACAACTCTGGCATGCTCGCCTTGGACATCCTCATCACCACAAGCTCTCGGCTCTCCGCCAGCACATCTCCGATCTGCCATCTATTCCTGCGAATTTCTTTTGTAGTTCTTGTAATTCGGCCAAGAGCCGCAAATTAGTTTTTCCCACTAGTAGCTCTTCTTCGCCACATGCTTTTTACATGATTCATTCTGATGTTTGGGGTCCGGCCCCTCAACCGTCTTTAAACGGCTTCTCGTACTACGTCATATTTGTAGACGATTTTACAAGATTTACATGGCTTTACCTACTACATTCAAAGAATGAAGTATTTTCTAAATTTAATCATTTTTGCTCGTTAATCAAAAACCATTTTAATGCTGTCCCAAAGATTTTCAGATCAGACGGCGGCGGCGAGTTCACCAGCCATCAATTCACTAGCTATCTAGCCACTCACGGCATTCAACAGCAGCTAAGCTGTCCTCACACTCCGGAACAAAATGGGATAGCGGAACGTAAGCATAAACATATTACCGAGCTAACTCGAACGCTGATGCACTCCGCCCACCTACCCGTGAGCTTCTGGGCTGAAGCTGTCTCTACGGCGACCTACTTAATCAACCGTCTCCCGTCCAAGTCTATCGCCCAGCAAACACCGTATCACAAACTTCATGGCAAGCCACCCACGTACTCTCACCTTCGAGCATTCGGATGTCTTTGTTTCCCGTGGCTCCGCCCCTACGCTCCGCACAAACTTGCACCAAGATCATCTCCGTGCACATTCCTTGGCTACTCCACTCAACACAAGGGGTATCGTTGCTTCAATCCGGCCACAAACAAAATTCATATCTCTAGACATGTTCTTTTTCAAGAAACTGTCTTCCCATACCACACGGTCACTCCTCAAAATCACAACGAACCAACCCAGAATACCACCAGTCACTCTCCCCTGCTGCTCATTCCCACGTCCGTCAATTCCAAACCCCCTCCTCCTCCCAACTCATCCACTACGTCTGCTCCTCCCAGCAACAACTCAATCATGTCTTCTACCCCTACAGAATGCTATCACACACCACCGCCTCATATTGCTCATGATACATCCGCTTCCGACACTTCAAATCCCATTCATCACATGCAAACTCGAGCTAAATCAGGCATCTACAAACCCAGGAAGGTCTTTGATCTTTCGGTCACAAACTCCACCAACCCGACTCCCTCCACCTATGCTCAAGCATCCAAATCATCTCACTGGCGTGATGCAATGCTATCTGAATTTGCGGCTCTGCGACAACAGGGTACCTGGTCTCTCATCCCTCCTCCGACAAATGAACCTATATTAGGTTGCAAGTGGACGTACAAGCTCAAGACTCTTCCCAATGGCGATATTGATCGCTACAAGGCTCGTTTGGTCGCACAAGGATTCAATCAAACTCTTGGCGTAAATTACTCGGAAACTTTCAGCCCGGTCGCAAAGATGCCTACTATTCGGATTCTTCTTACCCTTGCTCTTCACCGGCAATGGTCGATCTTACAACTTGATATCTCCAACGCTTTCCTGCACGGTGATCTACAGGAAAATGTCTACATGCGGCAGCCACCTGGCTTCATTGATGCAAACCACCCAAACCACGTCTGCAAGCTTCATAAATCCCTATACGGACTCAAGCAGGCTCCTCGACAATGGTTTCAGAAGCTCACCGACTTTCTTCAAAAATTCGGATTCAGGTTCAGTCGTTCCGATCCGTCTCTCCTTATCTTTCATCACAACAATATTCAACTATACTTTCTCGTTTACGTTGACGATATTTTACTTACAGGAAACGATCAACAAACAATTCAATCTCTACTGCATCGACTTCGGTCGCAATTCGCCCTCAAGCTTCTAGGCGACGTCTCTCTATTTCTAGGCATCCAAATCCTCAAAACACGACACGGCTATTTCCTGCATCAGCGACATTATGCTCTCCAATTGCTACAGACGGCTGGCCTAACCGACTGCAGCTCCACCCCTACACCTATCTCCCTTAAATCATCTCCTTCTCCTGAGCAAAATTCTCCATTTACTGATTCAAAATTATATCGTAAACTTGCAGGTTCGCTTCAGTACCTATCCATCACTAGGCCCGACATTGCGTTCGCTACAAATCGCATCTGTCAACACATGCATGCTCCCACTATGGGCAACTTTCAAGACCTTAAAAGACTACTACGATACATCAAAGGCACCTCAGACTTCGGCATTCCTCTCACTCCAGGCGATCTTCAACTGAAGACGTACGTCGACGCGGATTGGGCCTCCGATTCAACCGATCGGAAATCCGTTTCCGGGTTTTGTACCTTCCTCGGCGACAACCTCATCTCCTGGTCCGTCAAAAAGCAAACCACAGTCGCTAAATCTTCTACAGAGGCAGAATACCGTTCGCTCTCGGCAGCAGCGTCCGATGTTCTATGGCTCCGGCGACTAGTTGCCGAACTTCAAATCACTCAACACTCTCCTACGGTCATCTATTGCGACAACACCTCGGCCATTGCTTTGGCCAAAAACCCGGTCTTCCATGCCCGGACCAAACACATCGAAATCGACTACCATTTCCTCCGGCAACACCTGGACACGGGCTCCCTACACATTGATCACATCAGCTCCACAGAACAAATCGCGGACATACTCACTAAGCCTCTTCCGACCGCCAGATTCGAATACTTACGACACAAATTGACCATTCATCAGACGAATGCTCAATCTTAGGGGGCATATAAGGATACATGACACGTCAGCTAATCTGGTTTAATTGTAAATATACTATGAGCTGCTATGGGCTCTATATATATGTAACACATACTATTCTGCAATAGACAATTTATCTTTCTGTTTCCTCAACTCATATTCCCTCTTCTTTATCTGTTTCTACTTCTTGTTACCGATGCTCTCAGTTTTTACTTATTTTGAATGCTTAAAAAACTTAAAAATATTTTAAAATTTAGGAAAATAGTTTTTCGTATTCATATTTAATAGAATACGAAAAACTATTTTTAAGTTTTCCTCTATACCAATTTTTTGGTATATTTTTTAGTAAAGGTTTATATTTAATTTTTTTTTTTTTTTGTATTTGTTGTATGAGTTAATAATAAATGTAAGCCTTCATAATTGGGTAAATTTTGATGAATTATTTAGGATAACTAAGTAGCAGTTTCCGTATTTAAGTTTTTTTTTTCCTATGCAAATGTTTATTTTTTAGTCTAATTAGAGTTATTTTCATTTTCTGTTGATGCTATATATTACTTGAAAATATTTTTCTTTATTTATTTGAAAATTTTAAATTAATTGCATAAAAAAATTTATGTTCTATTACCTATTTAAATATGTGTCCTCTATCTCTCTTCAATTTGCTTGGCATCTTTTAACTTCATTTTGTAATGATCATTTTTAATTTAGAAAAAGTACACAGTTCACCTTGGCTTATTGGTTGAGAGCTTAGGCTTCCAACTAAGATGTCTTGAGTTCTAATTTTTGTGTATGCATTGTGTGTGTTAGTTTGCCTTAAATGGCCTAAATGTCCAAAAAAAAAATCAGAAAAAGTTTTAATTAGTAAAGAATTTTGTAACAATGAATTTGGAAGCTTTAAAGAATTGTTATATATAATTTATAACTAAGTTGAACCCACTAGTGGCTAATTATTTGATCGCATTGCACATTTTAAGTTTGCTTTTTTGTTAATTATTAGATTGCATTACATGTTAGGAGTTACATATACATGTTTGTTCAGTTGGAAGGACCGTAGTCGGCAGGAGACCGGGGTCAGAAAGATCGTTGTCTGTCGATGGAGGTCGAACAGACCGTAGTAGGCGACGGAGGTCGAAAGGACCGTAGTAGGCAAGAGACCAGGGTCAGAAAGATCGTTGTCTATTGATGGAGGTCGAACGGATCGTAGTAGGCGACGGAGGTCGGAAGGACCGTAGTCGGCAAGAGACGAGGGTCAGTAAGACCGTTGTCTGTTGATGGAGGTCGGACGGACCGTAGTAGGGAACAGAGGTCAGAAGGACCGTTGGCGGTAGGAGACTGGGGTCTGAAAGACCGTTGTCTAGTGATGGAGGTCGGACGGACCGTAGTAGGCGACAGAGGTCAGAAGGACCGTAGACGATAGGAGACAAGGAGTCAGGTGTTAGTCCCAGTGTCACTTGGAAGATCGGATGTCGATGGTCTGGCCTTGAGTAGGACGTCGGGTCTTAAGCAGAATATCAGGTCTTCAGCAGGACGTCGGGGCTTTAGCAGGACGTCGGGACTGAACGTCGGACCTTAAGGCAGTGGTGCAATGAAACTCCGGCGGTGGTCCGGCGAGGTTCCTGCAGCGGTCCGGCGGAGGTCCGGCGGTGCTTCTGCGGTGGTCCAGTGGAGGTCCGGCGGTGCTTCTGCGGTGGTCCGGCGGCCGTCGAGGAGGAGCTTCCTCCTTCTCCTCTTCCTTCTCTTCTTGCTTGGATCCTCTCTTGTGAAGAATGAGGGCTCTATTTATAGATTTTCTGGAGTGGCATGGCCCGTAAATAGGCGTGAGATCAGGAGCGAATAGGGAGTGGTCAAATGGACGGCCGATATTGAATCCTATGACCGTGCACCGTTCGTTGGCCATTTGGAGGCCTTAATGATGTCGGAAATTAGTGATCTTGGGCTCGTTGGATTCGTCTCGTCGAGCCCTTCGATTCGAGTATAAGCTCGTCAAAATCGGAGACTGTTTGGTAACTCAAATTGCAGTTTTAACCTTCCAACAACGCTTTGAGCCCTTGATTCGGACTCATTTGGGCTCGGATTGGGTTGATCTTGGTGTCGTTGGGTTTGTATTTCCGAGACGCTCAGTTTGACTATAAGCTCGCTGAAATCGAAATTCGGGTGCTCCCAAAATTAATTTTTGAAGTTTCCAACTAGCTTTTGCCTCGAGATTCGTGCCCGATCAAGATAATTTTTGTGATGTCATATCAATTCCTAATATTACTTCCAATTCTCCTAAATCCTTCCTCTCAAATTTTGAAGATAGCAAAAAATTAGTTTCTACAATTTTAGAATGATTAGATCCTAAAATAAGCATATCATATACATAAAAATAAATCATTACTCTTGATTTTGTTGCAAATCTATTTGTCTCCATTCATAAATCAATGGGTTGAAAAGTTCAAATTCAATAAGCAAATTCTCCATGTAGGGAATATAGATACCAAATCAACAGCTTCCTATTTAATAGCTTCGAGTGATTTATCATCTATATTAGCTTCCATTACTTCAGCACACATTCACTTGAGAAAGAATTGTCTGCAAGTAAAAGAAAAATTAACTCGGTGGATAAAATCAGGAAAGGTTCTTTAAGCAACTCCTCAAAAGACGCTTTCACAACCTTTGGCCATCATTATAATTTATATTTTGATACTTCTAATGGTTTGTCAAATTGAAGATAGGAGACCCGCAAAAAAATATATTGATCTCATATACAATTATGCTACCAGAATTCCTTTTTCCAATTAGATCAATGACATATTTTATGAGAAGAAATCTGGTTAATTAAGGAGTGGAACACAACACGATGATTTTCTTACTCCTCTTTCCTCTCTTCAAAATCGCAATTTGGAGCATAAAACGAAAACGCATTGCTGCGCATATATATACCGATACTCTCCGGCAGGGTTGAGGAACTTCCCCTGAACTAGATTGACTCAGTGCGGAAAAAAACCTGGAGACGACTTAGACAAAGAAAGGCAGATAGCAAAGAATTCATAAATCATTATACTTTGAAGGAAGCTGTACGTAATTAAAACCCAAACATTTCGAGCTCCACTAGTGAAGGCAGGCGCTTCAGTTACCTCGATTGTGTGGTCCTTCCTCTTTGCCAGCAAGCAAATCAATTGAAACAATCAATGGCTTTCAAGAAGGCAAAGGGCTTGGGTATCCATTTCTCCATGAGAGATGCGTCCATGAGAAACGGTGGAGGTATAGAGGTAGGATTCTGCGTCGAGATGGGTGGTTTCGGCATAGGGCTGGCTGATTTAGCGTCAAATGGGGATCTACGAAGTCGCAATGAAGAAAGCGAATGAGGCTTCGTTTGTTTTTTTGGAACAGTTTTAAAAAAATTTAGTTCAGAAAACAGAGAAAAAATAGAGTTTTCTCAAAGAAGCATATATAAAAAAACTTTCTCAAAACTGTAGAAAAATAAAAAAAAGAGTTAATGGGAACTTGATTTTGACAAACCAAACACACCATAAAAAAATTCTTCCATTTGGAAACGGAAAAAGGCGAAAAAACACTCAAACAAACAAAGTCTGAGTCAGTTATGCTATGAAAGGAGGATATCGACATATTTATGAGCGGGGCGTGTGATCGTGTCATAGGCTGTGATTTACAAACCGCCGTTATAAAATACTAGGAAAATTTTAATTTTTTGATGATCAATTTAATATCGGTTAATACTACTGTTTCTATATAATTTTAGCAGCAGTTTTATAACCGCTGTTAAAAAATTGCTGCGAAAATATTAATTTTTTGGCAGTCCTTGACCTATTGGTTCAGAGCTTAGACTATCAACTAAGAGATATTGAGTTCGAGTTTTTGTGTATGCGATGTGTGAGCGAATTTGCCTTAATTGACCTAAATGTCCAAAAAAAAGATAAAATTGAGAGGAATAATATATATATATATATATATATATATAATCATAATACAAAAGTGTTAACTTCAAATCATGTTAAAATAACTATAATTTACTTACTACATGTGTACAATATGACATAATAAAATATAAAAATTGACTGAACCATAAGTCTATCTTCCTTAATATCAATCCATGAAATTACAAGGATCAAACATGAGTACTTATTTTATATTTATTTTAAGATAAATGAAAACATATCATACTATATGAACATAACTACAGCCAACTATATTTTATGGAATATTATAATTGTTATATTTATTTTAAGATAAATGAAAAATATCTTAAAATTATTTTAATATCAATATAAAATTTAAATTGTTAAAAAATATTAATTATTAAGTTTATTCTAAATAAGTATAACATATTATATATGATTAATCAATTATTTTTAAATTATATTTTTATTAAAATAATTTTAATTTATATAACATATATTAACTGAAAATAAATATAACAGTTATAATATTTTTCATGTTAAAAAATTAATATTTCCAATTAATTTAATAAATATTATAATTAATTTTATCAAAAAAATTTAGAAAATATTATATTTTGCTCTTTATGTATTGTTACAAATTAAATTCGACATATTATTCTCCTTCAAAATTAAGAAGCCCATATGCCTAAGAGTTTTCATATATTTTTTAATTCTGAAAAAATGATGTTCGTGATTATAATATTAATATAAAGCTAAAATATATTTTGCTTAAAAATTTTACATTTCCATACATATTACACTAAAAGCAAAAAGAAAAAAATTATAAAAATTAAGAGACTGACCATATATATATATATATATATATATATATATATATATATATATATATATATATATATATATATATATATATATATATATATATATATATATAAAGAGAGTATATATTGGAACAATTATTACGTCATCCGACCGAACGTAGAGGAACATCCGGTCGGAGGCAAATTCCCGTCAAATACCGAGATGTACCGAGCAAATACCGAGCAATGTCAAACAATAACGAAGAATACCATCATTTCAAGACCCAATACCGAGTTATATCGGGCTTTACAGAGCAAATACCGAGTTATACAAAAGTTGTACCGAGTTTTTTTTTCAGAAAAACTCGGTACAACTCGGTATTTCTCGGTACAGCTCGGTATAACTCGGTATTGGCCTTCAGAGAACGGTATTCTTCATTATTATCAAGTAATACCTAGTTGTATCGAGCAAATACCTAGTTTTTGGACGGAAAATTGCCTCCGACCGGACGTTCCTCTACATCCTTGCACCGAACGTAATAATAGTTCGTATATATTGATATATCAAAAAGAGGCTTACAAAAGACAGCCAAAAAAGAGGCTTACAAAAGACAGCCTAAAAACAACTACAAAGCAGGAAAGAAAGCAAATTACAAAGATCCCAAAAAAGAGAGTAAAACGGGTGAAACCAGTGGACTCAGGCACAAAAGAACCTGCCAGGACTAAAATCAGAGCCAGAGCTCACAAGTCCAGAAAATCCATGAGAAATCGCCCCGGTTGCCATGAAGAACACAGTCCGACAGAAAAACTGGTTGCAAAAGCAAATCTGCCATGCCAAAGATAAACCTGCAGGACGAGGATCAAAGGCCATCCAGGGGCAAAGGCAGGTTCCGGTAATCATCGTCCAAAAAACTCTCGAAATCCAGCACCAGTATGAATGCACGAAGGAAATGTAGCATGAAGCACATCCAAATATTTCCAGTTAAAGGTTTTGCTAGAGATCGCCAAAATGATCTTTTTGCACAAATTAGATTCAGAGAGGTGGTTCCCCGAATATCTACGAGCATTCATTTCTATCCAGATGTGGTAAATGGCACAGCAAATAACAAAGTAACAATAATTTTTTTTCCTCTTTCTTGTAGATGCAAATTTCCTCCACAAATTCAAAAAGTTGCAGAACCGTTGGCCTCAAGAGAAAACAATTAAGAACCGGAAGCAAGGAAGAAATAATAGCATAAGAGAAATCACAAGAAAAAAATAAATGCATTCCAGTTTCATTCTCACGTCTGCATAGAGGGCAAAGAGGATTGATAAAAATGTTTATATTGGCCAGAATATCCGCAGTTTTTAAACCATTTTGAATCAAAAGCCAGACATAAGAAGAGTGTCAAGGCTGCCCTTTTAAGCCAAATAAAATTGTGCCAATTAACCAGTTGCAGATCCTTTAAGAAGTGTACGTAACCTGAAAGTTTTAAATCATTTCAAATTTTCAATGGTAAGTTCTTCTTTGCCTTTATATTGGACTGTGTTTAGGGGTGTCAATTTTTGACACGACCCGAACCCGATCGAAAAAATCCGGGTTCGGGTTTAACAAATCAACACGCTTTAAAAATCGGGTCAGGTGGGGCAACCCGCAATTGACTCGAAATTGAAACGAAAACTCATATTTGACCCGAAAACACGAGATTGACCCGTTTTGACCCGAAAATCGAATATTGACCCGGTTTTTTACCCAAAAATTAGCAATTTTAGGTCAACTTCGGGTCATTCGTGTCGGTCGGGTTGACCCGGACCCGAATCGGGTCGTGTTCGGGTCCGGAATCCTAACCCGTTTTTAAAAACGGGTCGGGTTCGGGTTGACCCGAACAGTGCCGGGTCAGTTTCAGGTTCGACCCAAACCCGACCCGCTGACCCGAATTGACATCCCTAACTATGTTTATATAAGCATAAAGGTAGTATTACAAAATAGCAAGGGTTAGATTAACTCACCAACAGAATCCTAAGCAAGAAGACAGTGATGATTATCATCTAAAACGGTAGAAATATTCAATAGTCTAATTGAACATCTCAAAGAGATGAACGAAGTGATATTAAAATCAGTTTAATTCGAGTCCAAATAAATCCAAATCAAAAGTCCAAGACAAATTTGGAGGTTTCAAAGCATTAATTGAATAACTACATGATCGTTGAATATAACATGTTTATAGTTGAATCGAACGGCTCGACGAGAAGAGTCCACCGAGCACAAAATCATTAAATTTTGATATCATTAAGACACTTAAATGCTCAATTAATAGTTTATGATAGAATGAATCGTTATGAACTGTTCGATTGAATACTTCGAAATTACCTTTGATCTTCTTCTCATTATATACAAGACGTTCAACTCTAAAAAAATATAAATAGACCCCTAATGTTTGCCAATGCTTTTGTTCTCTCTTTTTTTTACCCTTTATGCCTTCGCCTCTTCTTTTTCTTCTTTCGTATTCCTTTTATGTGTGATACATCACGCAAAAATTATCTTGATCGGGCAAGAATCTTGGGCAAAAGCTAGTTAGAAACTTCAAAAGTTAAATTCAGAAGCACCAGAACTTCGATTTCAGCGAGCCTACATTCAAACTGAGCGTCTCGGAAATACGAACCCAACGACACCAAATTCGACCCAATACGAGTGAAAATGAGTCCGAATCAAGGACCCGAAGCACTGTTGGAAGGTTCAAATTGCAATTTGAGTTGACATACGGTCTCCGATTTTGACGAGATTATACTCGAATCAAACGGATCGACGAGACAAATCCAACGAGCCCAAGATCGCCGAATTCCGACATCATTAAGGCCTTCAAATGCCCAACGAACGGTGCATGATCAAAGGATTCGATATCGGCTGTCCATTCAAAACACTCACAATTCGCCCTTGATCTCACGCCTATTTACGGGCTATGCCACTCCATAAAAACTAAAAATAAAGTCCTCATTCTACACAAAAGGGGTGAAGTGAAGAGGAAGAAGAAGAATAGAAGAAGGAGGAGAAGGAAGAAGCTCCTTCTCGACCACCGTCGGAGCTCTTCGTGCCGCCCGAACACGCCGGGATTCTGCCGGATATTTGGGAGAATGCCAAAATTCTTCCCAACTTCCACGGGATGTGGAAATTCTTCTCAATTAACGAAAGAGTTCCCTCCTGACGCCGAAATTCCGCCCAAGTGAGGCCGGAGTTCTCCTTTGCCACCAATAGATGTCGGACTTCTACCCGACGTCGAACCTTTACTCTTCGCTAAGTTTCTACCCGACGCCGGACTTCTACCGGTTATCGGACTTCGCTGGACGTCTATGCGAAGATGGATTTCTTTCCATTGTTGGACTTCTACCTAACCATGTCATTCTGATCTTCGTCATCAGACTACAGTCTTTCCGACCTCCATTGCCCGCCGACTACACTTCTTTCGACCTCCGTCGCCCGCCGACTACGGTCCTCCTGATTTATGTCGCCCACTAACTACAGTCTTTCTGACCTCTGTCGCCCGCCGACTACGGTCCTCCTGACTTACGTCGCCCGCCGACTACAGTCCTCTGTCGCCAGCTGACTACGGTCCTCCTGACCTACGTCGCCCGCAGACTACAGTCCTTCTAACAAAGTGAATACGTCGATAGTAGCTCTTTGTATTTACATCATTTAATGCACTCCATAAGATGTACATCAAACTAAGGCCTTCTCCCAAGGAAGGGCCTCATTTGTAATCGACTGCAAATACTAGTGGATTCGTTCAAACTAGGCTATGCCTAGTGGTTTTTCCCCCTTTTACAGGGGTTTTCCACGTAAAAATCTTGGTGTCTCATAAATGCTAGACCCTCTCTCCTTATCTGATTTTGTGCTGGATTTTCGTACAATGCTAAGACGCCAAATATGATATTTCTCTACCGCCGCGAATACTCCTGGACGCAACAATGCGTATTTTATTTCGGAAGATATGTTCGATTGCTACCGGCTCTTGAAAGACAAGATCTTTGTCTTTGTGAACAAGGTTGGATGACAAAAAACCCTATTTGTAAGAACTTAACTTTCTTCCTCTCTCTCTCTTCGTCCTGCTAAAATATAATTTATTTATATGTTTATGTGTTTAATATAAACATGCTTCTTTTATTTTTTTATTAAAGCATTTTTATTTGAGTTTTTTTTTTCTAAGATTTTCCTCACCACTTGTTCAGGCACATCTCTTATGTTTGAGTAATTATTACGTCCGAAAAAAATGGGAAATTCGGACGTATATCGAACAATACCGAGTGTTCAATACCGAATTTCAGGTGACATGGCGCGTGATTATTGATCTTTGAACTCCTCGTGTGACTGATATAATAATTGCTCCTTATGTTCAAGAACATGCCTTATATATAATAATAATAATAGTAATACTAATAATATAAATTTTATTTTCTGTTGAAAGTCGCGCTCGCGTGATTTGCTGTACAAATAACGTAAATCTCACGGTATATTTCGCAACCTTTAGTATTCTTTATGTTCTGCCCTCAGCTAAACCTAACCACACCAATGGCGTAAATGCATGGTATAGTTTTTAGTTCTTTCTTCCCTGTTAGCTACTTTTTTTGATGTTGTATGTATCTGCTGTGGGGTTAGTTCCATTTACTTCTTATTTTTATTTTTTCTTTTATAGCAATATATGAGCATTGGCCCCAAATTTTTTTTAAAAAAGAAAAAATGGATCTGCTGTGGGGTTAGTTCCATTTACTTCTTATTTTTATTTTTTCTTTTATAGCAATATATGAGCATTGGCCACAAATTTTTTTTAAAAAAGAAAAAATGGCGTAAATGCGTGGTTCTGTCCTCAAAATCCAATCGCTGGTACTCTGCCCTCATCTAAATCTAACCGCACAAATGACGTAAATCGCACGCTATATTTTGCAGCCCTTCGTGTTCCCAATTTCTCTTATGTCGCACAAACGGGCTGCTGCTTCACAATCCCGCCTTCGCAAACTAGAGTCCAAGACGTGGGACTGGAGTGCCGCTGCTCAGTGCTCGCGCGAGAACCCGCCTGACTTCCGTCTTTTTCATCCCTCCGGTTGGTTTAGTGGTTGAGATTTTTCGGTCCTCTTTTTTAGGTCAATCTTTGGTTTATTTTGTTCTTGGATTTTCATGCTGGTCGCTGCTTGAGATCTGTAATTCGTCGTCATTGTTTCCGATAGGATGCTTTAATATCTCAGGACAGGAAAATCTCATTATTTCATTTTATTAGTAGATATGTGGTTTAGTTCTCAAAAAAATGCCGTGCCAATAATTTATTTTGGATGATTAACTTGTGTTTATAATACAAGGATTAACTTCTCGGTGCCTTCAGAACACTTGTTTAACCCTGATAATTGTTCTTTTTCATATCAATCAAGCACTAAAGTGGCACTCTGACATCTCTCTTTATTGTTATCTACATAATAATTTTTCCGATTTTTGGTTACGGAATTAAATTGAATACACCCATCTTCTCCTCTTCGCGCCGTTTCATACAGAGTAATAATCCCAAAAAAGAAGTAGGTAGCATTAATTATAATATTTATTGTCTTAAATGAAAAATTATTATATGTCAGGTTCTCTGTTGCAAAACACCTCACTTCGCCGAAACCCTCGCTCCTGCCCGCCGGACCTTCTTGCATCCTGCGTGGTGGCCGGCCTGAAGCCACCCAACCAGCTCACCGTCCACCTTGCATAGATTTTTACTAAACCTGCCTGAAATCTTTATTATACTACTATTATAAATGTTACTTGTGATTCTCCCAACACAAAATCTTGATCGAACGTTTCAAACGGCTAGATAAATCTTCACCATTTTTTTTTTTTTAAATTCGTATCCCGCATCACTTGAAAAACAGAAATTTTCGGTTAGCGTTTCTTATCTAATGGAAATCTCTCCCGCTATCCTCACTCTCCCACACCCTTCTCCCTCGCCCCCACAAAAAAAGATCCTCCGCCTTCCCCTCTCTCGCGCGACCCGAAGCCCGCCGACATCCTTCTCTACCTCGTCGTCGACCTACTTCCCTAGGCGCACAATCCCTGCCGTCGGCCCTCTCTTACGCATAGGTAATTGCTATCCCATTTATTCTTCTTGCTTCTTCCCCTTCTTCCTTTATTCTTTTTGTTCCTCCTTCTTTCTTTTCTCATCTTCCTCTCCATTCCTTCTTCTTCTTTATTTCATTCTTTGTCTTTTTCCCTTGCTTCTTCTCTGTTTTCCCCTTTCTTCCCTTCTTCTTCTCCACTTCTTTTTTCCTTCCTTTTCTCTATTTTCTTCTTCTTCTTCCTCTCCCTCCCATTCTTCTGCTCTATGCTTCAAAGTTAATAAAATGATTTGTAGAGTTTATTTTACAGTTTTCCTATCTTTTCTTTTGGCCTCTTATTTTCATAATAGCTTTTTTTATTACTCACCGAAATTATTCTAATTCGGGAGTTTTACATACATACCACTTAATACTATTTTATTTACATATTTAACACCTAAATCTTTAATATTACATAAATACCACCCATAGTTCATTTTCATACAAAATATGAGTGGTAGAAATGAAATATATGAGTGGTAGGAAAGAAATATAAGTGGTATATTTGATATTAAAATAATATAGGGTGGTATGGATGTAATATTAAAGTTTTAGGTGTTAGATATGTAAATAGGATGTTATAAAGTGGTATGTATGTAAATTTCCCTATTCTAATTTATGTTAACTGGATTTAAAAACTTGTAATATTCTTTTTAAGGAATTTGATAGGCTCTTTTTTAATTTCTTTCTATTTTATGGTTTATTTTCTTAGGTTTACATTGAATTTCGCAGGCGAGAACCTTCACCTGAAGCCCTACTTAGACATAATGGCTTGTTGCCGGTTGCTGCTTAATATGTAATCGATTTCCCAGTTCTACGGCACAAATATGCAGTGAAGAGTCCATTATCTGCTTGTGTTTTCTGGTACAACAATGACTGATGAACATATCAAGTAAGTTCCCATTCTATACTTGCGGGTACCAATGGTGGCCATATTTAATATATTTAATCGTACACCTAATAAATTATTTACAACAGTATCTGCATACTTGAATGTTGCGGGTAACAAATTTTTTTTGTGCAAGTATGTTATGAACGACCACTATACTTGGTATGATCTTTGAGTAATTGTTTGATCAAATGAGCATCATTTTGTCTATTTTAATGAAGTTTGCGATTTCTCATAGAATATCTTCAACATTCAAAGTGTCTATTCAGCATATTGAATGCTTGAATTTTGTTGATGGCATCTATTGCAGGATAATTTCTTACCTCGGACAGCTTCTCCATTGGAAGACGTTTTCAAGTCACTTTTCTGGTATAGGCATCATTCTTTCTATATAAAACTTCATGTGGTGGAACTCAGGTTTATTAGTTTTATTCTGAAAAAATATTGATAGATATCACAATAAATATAGTTTACAAATACATACAAATGTCCTCAAAACCTTCTTTTGTCTTATTAAAAAATCATTTTATGTTTTCATTTGTGAATAATAGTTGTACTTTATGTAATGATATGTTAGATTTCCTGATCAAGTGGAAACTAAATGGAAGATTTCACGCAAATGATGATAATAGGATAGGCATGTCATCAGTATAAATGTCCTTGCATATAATAATGACCTTTGTTTGTCATAGATGCATTTGGGGATCTGCAAATAATTTTTAACCGCATAAATTATAAGATTTTTGGATTTATTTGAATATTTTAAGATAGTGTTTGATAAAGGATGTTAAAGAGCCAATTTACATTTCAAATACAATTAATGTGGATTAATCGGTCAATCATTCTTGATTATATATGAGTTACCATACTGGATAAACTATCCACCGTAATACCCAACTTCCTTCTCGGTCTGGTATCATAATTCATAAAAAACTTCGCATATTATATAGGGCCTGATTTTCAGAGCTTTAATTAATAATTTTGTAGCATATCATACAAAATCACTGCCATTAACAAAAACTTCAGGCATGCTTCACAAAACTTAAGTTTCTAAAGTATAATGCGAGTATCTGAGTAGAAAGTATTGTAATCAAGGAATATAAAGCTTTTTAAATGTTCTTAGATGAAATAATCTGGTTGTTGTGGAGCAGTCTTTTCCTTTTAAAGATTATTATTTAATATTTTAGTATATCCATCATGTTTTGTATTTTTTTTAACACATGAATTTGATTGTCTATTGATTGTTACAGAATTTTAAGAAGTAAAAATCTATGAAACTTATCTTGGTTTCAGGTAGGCTTAGTGCCTTTTTTTACGAATATTGAATATTGAGTTGGTAGCTGGAGTGCAAAATAGAAGTTTGGAGTGGCTGCTTTGGTTGGCGTCAAATTTAATTTAGTGCTCTAAGCTTGCTATAAGAGAAAAAGAAATCAATTGCATAATCACAAGTTCACAACTATTGCTGGGATTTATTTGCAATTTTTTCGGACTACGATGAATGCCAGTTGCTCTAGGCGGCCCTCGAGGAAGGTCTTTGCAACCCCGGTTAAATCAGGCCTATCAGGAGTTCTATCAGGCCCGGGGCAACTGCCTGAGGATGCAGTTCTAATAAGCCTTAAAGAACGAATAAGGTTTTCTAAATTGCAACCCCCTCTACCCGATGATAAGACATAAGAAACTTGACTTATTGTCATATCAATATATTTGGCTAAAAACTGTATAAAATCTTCTTCAACCTCAGCAAAAAACACTTTGTCTGAGTTAGGATCTTTGTTGAGTCTTATAGAAATCGGAGACTTCAACAGGTCCATTGTGAAACTTGTTCTGTAATATCTTACGAAATACGTTATTTTTTAATAAACAAAAGCAAAAAAAAAAATATACATAGCGAAATAACATAGCTTAAGAAAACGAAACTTTGGTTACTAGAGCGGAGAAGCAACCTGCAAACTTGTCTTACTGTGAGGAATATCTTATGCCCAATCTGCAAGTTGGAGATGACTGAGAAAGTTGACTTTGTGGTACCATCCGCAAGTCATTCTTCTGGTTCTACTAGAACTGAAGATGGAGGGGAGAGCACTAAGGGATTTGTGAGAGAGGGATATTACTTTACGATTACCGACGATTTGATAGTGACGCCACCATGTGGTATGTCAATTAGGAAGATTTTTGAGAATTATGGCATAGTGGATGGTATAGAGCTGAAGAAGGTCGTCGTTGGCATAAAAGAGGTATTACTAATTATTAATTAAAGGTTTTGAATTTTTTTTTTTTTTGTTATGATTTGAGTGAGTGTTATTAATTTTTAATATTTTAGGGACTGGCTATTCTTGAAGCTTCGTTGGAATCATCCACCGTTCTTACTGATGTGTTCTGTTCTGCCCCCACAAAGAAGAGAAAAAGAATCATGATCAGTCAATAAAGAGATGAATGTCTACCGCATCTATTGATGCAACTTCCTACTAAAATATAGTTTATTTTTATATTTGTGTTTAATATAGACATGTTTCTTTTATGTTTCATTAAAGTATTTTTATTTAAGTTTTTTTTTCCTAAAGTTTTTCTGCACCACTAGTTCAAGCACATATATATATATATATATATATATATATATATATATATATATATATATATATATATATCGCTTTTCCTGGGCTTGTTGGTAAAGGGCATTTCTCTTTAATTTAAGTGTGGATTGTGGAAGTTCTACAAACTGCTAGGTTATCTTTTATCATCATTCTACTTTCCTTATGCCAAAAAAAAAAAAAAAAAAAAAAAAAAAGTTTCCTTTCCTTGGTTTTATTATGACTATATGTATAAGATATGGTCAGGAAATAAAATGTTACAAAAGTATTCTCAGGCCTTTTTATTATTAAAATAAAATCAAAGTGTTCTTAAATTTGGGCATAGTACTCACGGAGAAAGGTAGCGATTCGCTTTGTAAATTGATTATTTTAATGTCTCATTTTGTAATGTTGGGGTTGTCTTTTATGGGGCATTCTGAGTCAAATTTTGGGATTGCTCTTTAGATGTCAATTTTATTTTTGTTTTTAAAAGACCTTCTTTCTAGTTTGATTTATTGTTAGTTCGGGTTTGTCCCCTCAAGCATAGCTTTATCTGCTCTTTTATTACAAATCAAGTTTGGCAATGAACCTGTTGGAGTTAAAATTTTCTACAAGAAGTTTTTTGCTGAGGTTGAAGTAGATTTTTTATAGTTTTTAACTAAATATAATGATATGTCAGTAAGGCAACTTTCTAATGTTTTATCGTCGAGAATATGACTTTGTTTTGTAGATAATCTTATTCGTAGTTTAAAACAAGTTGAAGGTAAATCCTCAGGCAGACAGTCAATTACGTTGGGCCTAATATCATCGAATTAAGAAGCTCCTTTTTCCCTCTTCCTCTAATTTTCCTTTTTTAATTGAATAAACACTCCTATACAAAAATCTAAGCAGGAGTTCTTCATCCTTTTTTTATTCTAGCCCATCACAATTAAATTTCTGTAAATATGACAATAAATCCATAGCCCGTGGGAAATATTAAACTTGTAATAAAATTTTATTTTATTGTCTGCTCATTGGAGTTTTGTGGATAAATCGTCAAACTGCAACTTGAAGTTGTCAAAAGCTTTAGCATTCTCCAGCCATTCCTTAATCAACTTCTTATCTTGCTCAGCTATAAGAAACAAAATGTTGAAATAAACTTCTTAACAGCAAATGTGGCCATATTAAGGAGTGAATAACTTTGAGAATAATTGTATTTAACATATAAAAATATGACAAGAAAAGAAATGCACCATTTGGAAGACAACTAATATAAACTCAGGGCATCAGGTGATGGTCTGTCAAAGCTCAAGGTCTCAAGTGGTGGTCCGGTGGAGCTCAGGGTTTTAATTTAAATTGCTTTTGAAGCGCAAATAATTCATGAGCCATGGCTTTATGCCACTCAAAATGTTTTGCCGCATCAATATACGTGGTAGGAGGTGATTGGTCGTTGATAGTGTTTTACTGATGAATGAGGTTGAGACGTTTACAAGGCTTTAGGGATCCCGCTTGACTTCTTGTTACCATGGGATGTCGAGATACATTTGCTTGCGGAGGAGCTGTGGGTTGCGTGGAATGATTGATAGACAAAGTGGAATTTGTTTGGGAAATAATAGGTGTCATAGATGAGCTAGGTGGTTGGATCATATATAATAGAAGGTGGCGAAGTGGAATTTATTATCTTTTAATGATTTGATAAGTATTATTAAGTTGTAATATAATATTTTAGGGACTTACTTTACTTAAAGCTTCACTGGAATCATCTACTGTTCTTACTGATGTTTTTTGTTCCTAGCTCGCTAAGAGGAGAAAAATGTTCACTCAATAATTATCGGGATGAATTTTATAGAAACAACAAATTATCGATTTTTTTGTCGGCTGCAATTACATTGGTTTTCTACATTATTTGTAAACTTATTTTCCTTTAAGCTTTTTGGTTGTGTTCTGATGTATATTGTTATTGCCTTTGGGTGTTTTAGCTATGACTATCGATTTGACTTCTCCTATTATTCTGAGTTGGGTGGCTATACAAGTATTAATGTAGCATATTATTGTTTGGTTGAATCAATTAATTGCTGCTGGATATTTTTTTTGTTGGTTGTGCTGTTATTTTTATGTTTCATCAACATAGCCGCCTATCTTGGGAAGCCTATATTTTGAATGCCTATAGTCCAATGTTTTTCGTTGGTAGTCACTATATTTTGAGATGCCTATATATTGGTTTGGAGTACTTCTGCAACCAAGTGGTTCATGTTATTTGATCATACACTTTTTTTTTACACATCCTTACCGTCTTGAATGGCTTTCCTAGTTGAAATTGCACTCTTAGATGCTATTTAACTAGGTTATTTTGAACCTATATTTTTTATTTATTATGGTTATTTTTTAACGTTTATGACTTCAAAGTTTGTGACCATTTTGCATCTCTTTTATTGACAAGTGAATTTTTCTTTGGGACATTCTGAGTCCAATTTTGGGATTGCTCTTTAGATGCTGGTTCTGTTTTTTGTTTTTACAATATATTCTTTCTAGTTTTGATTTTGTGCTAGTTCGGGTTTGTTCCCTCTAGCATAGCTTTCTCTACTCTTTGATTTTAAAGTTGTATCTTGGTTTTTATTTTGGGTTGTATTAGTTGAATTCAAGTTGGATGGTTGAAGTGGAGGAATGCATTTGGCTTGTTTTGTGATTGAAAAGTTCCTCTCAAATTTAAGGGAAAATTTTATAAGTTGATAGTGAGACCTGCAATACTTTATGGTGCAGAATATTGGCCATGAAAAGAGAATCATAATATTAAGTTAAGTGTTACAAAGATGAGGATGCTCAGATGGATGCGTGGCTTTACTCTTAGAGATATGATACAAAGAGAACATATACGTGAAAAGATTGGAGTAGGTGCAGTGCAAGATAATATTAGGGAGAGTTGCCTTAGATGATTTGGTCATATAAAACAGTGGTCTTTCGATAACCCGGTTTGGAAAACAGATGTATTATATTTGACATATGTTAAAAAGGTTGAGATAGACCAAAAAAAGATTTGGTTATAAAATATTAAAAATAACATTTCTTTATTAGATTTAGATGAGATTTGACTCTTAACATAACACATTGGAGAAAAAGAATTCATGTAGTCGACTCCAGATAGTGGGATAAAGACTTATTGTTGTTGTTGTGAATGAAGCTGGGCTTTGCCCTTTGTATTTTTAAACATTTATTATGAATTTATAATATTAATTGGGATTTTTATGTGTGCTAGTGCAAATTATATAATCTCAACTTTAATGATTTTATATTGAAAATTGTATATATACTACTATTACAAAAAATGTTTGAGTTTCCTTCTAAATATAATCTTAACCTTCCATTTTATCCTTCAAATAAGATCTTAGGCTTTAATTTCAAATGTTATATTAAGTATTTTATTAATAACAAAATGAGTGTGTTAATTAAAATTATTTTAAAATTTACATAGCGCTAACGTGGCAATCTGACATCTCTCTCTATTGCCATCTAAATTAATAATTATTATTTTTTTATTTTCCTTTGTAATCAACCGTTGGTTGCGGTAATGAAATTGAATCCACACCTCTCCTCCTCTTCGAGCCGTTTCCTATAGACTAATTTAGGGTTTAGGTAAGTAGCATTAATTATAATATTTATTGTCTTAAATGAAAAAGTAATTTTCTCCTCTTATATGATAGTTTTTCTTTTCGAAAGCACCTCACTTCGCCGAAAGCCTCCCTCCAGCCCGCCAGACCTTCTTGCACCTCTTATGGTGGTCGGCCTGAACCCACCCACCCAGCTCACCATCCGCCTTGCATCTGGTCGTGAAGGTAACAATCTTTCTCTAGCGCTTCTATCTTCTTCGGCTAAACCACGCTTCTATCTTCTTCGACGAGTCTAAATACGATATACAATTTTGTAAAATATCATCTAAGTTTTCAATATAAGTATACTGTAATTTAAAATAGTTAAAGCCATTAATTTGAACATTTATATGTAGGTGTTTCTCTATTCAATTTATTAAATTAAATCATATAAAAAGATATGAGACTATCTCTTTGTAGTTTTTACTTCATAACATGATGCATATTAGATTCATATTGCAGATGATGTCTCTATGATGGCACTTTTTTAAAATAATATCATATGGTTTTAATTGTGGGCTCCAAAAATTTGGCCACAGCCTCCCCGCTGCGCTGTATTGTTTGCTTTCATTTTTGGGCGAGGGAGTTTTAACGGAATAAGTTTCGAGGTAAATTTTGGATGGCAGATGAGTTTGTAGATAAGACACTACCTAGAGATTTTGCCCTCATTTTTTAAGTACTTTATTATCTGAGTTCTGGTTTCTTATAGGCGCAATCCCCTATAGTTAATTATCCCTCTCGATAACAAGAGAGAACTTTCGATTAATGCTAGTTGTCAATCAGATACGTAGAGAATACGTATTATCTAGCATATAGTAGTAGCATGGGTATAAAATTTTAGAAATTTGAAGATTTGGATGTTTGGGAAAATGGTTGGGAATTGAAGAGTTTGATATTTAAAATAAAAAATTTTATCATATTTCACTTAAAGTGAATGGTGGGGGAATGGATGATGGGCTCGATCAAGATCCCATGGTTCCGTCATCCAGTGCCATCGTGGTCCCTGGTCTACTTAGTCAGAGGAGGTAGTCGACCCAACCTGACAGAATGATCCTTGTCGGCAGCCATGTGTTGCTTCATCCAAGGGAACCTCGTAGACCTTGGGTGAATATTTGTCTAAATGGACAAATTTGAATCCACCTTAGCTAACATAGGGCTTTGTGCCCTATCGATTATATCTTATTGATTCATATCTCAAGGATTTGATGTCAATAAAGAACGCATTGGCTCTAGCCATAACCGGTATTTCGTGGTGCCATTTGGCGGCAAAACTACTCGGTTCAGAGGGCCCCGGGTCATAACCATTTATCCTGCGGTGCCATTTGGCGGCAAAACTGTCGGTTAGAGAACACGTACCACGTCCTTACTAGCAGGAGATTGTTTGAGAATGTATCCTAGTGATATTTTTGACTAGGCATTTGACTCTTTGTGAGCTGAAGTTATATTTCAGATTTGTCCACCTCGACAAACTGTTGCGGAGGGTGGATGGATTTTTGCTTTAAGCGTTTAATGGATGGATTTCATTTTTTAAACATTTGGAGATTTTGGGATTTTTAGATTTTTGGGACATGAATTTCTTAGGTATTTGAGTGACATTTTGAAATTATTTGTAGACCCTCTGATTGAGATCTTCGTTCAACACGGCCATCATCGGGGTGTTTGGAGTCATTTCTCTTTTGTAGCTTAAACCTTGTCAACTCTATCTAGCTGTCGACAGAGGATTGGGTTTTGTAGGCTTTGTGTATTTATTAGTGAATTGTCTTGATTATAGGCCTTGAAGGCCTAATATTAATGTATTAAAATAAATACACCGGTTGCCACAACCATGTATTTATTAGATGGTTCGAATCCTGTCGACTTCTATTGATTTGTGTAGAAGGATCAAATTTGAACTTGAATTCACTTGTTAACCCGCGCAGCATCCCTAGACGTCACATGTATATTGATAACACATTCGCCGGGGCCCATACGGGTATTTTACAATTTTATTGATTTAACGTACCCCTTTGCGTACCTATATGTATACAAGCTACGATGTACGTACGGGGGTATTTTATAATTATTTATCAGACCTTATTGACTCCTATTTATTTGCTTAGAAGGATCGGGTCCATATTTAATAACCAGTGCAGCATCCCTAGACGTCACGTGTGTACCAATAACACGCTTGCCGGAACCCATGCGGATTTTATAATTGCTTTTACGCCTTTTAGTGTACATATGTGTATATAAACTACGGTGCACGTGTGGGGGTACTTTGAAAGTATTTGTAGACGCATTCTGTTCGCTTGCATAGAAGTTGTGTATCCGGTGGCATGGCATATCATCTTTTGAATTGAGTTGTTTGCTGCTTCGTACAGGTAGATTGTCGTGCACTACTTGCATGATTTGCGCAGGTAGATTGTAGTGCACTAACTAATCTCCTGCTTTTGTTCGTATGGAGAGTTGCATTTGTTATATATATAGTCCCTTTATTCGCAGTCAGCTCTCTTTACATATAAGTCTTCTAGAACCGATCGTAGGTTTTTGCATTTGCTACTATTCCTCTACATTTTCTCATAGGTAGCATTTAGTGTAGATGATATATAGGTCTTTGACAGCATCATTGAATCCTTCTACTTGTGGGGAGAGAACTGTATTTGCTTGCATGACTAATTGTGGGCGAGTTTGAGGGACTTTAATGTATTCGTGGCATATTCCTAATAACCATCATGAGTCATCCCTTCTACTTGTAGTTTAGATATTGCATTTATGGAAGATTCCCATGATGAATCATATAGACTTATTTATTTCATTGATGTGTTGTGATTTGCTTAAAGGTGGCATGCCACATCTGTTTATGTGCCCTTCTATATTTCAGTCATGAGTATATTACCACACACTACTACTATCATCCGTGGATAACTCTTTATATGCAATGAAGCTCCTCTATTGCTTAATATATTTGCTTGCAGTGGCTCGAATGTTGTAGGTTCATTAATCTTCATTGTCCTCTATGATCATCCACAAATATTCATAAGCTCCCTATATCTTCTTGTAAATGGACTACTGTATATATGATAGGTTCACATCCTTGCTCGTAAGTGTATTATTTTGTGCACCACAAGTCCTCGATACATGCTTGTATATGAATGATTGATCATTACAAGTTTCTCACAGTCATCTACAAGCAGTTTATTGTGGATATTATAAGTCATTTGTTCATTAAGCCATTTATTAGCATTTACATCTCTATGTGAATGCAAATTTATTGAATCAAAACTTGGTTGCTCGTTGTTCATACAAGTATGAGTATTATTGTATTATATTCTCGTTCTTTTCAAGTTATGATTCAAGCTTAAGTCTCAATTATTCAAGTCTTCTTCGAGTTCTTGCGAGTTCAATTTCAAGTCAAAGTTCTCATTTTGCTCGAGTCCAAATCAAGTCCGCTGTCAACTTGTCCAAGTCCTTGTTCAAATTCAATTGAAGTTTAAGTTTAAGTGCAGTTCAATCTGAGTCCAACTCAAAAATCTTCTGTTGTTCTTGAAGAGTTTAAGTTCAAATCATGTTCTTGTTCAAGTTCAAGTTCCAAATAAATGTCCTCTATGGTCTTTGAGTTTAAATTCAAGTTTAGATTGAGTTCATTTAATGTCTTTTTGAGTTCAAATGAGTCCAGGTACGATCTCATTTTTCACCCAAAATTTGGGCAGCCTCCCGGCGTCTCCCCTGTTTAGGGAAAAACTACGAGAAAATTGAGTCTTTCCCATCACGTGCAATAAAAGCGTGTATGGTAGGTGTCCTCGAACGAGGACATCGCGGCCGTGAACTTTCTTCCTACCACGCACAATAAAGGCATGTACGGGATTTTTGATGGTACATATTTAAAAGACACAATTTGCTTTCCCCCCGCTCGAGGGTACTTATAAGTGACCCCGCCTCGCCGTAGGTGCCGCACAGGGGTCTCATCCCACCACACGCAATAAAGGCGTGTATAGACGCTTTTTCGGTGCGCCACGAACATTGAAGTAGAGTTTAGGTGATTGCTCGCCTCGTCGTAGGAGTCGGACCGGGGTCCCATCCCACCACGCGTAATAAAGGCGTGTATTTGCGGTTTTCCGGTCTGCCGCATACAACGGAAGCGAATCTGAGTTTAGAAAATCCGTACCTTCGCGGGGTTGTAGATGTTGGCACGAGGATCGAGGAAAAATGACACATTTTATTATTATTATTAATTAGGCTTGATAATAATAAATTATGATTTAAAAATAATTAATTATAATTAACAATTAATCATAATTAATTATAATTAATAATAACTAATTTTAAGTAATTATAGTTAATTATTAATAAAATAATAAACTATAATAACATTAAAAATTAATTAAAATTTATTTTCATTAAAATTAATTATTATTAATAATGATTAAATATAATTAAGTATTTAATTATAACTAATTTGAATTAAATATAACTATTTATTATTATTATCAATTAATAATAATAATATTATTATTATTATTAATTAAATAAAAATCCCTCTCCCCCACTTTGATTCACGGTTTCAGCCGAAGAAGAGCGTGAATGGGAGAATTTTACCTGCACAGCAAGCGGGTTCCCGTAGTTACTTATGATCATAATGTTGTGACTTCTGAACCGAGAGGAAAGGGAGCGTCGAGTATGGAGTCGGACGGCAGGGAGGAGTTCGGTCGGGTCTAGGGCTTCAGCGGTTAGGCGTGGAGGTAGGCTGATTTCTTCCTCTCTCTCTCTCTCTCTCTCTCTCTCTCTCTATATGCGGCTCAAAGAGATCGGGAGTGGCAACTGGAGCCCGAGGCTGGCTTTGGTGGAGATTGAGAATGGTGAGTGGAGTTGACAGAGTTTGATCGGACAAAAGGGCTTGAGTTATTGCCGCTGCCGTGGAGGTTTCGGCTTCGAAAAATGGAGAGGAGGTCGGAGTCGGAGGTTGAAGACGGAGGGATCTGGAGGTGTGCGATCGAGTGGGGGGAACCGGCAGGAATGAATGAGAGCATCGCTCTCATTTTAAAGAGCACGAAGGGTAGCGATGGAGGCTGTCGTCGCAGGATTCGCGAGGAAGTGACGCGAACGGCGCCGAATCGGCGCGATTTGCGGCAGAATCGGTGGGATTTCAGTCCGAGGTACGTACACATTTTTGCTATTTTTGTTTCTTTTGGATTTTATACAATGGTCAACATTAATCATTGCAATTTTCTTAAAATCTCAACTATTGCTGCGAGTGGTACCTCTCTATGTGGATATAATTTCTGTTAGAACTTTGGAGATGTTTTTGAGAGCTTCTTGAGCTCATCTTGAAGAGAGAGAGGGAAGGGGAGGAGAGAAAGAGCAATTTGGAGGAAATAAAATTAATTTTGTTGGGAGACCAATAAAAACATGTCACGTCACCTAAAAAATGTATCGCTCTCAATACTGATGTCCTACCCACCGTTGCGTGTCCAGGTGGTGAAGAGCCGGCTGGGCATAGCCTAGGTCCATGGTTCGAATCCCTTGGCAAGCAGTGAAAGCCTTAAGTGTTGGCCCATGTAAATTGGTGTGGGTTGCATGCTAGGTCGACCGGGGTTTTCACTGACCTAAGGACATTGCTTACTCGTCACAAAAAAAAAAATACTGATGTCCACAGATAATAAAATATCTTTTGTTCCAGCCCCACTAAGAAGAGAAAATGATTCATAAGTTAAAAATTAAAGAGATTGATGTATATCGCTTCTATTGATGCAACTTGTGTGTGATATTACTAAAATATAATTGATTTTTATATTTATGTGTTTAATATAAACATGCTTCTTTTATGTTTTATTAAAGTACTTTTATATAAGGTTCTTTTATTTTCCTGAAGTTTTCCTGCACCACTTATTCAAGCACATGCCTTATAATAATAATAATAATAATAATAATAATAATATAATTTTTATTTTGTATGTCGAAAGTCACGATCGCGTGATTCTGCTGTACAAATAACGTAAATCTCACTGTATATTTCACAACCTTTAGTATTCTTCATATTCTGCCCTCAGCTAAACCTACCCACACCAATGGCGTAAATGTGGGGTTAGTTTCTTTTACTTTTATTATTCCTTTTATAGCAACTAGTTTTATTGCACGTGTATTCAATACAAGTGAAAAAAAATTTAAAAAAAATTATATTTAAATTATTTTAATTATATTATAATTGGAAAGCAAGATTATGCAAAATTTTTCACAAGGAAATATCATTTATCCAAGTCTAAGAGAAGATTTTCATATTCCCTTGCTTAAGAGTGATGCAAGCTATAATAAATGTTCCAATATGTTTAACGCATTCTCAAAATGTAAATTGTGTATTACCATGCTTCTAAATAAAAATATAAGTCATATATAACAATATTAACAATGAGGTCCCATACATAGAGTTCAATAAACTTTCAATCTTGCAAGTGAGGTTAAGGTGAGTAGGAGAAAAATAATCCAACCTCTTGTACGAAATGCTTTAGTGACATTACTTCTAATGCTTTCCGAAATACAAAAACAATACAAATTGTGTTGTAAGAAGAAATTGCTTGTTATTCTATAGCTTGGTGAATTCATCAAATGAACAAAAGAGACGTCGATTGAAGAATGAGATAACATAATAAAAATTATATAAATATTTGTAGGCCTTCGCTGGATTGAGTAGAAACATAAGCCTTTGGCTATCGCCCGGTATTTAATTGAAGAATGCAAGCCAAATAGTTCCGATCAGACAAGAACTATTTTCTTTATTGACTTCTAATAGAAAAGATGTGAAGAAGCTTTGAATATTTAAATCACATTTAGACATTGCATTGTTATAAGTGGATTTTTTTTTAAATAAAATTTTATAGCTTTTTTATTCAATATGAACATTCGTAAAAAATTGACTCAAAATATTCTAAGTTTTCTTTTTGTAAGGGATTAAGTGCGGATATGTTTACATAATTATTTAAACTTTTTATTATTTAAAATAAAAAAAGACAAAAATAGCAAATGAAAACCTTTGTATTAATCTCATTATATTAATGATTTATTTAAAGCCTTATAATAGTGTTAGGCACCTAAATTACTTTGATAAATAAATAAGACAAATGATTAAGATTAACACATTTAAATAAGCGATTAAAAATAACACCATTAAGCATCTATGTCTTCCCATGAAATATGTATATCATCTAGTTTTAAACAGTCAACTTTTTATCAAATTTTTTATTTATAAAATCCACCAAAGGCCTATGCATTAATTCATAAAAAATTAGTCTCTAAAGGGAACAAATGTTCGCTAATGCTCAAAAAACTACAATTAAAAATCAAAAGAAACCTAAAGAGCTAATGATCCCAACTACAATACATGAAAAAGAGGAAAGTGATTATCATAATTGAGATTATAATAATAAATATTATATAATATTTTATGATACATTTTTTTGCCCATGATAAATTTTTATAACATCCAACTAATTAATTAATAAAAAGTGCAGATTACTTACCTTTATCCAAAAGTAGATGCAAACAAACAATATTAATTCACTATTAATAAATAATGTGTTAAAAAATGATTAAAATAAAATAATAGAATTACAATTGTAATATATGTTAATGATAATAAAAAAATCAGTATTCTAAATTAATAACACATATTTCATAAGGTTGACGATTTAAAATAATTACATCAATATGAAAAAATATCATGCAAAATTCAATAAATTCTATCTACATAATTAATTACAAAATATACATGCAGTCAAATAACTTTATGTATATATACTTGTCAATAAAATAATGATAGATTTTTTGGCCAACTGAAATAATAGATAATGAAAATAAATTAGTTTCTTTGAAATTAACTGGAAAAAATACATTAACAAATATGAACAATGATTTTCAAATATGAATTATTTAAACATATAAATAAATTATATGTGTTAGAAAGAAAATAAAATAGCATGATATAATTACAAATTAAATATACTTGTTGCGTCCAGGAGTATTCGCGGCGGTAGAGAAATATCATATTTAATGTCTTAGCGTTATACGAAAATCCGGCACGCAATCAGATAATGAGAGAGGGTCTAGCATTTATGAGACACCAAGATTTTTACGTGGAAAACCCCTGTAAAAGGGGGAAAAACCACCGGTCCTAGCCCAGTTTGAATGAATCCACTAGTATTGCAGTCGATTACAAATGAGGCCCTTCCTTGGTGGAAGGTCTTAGCTTGATGTACATCTTATGGAGTACATTACATGATGTAAATACAAAGAATCACTATTGACAAGTTCGCTTTGTTAGAAGGACTGCAGTCGGCGGGCGACATAGGTCAGGAGGACCGTAGTCAGCTAGCGACGAAGGACTGTAGTCGGTGGGCGACGTAAGTCAGGAGGACCGTAGTCGGCGGGCGACAGAGGTCGAAAAGACTGTAGTCGGCGGACGACATAAGTCATGAGGATCGTATTCAACGGGCGATGGATGTCGGAAAGACTGTAGTCGGCGGACGACGTAAGTCAGGAGGACCGTAGTCGGCTGGCGACGGAGGTCGGAAGGACTGCAGTATGACGACGAAGATCAGTAGGACAGCGTCAGGTAGAAGTCCATCAATAGAAAGAAATACATCTTCGCATAAATGTCCAGCAAAGTTTGATAACTTGTAGAAGTTCGGCGTCGGGTAGAAACTTGGCGAAGAGTGAAGGTCCGACGTCGGGTAGAAGTCCGACGTCTTTGGTGGCAGAGGAGAACTCCAGCTTCACTTGGGCGGAGTTTCTGCATCAGGAGGGGACTCTGTTGTTAATTGGGAAGGATTTCAGCATCACGTGGAAGTTGTGCAGAATTCCTGCGTTTCCTGAAAATCCGACAGAGTTCCGGCGTCTTCAGGCGGCAGGAAGAGCTCCGGCGGTGGTCGAGGAGGTGAGGAATCTCCTTTTCCCCTTTCTCCTCTTCTTCTTCTCTCTCTTCACTTGAGCCCCTTGGTGTAGAATGAGGGCTCTATTTATAGTTTTTCTGGAGTAGCACAGCCCGTAAATAGGTGTGAGATCAAGGGCGAATTGGGAGTGATCCGAATGGACGGCCGATATCGAATCCTTTGATCATGCACCGTTCGTTGGACATTTGAAGGCCTTAATGATTTCGGAATTTGATGATCTTGGGCTCGTTGGATTCGTCTCGTCGAGCCGTTTGATTCGAGTATAAGCTCGTCAAAATCGGAGACCGTTTGGTAACTCAAATTGCGGTTTGAACCTTCCATCAGCGCTTCGAACACTTGATCCGGACTTATTTGGGCTCGGATTGGGTTGATCTTGGTGTCGTTGGGTTTGTATTTCCGAGACGCTCAGTTTGACTGTAAGCTCGCTGAAATCAGAGTTTATATGCTACCGAAATTAATTTTTGAAGTTTCCAACTAGGTTTTGCCTCGAGATTCGTGCCCGATCAAGATGATTTTGCGATGCCGTATCAGTTGCCCCCCTATTTTCGGACGTCGTAGCTTCAGAGGTCCGAAAATATGTGTCACAAATTTCGGAAAATTTTTCTGAGTGACCCAGGATTGATCTGGATTGTAGAAGCCCCGAACGGCTCCGAAAATGCCAAAATTGAGTCCGGAACGTCGAAAAACGGTCCCGGGGACCCCAAAAATGTCGAATTTGGACTTTTCGGGGCGAAAAAACGGGTTGGACATGCTTTGGCCGCCGTCCCGTTGCCCGCCGCCACTCGCCGGCGGCAGCGAACCGCGCCCGCGCTGCGGGGTGCACCCGCGCCCGCGCTGGGGGTCGCACCCGCGCCCGGGCTAGCCGCGCCCGGGCTTGCTGCACCCGCGCCTGCCGCGCGTGGCTTCCGCGCGTGGAATGCCGCCGGCAGTTGCCGGCCGCTGGCAGCGTGCGGCCAGCCGCAATCCGCGCGCTGTGGCCGCGGATTGCCGCGCTGGTCGCGCCTTTTCGCGTGGTCTGTTCAATGCACCGACTTAGGTGGGTCCCACCAGCCGAAAATAAGAGTTTTTTTTTGCTATTTTTGGGTCAAAAAATTCCCAAAAAATCCGAAAAAATTCAGAAAATTTTCTAAAAATAGAAAAATTTTAAAATGATTGTAACTTCCCCTCATTATCTCAAAAACCTATAAATAGGCCTCCTAGGCCCTTTGGAAACTTGCAACTTCTCTTTCTTTCTCCCTCCGGTTTACTGGCGGCAGAAACCTACGGGATTCCTTCCTCCCCCTCCGGTTTTCTGGCGGTTGAGGCTTCCGTTATTTGCGAGTTGGAATCTTTTCCTACTCGAATAGCGCCCCTCCTCGCATGCAGAAACCTACGGGATTTCTTCCTCCCCCTCCGGTTTACTGGCGGTTGAGGCTTCCGTTATTTGCGAGTTGGAATCTTTTCCTACTCGAATAGTGCCCCTCCTCGCGTGCAGAAACCTACGAGATTTCTTCCTCCCCCTCCGGTTTACTGGCGGCAGAAACCTACGGGATTCCTTCCTCCCCCTCCGGTTTACTGGCGGTTGAGGCTTCCGTTATTTGCGAGTTGGAATCTTTTCCTACTCGAATAGCGCCCCTCCTCGCGTGCAGAAACCTACGGGATCTCTTTTCTATCTGAGCGGAGGTTTGCTGGCGATGCACGATCGAGTTGAAGCCCATTAGCAGTCAACGATCGTGTGTGAAGCCAAAGGAGAGAGTTCGAGTGTGCGTTTCAAGTAACAGTCGAGCAAGAAGCCGATGACTAATATCAGTCCGTTGACGAGCAGAAGCCCAACAACAAGGAGAAGTCCTTCGTTGGGTAGAAGACCGACAATGAGTAGGAGTCTGCTGACGAGCAAAAGTCCGACGTCGGGTAGAAGTTCAACATCGGGTTGAAGACCGACGAGAATTCGTCGTCGAGCAGAAGTCTGACGACGAGTAGGAGTCCGCTGACGAGCAGAAGTCCGACGTCGGGAAGAAGTTCAACGTCGGGTAGAAGATCGACGAGAATTCATCGACGAGCAGGAGTCTGACGACGAGTAGAAGTCCGTTGACGAGCAGAAGTCCAACGTCGAGAAGAAGTTCAACGTCGGGTAAAAGACCGACGAGAATTTGTCGACGAGCAGGAGTCTGACGACGAGCAGGAGTCCGCTGACGAGCAGAAGTCCAACGTCGGGTAAAAGACCGACGAGAATTCGTCGACGAGCAGGAGTCCGCTGACGAGCAGAAGTTCGATGAAAAGGAGAAGTCCTTCGTCGGGTAGAAGACCGACGACGAGTAGGAGTCTGCTGACGAGCAGAAGTCTGACGTCGGGTAGAAGTTCAACGTCGGGTAGAAGACCAACGAGAATTCGTCGACGAGCAGGAGTCTGAAGACGAGCAGAAGTCCGCTGACGAGCAGAAGTCCGACGTCGGGTAGAAGTTCAACGTCGGGTAGAAGACCGACGAGAATTCTTCGACGAGCAGGAGTCTGACGACGAGCAGGAGTCCGCTGACGAGCAGAAGTTCGACGAAAAGGAGAAGTCCTTCGTCGGGTAGAAGACCGACGACGCGTAGGAGTCTGCTGACGAGCAGAAGTCTGACGTCGGGTAGAAGACCGATGAGAATTCGTCGACGAGCAGGAGTCTGAAGACGAGCAGAAGTCCGCTGACAAGCAGAAGTTTGACGTCGGGTAGAAGTTCAACGTCGGGTAGAAGACTGATGAGAATTCGTCGACGAGCAGGAGTCTGACGACGAGCAGGAGTCCGCTGACGAGTAGAAGTTCGACGAAAAGGAGAAGTCCTTCGTCAGGTAAAAGACCGACGACGAGTAGGAGTCTGCTGACGAGCAGAAGTCTGACGTCGGGTAGAAGACCGACGAGAATTCGTCGACGAGCAGGAGTCTGAAGACGAGCAGAAGTCCGCTGACGAGTAGAAGTTCGACGAAAAGGAGAAGTCCTTCGTCAGGTAAAAGACCGACGACGAGTAGGAGTCTGCTGACGAGCAGAAGTCTGACGTCGGGTAGAAGACCGACGAGAATTCGTCGACGAGCAGGAGTCTAAAGACGAGCAGAAGTCCGCTGACAAGCAGAAGTCCAACGTCGGGTAGAAGTTCAACGTCGGGTAGAAGACCGACGAGAATTCGTCGACGAGCAGGAGTCTGACGACGAGTAGGAGTCCGCTGACGAGCAGAAGTCCGACGTCGAGAAGAAGTTCAACGTCGGGTAAAAGACCGACGAGAATTCATCGACGAGCAGGAGTCCGCTGACGAGCAGAAGTCCGACGTCGGGTAGAAGACCGACGAGAATTCGTCGACTAGCAGGATTCCGACGAAAGTCCTGCAAGGCAAAAATTCAGTGACAAGAGGAAATTCAACATCTGGTAGAAATTTAACTTTGTGGAGAAGTTAAATGAAAGTCCCTTGACGGCATTCTGGCGACGTTATCCAAGGATGTAAGACCTATCCAAGGTTATATGTTAGAGAATTTGCTCAATGTTGTTAACATATATTGGATCCACCAAATATGTGAGACCTATTCGAGGTTGTATGTCTGAGCTTTTGCTCGACGACGTTAACCTGTGTGGAAGAGATCGGGAGAATCCACCAAGGATGTAAGACCTTTCTGAGGTTATATGTCGGAGCCTTTGCTCGACGACATTAACCTGTGTGGAAGAGGTCGGGAGAATCCACCAAGGATGTGAGACCTATCCGAGGCTGTATGTCGGAACATTTGTTCGACGACGTTAACCTGTGTGGAAGAGGTCGGGAGAATCCACCAAGGATGTGAGACCTTTTCGAGGTTGTATGTTGGAGCCTTTGCTCGACGACGTTAACCTGTGTGGAAGAGGTCGAATCGAATCCCCCTGGGATTGATTTTGCTTTGATTGGGAGGGGGCGAACGCCGCGTATATCCCGAATCAAAAGTGAAGAAGGTCTATCTTTAGACCGTTACTGCATTTTTAAGGTCAAGATTAAGACCTTGCCCAAGAAGTAAAAGTCCAACAAGGGACTGTATAAAGCTTGCAATTGATTTGAAGTATCATTCCATTTGCTCGGATATTCCTGAAATATCATCTTGATATAGAAAACATCGGAGGATCTTTTTGACCATAATTGGGGTCAAATTTGCCCCCCAGTCCGCATCTGATGCAACAATGACTGATGTCAGAAAGTTGATAAGAACGATCTTTTGAGATTGGAGCAAAAGTTGCCCCCCCAGTCGGGAACCACGTTCCCACAGACGGCGCCAAACTGTTGCGTCCAGGAGTATTCGCGGCGGTAGAGAAATATCATATTTAATGTCTTAGCGTTATACGAAAATCCGGCACGCAATCAGATAATGAGAGAGAGTCTAGCATTTATGAGACACCAAGATTTTTACGTGGAAAACCCCTGTAAAAGGGGGAAAAACCACGGGGCCTAGCCCAGTTTGAATGAATCCACTAGTATTGCAGTCGATTACAAATGAGGCCCTTCCTTGGTGGAAGGTCTTAGCTTGATGTACATCTTATGGAGTACATTACATGATGTAAATACAAAGAATCACTATTGACAAGTTCGCTTTGTTAGAAGGACTGCAGTCGGCGGGCGACGTAGGTCAGGAGGACTGTAGTCAGCTGGCGACGAAGGACTGTAGTCGGCGGGCGACGTAAGTCAGGAGGACCGTAGTCGGCGGGCGACAGAGGTCGAAAAGACTGTAGTCGGCGGACGACATAAGTCATGAGGACCGTATTCAACGGGCGATGGATGTCGGAAAGACTGTAGTCGGCGGGCGACGTAAGTCAGGAGGACCGTAGTCGGCTGGCGACGGAGGTCGGAATGACTATTGTATGACGACGAAGATCAGTAGGACAGCGTCAGGTAGAAGTCCATCAATGGAAAGAAATACATCTTCGCATAGATGTCCAGCAAAGTCTGATAACTTGTAGAAGTTCGGCGTCGGGTAGAAACTTGGCGAAGAGTGAAGGTCCGACGTCGGGTAGAAGTCCGACGTCTTTGGTGGCAGAGGAGAACTCCAGCTTCACTTGGGCGGAGTTTCTGCATCAGGAGGGGACTCTGTTGTTAATTGGGAAGGATTTCAGCATCACGTGGAAGTTGTGCAGAATTCCTGCGTTTCCTGAAAATCCGACAGAGTTCCGGCGTCTTCAGGCGGCAGGAAGAGCTCCGGCGGTGGTCGAGGAGGTGAGGAATCTCCTTTTCCCCTTTCTCCTCTTCTTCTTCTCTCTCTTCACTTGAGCCCCTTGGTGTAGAATGAGGGCTCTATTTATAGTTTTTCTGGAGTAGCACAGCCCGTAAATAGGCGTGAGATCAAGGGCGAATTGGGAGTGATCCGAATGGACGGCCGATATCGAATCCTTCGATCATGCACCGTTCGTTGGACATTTGAAGGCCTTAATGATTTCGTAATTTGATGATCTTGGGCTCGTTGGATTCGTCTCGTCGAGCCGTTCAATTCGAATATAAGCTCGTCAAAATCGGAGACCGTTTGGTAACTCAAATTGCGGTTTGAACCTTCCAACAGCGCTTCGAACACTTGATCCTGACTTATTTGGGCTCGGATTGGGTTGATCTTGGTGTCGTTGGGTTTGTATTTCCGAGACGCTCAGTTTGACTGTAAGCTCGCTGAAATCGGAGTTCATATGCTCCCGAAATTAATTTTTGAAGTTTCCAACTAGGTTTTGCCTCGAGATTCGTGCCCGATCAAGATGATTTTGCGATGCCGTGTCAATACTAAAAATTAATTTTCTTAATTTAAGTAATATCAAGAATATCTATAAAATTTTAAGAAATAATTAAGTATTGTTCCAAAAGAGTATCTATAGAAAATAAAAAAATTATCAAAAGAGAATCGATATGATCCAATCAACTTCAATGCACGCATATAAGTATAATTAAATACCCTTTATATCAATTTTTCTTAGAATTTAATAGTTATATGTTGAAAGAAATATTTTGACAAATAAATGTTAGTTTGTTTTCCGCAAAAATAATTGTGTTGTTTCACCAAATAATTTGAATTGTTTTAAGAAATTTGTAATGAAGATGAATACATATTTTGTAATTATAAAATTTTGAGTAATAAGACATATTTTTAAGTAATAAGAAATGTTGATGAAAATATATATATATTTTTTTTATATACAGATTTCAATGTATTATTTAGACTTCAATTCTTCATAAAGTATTTTTTTAATTGATTTAGAGAAGAAGAATTCTGACATAATATAACATCATGCATATAATTTTGCATTAATTCAAATAAGATTTGTTTTCTTCTTTTTAATGATTTTCTAAGATAAAAAATGCTGAATTTGGTTACAAAATCTTTTCTATTGGAAGTGTTTGTATAATAATAAAGACAACTACTATTATTTATTTAGAATGAACATAAGTTGTATTACCTCATAACATATGAGTTAAAACTCATATGCATACCTGAAAAATGAAAGAGCAATGAAAGTTGTTGACTACTTAACTCATATCTAATGCCAAAGATAAACTCTGATCACCATGCTAGGGAAGCTTTTTCTTTTTCCGCTGCTTCAAACAAGTTCCGGCGACCCCTTCTCCAATTTGGATTTTATGAATGATCAGTTCCGCAACGTATTTCAGATATTTAATGCGAGAAGTTTCACAATTTAAAGTATAATAAGGATTGAGAATACAAAGGGTTGCCTCGAGATTTTAATTTCTAAAATGGAATACCAAGCATTCATCTAATAATGCTAGATGGATAGTCATATTTGATATGAGTATTAATTACTCATAATTAATTAATGTGAGTTTTACCAATTCTAATTTCAGATAGTTAATGTGAGGAGTTTCACAATTTCATGTATAATAATAACTGATAATACAAAGCGTTGCATTTATTTATTAATTATTTATAATACAATGAATGGACAAGATAATTTTAGAAGAAATAAAATAAATGACCAAGATTTAATGTGAAAGGAAATTTAATCGGCTTTTATAATAGAAATATTGTGTATTATGTTAATTTCAAATTATATTGGCCATCCGTTTTATATACTATAATACTAATAAATATGCGTGTGGCTTAGGAGGTTTATTTTATAAAATAAATTTAGATTTATACTTTAAAATTTTAAAATTATTAATTATTAAAATTATGAAATTTTAACAGTTATTAAAGAATGAATATTAATTAATGAATTATGTTCTTAATTGCTCATATTGATATAAATTAAAAATATAATGCAAATAAATATATTAGCTAATTATATTTGAATATAGGAATAAATGCAATTAAAATATCTGGCTTTTCAACAATTAGCTACTATATAAATACAATTAAAATTTAAAACATCATGCATTTAATTAAATAAGTTTAAAAATAAAATAAATGTACAAATAAAATGAGAATTGTTGCGGGCTAGAATATACGCGGCGGTAGAGTTTATAAATTCACGTCTGAGCGTTGCACGAATATTCAGTACACAAACAGAAAAGAAAATGAACATCAGGATTTTTATGTGGAAAACCAGAAAGTGGGAAAAAAACCACGGGGCCACCTCCTGGTGTCGTCATATCTCGATACTGGCGTTGCCAAATCAATATCTATCAGTCTGGCCCGCTCCACCAACTCAAAAAACTCATGGATCCGGAAGGGTACTAGTGGATGTCTCAGCTCTCTATTCAATCCGTGCAGAAATCTATAGCATTTTTCTTCAGCAGTAGGGATCAAATGAGAAACATACCTCGCAAGTGCAGTAAACTCGGCCTCGTACTGCATCACTGTCTTGCGTCCTTATTCCAATCTCATAAAAGCTTCTTGCATTTGTCGTTGTGTTGATGGAGGTACAAACCACATCCAAAATACTGTAGTAAACTCATCCTAGGTGATCTCGGCATTTGTCTTCCCCTGAAATTTCTCTCTCTACTGGCCAATCCACCATCTCTCTGCTTCTCCCTCAAACAGAAACACAGCCAAAGGTACTTTTCGATTTCCCGGACACTGCATGATGTCAAAAATCTTTTATACTCTCATTATCCAATCTTCAGCAGCCTGGGGTCCCACAGCTCCTTTGAACAACGGAGGCTTCAGTTTATGAAACATCTGCAAATGTTTATCAGCTTCTTCTTCTTTACTTCCACTCATCTTACTCTGTGCATCTCCCATCACCTGTGCTATAGTAGTAGCCAACTGCATCATACTCTCTGAATGTACTGGAGCTGCACTGTGTTGCTCATTTGATACACTTGATTCCGGATTATCCATTTATCTTTTCACCTGCACAGTTCAGAATAAATGATACACACATGCAATTATATATGCAAAATGATGCACTTACAGACTCATTCTACCAAACTCTCAATCCAATCATATAACTCTGATAACAATCCATTCTTTCAATAACACTGCTCTGATACCAACCTGTAACGCCCCAAGATCTAACTTGGAAAGAACTTCAAGAAATCCATCCACAATTTACCAGAGCTATCTATAACAGTTAAAACATCAATATACGATTACGATTCTATTCATATCTCAAAAGATCATATACAATACTCAGGAGCTACACTAGGAACACATGAACTAAAATCTATCCTGTCATGAGTACAAAAGAATCACTATAACCAAAAAGAACAGAAACCTGGAGATCATGATCAACCTCAATCACCTGCTCCTTTGCCCTGACCTGAAAATATTAACCATATATAATGAGCTTCAAAAAGCCCAGCAGGTCACCTAATACCTACAACTGTAATCAAAGCACAATACTGAAAACAATATGTATGTCAATCAGTCGAATCAATATCAGTCAATTTCACATGATCAATGAATCAATGAAGCGGATAATCAAATCAGTAATCAATGCAGCGGTAGAAGAATCAATAAACAGTAGAAAATCAACGATCAGTCAAATCAATCGTATCAAATTGAATCAATCAAAACAATACTATCTGATCAATTAAATCAATCGGTATGAAATCATAAAATCAATACAATAAAGTCCAATCTATACTAGCGATGAATGAAATGCAGCAGTTCAATACAATGCAGCGGCAATAGTATCAATGAATCAATTACAGTTTCTATAACAGTAGCAATGAGCGGTGACAGAATGTAAATATCAATAAAATCGTACGATAACAGTAAGTCCATAAATCCGTCAGTAAATCCAAATCAATAAAGCAATAAATCCATCACGAGTCAATGCCGAACACATGTATTTCAATACAATAGTCTTACTGAATAAGTGCGATCACTGGCTATTCGATAATCCATAGTGCTGTTGTAGAAATTCATATGTTGGTTCAATCAATAAGAGTCGTCACTTTGTGCCCGTCGGCATAAGAATCTCCTTATGCCTCCCAATCGATATATCAATGATCAATAGTTTAAAGGAAAGCCCGTCGGCCCACCATCCTGTACAGGTCAATCAATCTCCAACCAATAATTCAACCAATCTTCACTTGTCTTTCAGTAACAATCATATATTCACATTCGTATGCATATCAGTTCAAATCATCAATTTCAGAAAGTCGGAAATCGTATGAAAATCCAGCGGCATAACGGCAGTATACGAAATTTACACAAAAATCACAGAATTCACAAATTACCAAATTAGTACAGAACATGCACGACAACATTATAAGACTTCTATTCTACTGAAGCAACATCAATCAACAACCTGATATTTCTCTATTCGATCAAAATCGCACAGAACCCAAAATAACCGGTAAAATCGTTACAGAAAATACTCAAAACGTGTAGAATAATCATATCAATAACATATCAAAAGTTGTGCGGTGAAAGATTCGTCAATACAAAACAGTGCGCGTTTATCGGTAACTAAAACATAATTCTGTGCACAAAACGACCAAAACTCAACATCTTCGAAAACAGAATTAGGATTTGGAGTCCTTACCGCGAGATAAACACTTTACTCAACAGCGGCTACGGACGAAAAGCGCTCCGCGGTCTCCGAAACTAAGCTTTTCCTTTACTTTCCTTCTCCTTCTCTCTCCTCAGATATTTTGAAAATATAAAATGATTTTCTCTCTCTTCAAAACGAGCTGATTTTCTTATATCCATGACCTGATCGGCCCGGCTGATCGCCACATCGTCCAGGACGATCTGAATAAATTTCAATCGTCCATGACAATATCTCAGGACGATAATTAATTTCCTTGGACGATAAAATCCCTTGCTCACTGACTTTTGTCATGAACTGATTGTCCCAGGACGATCCAAAAATCGGCCTGGACGATCCACCCAGAAATCAGCTGTTTCTCATCGTTCTGGACGATCTCAACATCGTCTCGAACGATCCCAGAAGGAAATCAAAGAAACGAGCTCTCACATCAGGCGTCTCCCGAAAATCCGACAGAGTTCCGGAGTATTTAGGCGGCGGAAAGAACTCCGGCGGTGGTCGAGGAGGAGATGATTCTCCCTTTCCCCTTCTTCTCTTCTCTTCTTCTCTCTCTTCTCACTTGAGTCCTCTTGTGAAGAATGAGAGCTCTACTTCTAGTTTTTCTGGAGATGCATGGCTTGTAAATAAGTGTGAGATCATGGGCGAATAGGGAGTGGTCGAATGGACGGACGATATTGAACCCTTCAATTATGCACCGTTCGTTAGAAATTTGGAGGCCTTAGTGATGTCAGAATTAGACGATCTTGGGCTCATTGGATTCGTCTTGTCGAGCCGTTCGATTTGAGTATAAGCTCATTAAAATCGAAGAACGTTTGGTAACTCAAATTGTAGTTTGAACTTTCAAACAACGTTTTGGGTTCTTGATTTGGACCCATTTGGGCTCGGATTGGGTTGAATTTGGTGTCGTTGGGTTCGTATTTCCGAGACGCTCATTTTGACAGTAAGCTCGCTGAAATCGAAGTTTGGGTTCTTCCGGATTTAATTTTTGAAGTTTCCAGATTGATTTTTTCCTCGAGATTCGTGCCCGATCAAGATTATTTCATGATGATGTATCAAGAATAAATACAATTAAAATCTTTGGCATTCCAACAATTAGTTCTTACTTAAATGCAATTAAAACGTCATTCAGTTATTAATTAAATAAAGCGGATGAAAACTCAAGCATTTAGAAGAATTAAAATCAATTTTGAGGTGGTGTATTTAAGGGGCATTAAATTACTTAATTATTATTTTTTAAATTTATTAATGATTTATAATTCAATGAAGGGACAAGATAATTTAAAAAAAAAATAAATGAATGACCAAGATTTACTATGGGTGGAAACACAAGCTCAAGAGAGATAGGAATCAGAGATAAGGAGAGAGAAAGATAGATCATGTGATTATAATATAATATAATATAAAAATTATTATGAAAATTAATAAATACATAAAGTAGAATTAATATATTAGTTTATATTACTAAATATATAATATTTATTTATTTTTAAAAGAATGATTTATTTAAACTCTTAACGTATTTTCCCAACAAATTTTTAATTTTCCAAAAAAAAAAAAAAACTCTTGACTTACATAAAATAATCAATGTAAATTATAAAGTTATACAAAATAACAAAAAATTTAATAAAAAACCCAATAAAATCAGGAAAAGCTGACATATCTGAAATCCAACCCAAAGCCACTTCTTCACATGCCAACAAGATTTTTACTTGTGTCATAAATTTATAATTAAATACTTAATTTTTGCTATATTTAATGTTAGAAAAAATGTGACATAAAAAAATCTTATATATGTATATAAGGAAAAAAAGTATTCTAAATTTTTTTAACCAACATCTAGATATTTAAAGTGAAATAATATAATTATAATATAACTAACAAAGTAAAGAAAAATTATTTATTAATTTATTAAAAATATTAGACTAGACTTGTAAAGTCATTTAATTTAATAGGAAAAGCAAGGGCTCTGCCCAAGCTTCTTCCCCGGTGGGCTTTGTTGGCCTCCGCTTCTGCTGGTGGTCGTTGGGAAGTTCTTTCCTTCTTCTTCTTGTTCTTTTATGGTCTCTATTTGTTTTTTCACTGGTTTGGTTGCTTTGTTTTGTTTTCTGTGGTCGTTTTCCGGCTGTTATGGCGGCAAAATGGGTGGCTAACCCAGGTTTTTTGAATGGTTCATTTAAGTCTCGATCGTTTGTCGAAGCCCTTTCTAGTTCTTCGTCTACTGGTTGTTTTCCTGAACTTCGTATGGGCTCTTTATGAGGTTTGACATCTTTATGGATTTCGGAGGAGGAAATTAAAGCTCTTGCCGAACCTTTTCAATTCTCCTTGGTTGGTTTTTTTCTGACGAAGGGACCGTCTATTGATGCTATTCGCAAGTTCTTCTTCTCGCTGAAACTGGGTTACGAGTTTTCTATTACGGTCCTTGACCAAACTCATATTTTGATTAAACTTTCTAATGACCTAGATTATAGTCGTGTGTTTGCCCATCATTCTTACTTGGTGTTTAACTGTTTCATGAAACTGTCGAAATGGTCTCCTCTCTTAGATATTGGTTCTGAGTCCCCTGTCATTCCGATTTGGGTCTCTTTTCCAAATCTGCGTCCCCATCTGTTTCTCCTCGTGTTCTCCATGCTTTGGGTTCTATGTTTGGTTGTCCCTTGAATGTGGATAATGCTACATCTGTTGGATCTAGACCCTCTCTTGCGCATGTGTTAGTGGAGTTGGACATTTCCAAATCCTTTCCTTCTCAAATTTGGCTTGGGCCTGAGGATTCGGGGTATATTCAAAAAGTGCAGATGGAGGTTTTTCCAGATTTTTGTGTTAATTGTAAGCGCCTTGGTCATAAGAAAAGTGAGTGTTCCTCTTCTTCTTCTTTATCTTTCCTTGTCCCTATTCCTAAAGGGAATGATTTTGGTCCTGTTATGGCTGCTTCTACGTTGAATGCTGTTGAGGAGCAGGTGCAGGAGGTTCCGTTTCTCGGGGAGCCTACAGTTGGGAATTTGGTTTCTGTTGATGTTGCTCAGGTGGCTGTGATTGAGGGCCATATGTCAATTGGTGGTATTGGTAATGCTGGGGTTTTTAACGGTGATTTGGGTGACCCTGTTATTTCGAGTTGCATTGATGTTGATTCGGGTGATCCTGTTGTTCCTACGGTTGTGGTTTCACCTGTTGGGGGTGGAGATGTTGAGGAGGTTTTGCTCTCTGATACCTTGCCTGCTAATGCGGATCCTAAGGTTGTTTGTGCATTTATTGGTTGGGTTGGGCAGGAACTTCTGGTTCTTGCTAAGTCTCCTCATTCTACCGTGGATTTGGCTGTGAATGCTTCTGTGGTGGTCCCTATTGTTCCTTCTCATTCCGTTTAGTTAACGAATAAACTGGTTGGAAATTCGGTGTGTTCTAATATTTTAGTTGATGTCCCGATTAAATTGATCGAAGCGCATACTATGGTCAATCGTTTGGGTGATAATACTAGTTTGGATATTCTGAATCATGTGGACTTGTTGCATGGTTCGTTGGATTGTGAATCTAAATCAGAATTTTTGGATTGTGGTTTGGCTTCTCCGGACTTGTTTGGGGGTTCTGACCCTGGAAACGATTTTGCTCTGGTTCGTGCTAGACCTGCTATATCGGTTGCCTCTCAAGGGAGGTTTCGCGGGAGAGGCCGTAGAAGAAGATAATGTATCCGTGTGCTATTCTTTCCCGGTTCTTGTTTCGGGATTGTTTTGCTTTTATGCTGGTCGTTTTGGTGGTGCACTGGATTAAGGGCAATGATGTGGCTGAGGCTCGCGTCTTTGTTGTTTTGTTGGTGGCAACCTTTAGTGTTGGTTTTCGATTTGGTTGGTATTTGGGCGCTATCTTCACCTTTTTGGATGGTCCGTGCGATGCTTCGGGGACGCTGGGAGCCTCGGCCGTTTACTGAGCCTGCTTTTTTGTTGTATTTTGCCTTTTTCTACTTATTTTTTGTTCTATTGTTGTTGTAACCGTTTTGATTTATCTTATTATATCTGTTTTTTGGAAGAAAAAAAAATAGGAAAAGCATCTACAGAAATATATTTCAGAATATTCAATAGAATTGTTTCTCCTTGGTTTATTTTTTTTGGTTTTAATCTGAATGATATGGGGCCTTCTAATTCTTTTTCGGACGATCCGAATACCGAAAGAAATAATCTCTCTTTTTGGATGATCTGAATACCGTAGGTAATAATCTCTCCTTTGATGAGACTACTACGTTAGTTCTTTTTTTTTTTTGGGTAAACCCGGGGCGTCAGCCCATGTATTAAATCAAATTAAAAGAGCAATTACAAGTACCTGTAAGGAAAAAGAGCAAACATAAAACAAAATAAGAACAGCCATCCAGCTAACAAAAAGGGCTGAACAGGAGTTGATTACAACCAAAATGGACTTAGAAGATAATAAAAGACCAGAAAAAGACATCAAAAAGATCATAAACCGTCACTAATAGGCAGGCTGTGGTCCGGTAGCCGAATGGAACAAGAGACACAGCAGACAAAAAGCTGGAGAGGCCATCACAGAGCCAACAGCCACCAAAAGGAGATGCCTGGTTGCCCGAACAGGCCCTCCAAGGTCCCCAAAATAATTCTGGTCTTCATCATCATTGTCCTGTTGCATAATCCCACTCCTGATACAACCCAGAAAGCCGCAATTGCCACAAAAGTAAACCCAAGAAATGAGCTTGTGTTCTCCAAAAAACGAACCGAACTGTGCAGAAAAACAAAACCACAGTCCCAAAAATTCTTCCCAGGTCTGAAGTAAAGAAATCACCAAAATTTGGAAGCAGCAGTGCCTCCAGAAACCATAACCAGCAGTAGGCACAGTATACCAATCCCCCCATTTGCTCCAAATAAAAACAGTAAGCAGAATACATAAAGCATAAAACAGAAAAAAAAAAGACATAATCTGCCCTAGTCAAATAGCATGAAAACGTAACAAAATCTTCTCTTTGTGCTTCCATGTAGAAATTTTTAATCTTAAGGCAGCAGAAATTTTGCAAATCAGGCTAACCTAATTGGTATGCAGAGAAGAGAAACTCCTAGAGTTCCTCTCACGCCAAACATGATAAACAACACAGCTGACAGTTAATCTACAAAAAAAAATTTCCACTCTAGTAAGCTTATCTTCTTGGCAAATAAACTCAAGCACCTGAGCTAGATTAGGCCTTAGCAAAAAGCAAGATAATTCAGGTAAGCAATACTTGAGAATGTTAAAAGTAAAATCACAGCTGAAAAACAGGTGATTATGGTTTTCCGAGTTGCACAGGCAAAGAGAACAGTTAGGGGAAACCAGAATTCCCCTAGAGATCAGATTATCCGCTGTTTTTAATTTCCCAATTATAGCCATCCAAGAGAAGCACGCATACTTCAGAGAGTGCTTATTGAACCAAATAGAATTACACCAATCCACCTTAGGAAGTGTAACATAAAACTGCTCAGTGAAGTTCTTAAAAAGCCAATTCGGAGAACCATTCCACAAAATCCCAGAATTTTCATCCAAAACAGTTGCAACAATGGAAGCAGCAATAGAAGAAGGAATATTAGCAGGTAATATCCAAGATCCAGAAATTAATAAATCCTTTAGCCTCAAGGTATTAGCAGCAGCAACAGTAAAAAGTTTAGCCAAAATTAAACCTTTAAACCACGGGTCCCAAATGAAAGAGAGTTCACTGTTGAGAGAAACGGAGAAAGAGATCACACCAGCCAGAGAAGAAGCAGTGCAACATAATTTTTTCCAGTAGTTAGAGGCAGTAGGAATAGGCGGTTTCCAGGGTGAAATAAACCTAGCTTTATACCAAAGGCTAAGTAAATTAGGTGAATTGTAGAATCTACCAATGATAGAGCAGCAAACTCCAAAATACAGCCTATCAATTGAAGGAATGCCAAGCCCCCCATTCTGTTTTGGCATAGAAACTTTAGACCAGGCGATTAAATGCAATTTTCTCTCCTGAATATTGCTATGAAATAAAAATCTGGAGCAAAGCTTATTAATAGTAGCACAATAAGACTTTGGTATGATGGACCCTCTAATCCAATAAGCAATAGTGCTAGAGATAGTAAATTTAAGAAATTGGACACGTCCTGCAAAAGAAAGAAATTTGTTTTTCCAACCATCAAGTAGAACAAAAATTTTGTTCAGAAGCGGTTGAAAGTGAGAAAAATGTAGTCTTTTGTGAGAGATGGGAAGGCCCAAGTAGGTAAAGAAGCTACTAATTTGATGAATACCAAGAGTGTGGCAATTATAATCCCTATCAGGAGCATGATTAGAGAATAAAACAGAACTTTTAGCCGAGTTAACATGGAGGCCCGATAGGGACCCAAAAAGTGTGAGGCAATTATTGAGCTTCTCCACATTATGCCTAGAGGCCTTCCCAAGGACAAGGAGATCATCAGCATACATGAGGTGGTTAATGGAGGTGTCAGCACAAGAAATTCCCAGAAAATCACGATTCAAAAGGTGAGATAAACCATCCATCACCACACAAAAAAGAAGAGGGGAAAGCGGGCATCCTTGACGGAGACCAGAAGAAGAATTAAAAAATCCTTCAAGGGAGCCATTAAGGCAAACAGAAAAGTGCACATCAAGAATGCAACTTTTAATCCAATTAACAAACGTCACAGGGAATCCTTTCTGCATAAGCCTAGCAATCACAAATTCTCTAGAAACAGTATCGAAGGCTTTCCTAATGTCTAATTTAGCACATAAAGAATTGCTAATGTGTTTAAATTCCCTTAAAATCTCAGATGCAAGTATTATGTAATCCGTGGAGCATCGATTTTTAATAAATCCAGATTGACTATCATGAATGATGAAGGGGAGCACCTTTTTAAGCCTTTCCGCGATAATCTTAGCCACAATCTTGTAAAGCACGTTACAGAGAGAGATAGGCCTGTAGTCATTAATGTTGGAAGCATGAGAACATTTAGGGATTAAAGTGATAGCAGATGCCTTTACACCCTTGGGGAGATAACCCGAGAGAAATAAATGTTTCACTGCATTGAAAATTTGAGGCCCAAGAAGGTGCCAAGAGTGTCTATAAAATGCATAAGAAAACCCATCAGGTCCCGGAGTAGACGATTCATTACCTTCAAACACAGTATATTTTACCTCATCCAAGGTAATAGGGGAAACCAACATTTCATGAAAATGAGAAGGAACCTTCATACCCGCAGGAATGTCCAAAGGCACAGTAAATTGAGTAGAAGGAGGAGGGTTGTAAAGCTCTTTAAAATGGTCGACTATTGCTTTGGAAATGTCATTAAATAGAGTAAAGTGCCCTTCATCCGTGGTAATTTCCTTGATACAGTTTCTATTGTGTCTACTCCTAATCTTTGCATAAAGAAAACCAATATCATCTTCACCTTTAGTAAGCCAAAGAGCCTTAGCTCTTTGAGAGATCCAAGAGGTCCATTGATTTTGGAAGTTGGCTAATTCCTCATTAATCAACTTTAAATTGGAATTGAGTTCCAAGTCAAGGGGAAAAAGTTGAATCTGGGAAAGGCAAGTGTTATGCTTAGACTTAAGCTCTTGAATGGCATTAGTAAGGAAAGAGGAAGATGCCCAATCACGGTTTTTTAGAGCCCCTTTTAGCGTATGACGACTGTGAACAAAAGAAGCAATAGGGCTTCTTTGAGATCTAGAGGAAAAAGCAGAAAAAACCTCATCCCAGAAACCCCTCATATTAATCCAAAAATTCTTAAACATAAACCTAGCCACAATAGGTTTAGAGGTAGAATATTTGAAAATCAATGGCGAGTGATCAGAGCCAATAGGAGAATCCACTTTGTAAAAGGCAGTTGGAAGAAAATCCAGAAGAGTCGAGTTAACCAACACCCTATCAAGCTTTATATGAATTGGGCAATCAATCCTTTGATTAAACCAGGTGTAAAACAACCCAGTAGAAGAGAGATCCTGAATCCCGCAGTTAAACATCATACTGTTAAGCTCCCCCAAATTGCTATAAGAAGAAGAGTTTCCCCCCGCCTTTTCAGAATGAAATCTATAACAGTTGAAGTCCCCAAGAATAATCCACGGCTGATCCGAAGGGGGGGAACAAGACAATAACTAATCCCATAAGCATTTACGTTCAACAACCGTATTGGCAGCATAGATGACATAAACATGAATTGGGGGAAAAGAACCCATAGAAAGAAGACCATGGATTAGTTGAGACGAGAAGAAAGTTGGAGAAAATGAGACAGCCTGAGAATCCCATTTAATCCAAATACGGCCAGGACTAGAAACATGAAAATTGTTACAGCTATCTTCATTCTCAAAAAGAAGATGGGAGTTAAGAAACCAAGAGTCTTGCAAAGAGTCAGCCGAAACTCTAGCTTCTAAAATACAGAATAACTTAAGATTATGAGAAGTGATGAGGGATTTACAGAGACGAACCTTGTCCGGTTTGTTAAACCCACGGACATTCCAACTTGCAAATGAAGATAAGGACATTAAGAAGATGATCCCTTGGCCTTCCTGGCCGACTTGCCTTTCGGGGGTTTGACTTTAGTTGGGGATTTCCCAATTTGAACAGAGGCTCTCGTTTGAGGCGGCAAAGTCCCTCGAGAAGATGTGCTCGGTTGATCCTGTAGATTTTTCTCACTGGAACATTCGGTCTCTGAGGGGGAGTCAAAGGCATTATTAGAGATACCCTCATCAGTTTGCAAAGAGGCAAACTTATTGCCAAGAGGGATTACTGGTTTGAGAATGGGATTGGTGATAATCAAGTGTTCTGAAGAAGAAGTTTCTTCAGTAGGATTATTTAAATTGGGTATGTGGTTAATATTATTGGGAGGGGTGGAGTTTGAAGGAGTAGGTTTTTGAGTGGAGGGATTCGCAGCTATAACCTGGGGGGGAATCAAAGTGATAGCCGGTTGCAAGATAGGCAAAGGTTCAGCAACAAGAGTAGCTTGAGTAGCAGGAGCCTTGGATTTAGATCGATGAGGTCGCGATGTCCTGGCCCTGTATGTGCTACGACCCCTGTTTTTGGTCGGCTGAGGAGGAAGGATAGGGGAAGGATTCGGGTTCTTAGGACAGAGCGAGAAAGGGTGAATGAGAGATCCACAACCTTCACACCGATCCGGCTTCCAATCATAAATGACTTTTAAGACCATATCTTCACCATCAATTTCTAAAGGAATCTCGTCATGTAAAACTGATTCTTTAGAAATGAGAACACATACCCGAGCAAAAGTTAAACGAGAACGGTTCGCAGTGAGGGAGTCAACAGAGATAGGGATACCGATGAAACTGGCAATCCTAGAGATTCCAGTCGGTGTCCACAGCGCCAGCGGGAAAGTCCACGATTTTGATCCATAACGGGATAGGAGATGCCTCATCCCGCTTAGGTTTAAACTTTGGAGACCAGCGCTGTAGGATGAATGGCTTCCCAAGTAGGAACCAAGGCCCACAAGACAAAATCGCTTCGAGATCCTCGGAAGAAGTGAACTTCAGCAAGAAGAAGCCGTCCGCAAGGGATAAGAGGGACATGGAACCCTTCAAGGTCCAAAGTTTCTGCATGGCTTTGAGGAGGTGCTCATAATAAGGCCGGGGACCAAGAGAGTACCCGATGAGAGCGGAAGTCCAAATAACTTTCCCCTCCGAGAGATCATAAGCTTTGAAAGAAAGTTTCTGCCCCGGGGAGAAGAAGGAGACGGGGAAAGTGGGAGGCATAGAGGCTGCAGCTGCGACATTTGCGGCGTAGGAAAGGTTAGCAGGTCTTCCTAACACGGATGTGCCAGGAAGAGGTGGAAAAGCACAAGTAGGAGAAGCCATGAAGGAGGCCCTCCCAGGCGGGGAGCGGCGGGAAGATGTGCGAGCAAAACAGCGGCGGCGGGAGAAAACCCTAGCAAAACCCCTGGTCTTTCTCGTACATGTATTCAATCTGCGTCAGTTCTTTTTGCTCGAAATTCTTAATAAAGCAAAGCGTGATGAGATGTTGATGTTGGTAATCACAGGAAGTGTTAGGTAGAGCAAATAAAATATAACATTAATAAGAATTTTTCTTATAATATCATGGATATGCCTTCCCATTATAGTAGCATGCTATATATGTTTTTTTTTTTTTTTTGGGTCCTATTCTGTCATACTAAAGAAGCAAAACAAAAGATAGTTATATTCAAATTAATAAAAAATTAATTAAAAATTGTTAAAAATATATGAATTTGTTTGCTGATTTATAAATTAAAATTGAAATATATGAGTGACATATTTGATATTAAAATTATTTATGCGTCACAGACATAAAATATTAAAATTTTAAGTATTGGATATGAAAATAATGTATAAAATATTATGTACCTAAATTCATCATTAAAACACAACAAATATAATAAATATATGAAAATAAATAGGAATGCTCGGAGTTAATTTTAATTGCCCCAAACAAGAAATTTTTACCGCCCCCTTCTATTGAAAAAAAAATATTTTGTGTGGAGTTCAGAACCTAATGAAAATGCTTCACGTCTGGTACCGAGCGGTACTCGGTACTCGATAACACTCGGTATCTAAGCGTAAACCGGACTGTTCTCTCGCCCGATATCCGTACATAATAATCTCTCCTTTGAATACTTCAATATCTATCTTCGCTCACGGCCCATCAACCATTGAGATATTTTATTTAACTTTAGTCTGAAGAGAGAAAAGAGAAATATGTTATCAAAAAGCATTATATATATTAACATGCAGGTGAACCTCAGCTTATACATAACGCATGTGAACCTCAGATTATAAAGATTATATAAGCAAATGCAAAGAAATATTCATTATGTATTTTTGACCCTTTATGATAAGATTGTCCTGAATGGAGAGAGAGAGAGAGAGAGAGAGAGAGAGAGAGAGAGAGAGAGAGAGAGAGAGAGAGAGAGAGAGAGAGAGAGAGAGAGAGAGAGGAGTGGGGCTCCAACGTTCGGATAGTGCAGAATTGTAGGTGAACCCAGTTTTTTTTTTCATATTTTGTTGGGAAGGAGCAAAAGTTATGCTAATTTTTTGCAATTGCTTTAAATGCATATAATTATATTTTAATTTTGGTTATATATATACATATGAATTTATCATTCATAGACCTTTGCATTAACAAAACTGGTCAGTATTTAAAAGTGCATCTGTGCATCTGCTTGGCTTCCACTGGGTGAAGATGACAATGGTGGTAATAAAACCCTCTACTATATGTAACGAAGCGAAAAAAGAAGAGATTCGCGGTTCAACTGGTCAAAGCATGATCGAACTGGCTGATGTAATAAATATTAATATTATTTAAAATTAATTTAATTAACATAATAATATTACAATCTAACATTCATTTTAGCAAATATTAGAATTAACTTCATCATATTTGATTGATTTTGGCAAAAACACATGCAATTTCAGCACATACAATACCCACATTTAGCTAAGCTGAATATCAATTTCTGCAGTACGCAATATTTTTCAAAATATTCTCTAAGCAAACATGACATATATATTTAAGAATAATAAAAAATAAATTTTGCTTACACAAATAAACTTAAACACGATTTAAAACCACCAAATCTAAATGCCACACATTGCGGCTCCAAGTTCCCACACGACGTGGTCCGACTATCCCGCAACTCTTGGTTCTTGCACAGGATGACCAAATTCACTAATTCGTTATTACCAGAATGCATTGGGGGGAGGAATGCATACCTCAGTTCGATGTGTATCCACACTTTGTATACTAAAATTTTACATCACTTGACTTTATGTCTAACATCTTCCTATTTGTAGAAGAAATAAGCAAGATGCAGCACAAACTCAAACAAAACACCCATGAGCAAAAATTCGAAAACCAAATCAATTTTAAATTAATTTATTTTCTTCTTAACCCAATAGAGATCACAAACTCAAACATTAAGAAAAAAAAAAGATACATAAACAACTTCGACCTTCATCACGGCTGAGTTCGCCGACGAAGTGGGATGGCGAGATGAATGGAATAGAAAGATGAAAGGGGGAAACACCGAAAACCTATTCAACGGAAGGTCGAACAGGCGTAGGGAGACGAAGGGGATTGGAATAGCGCCGAATAGGAATATTAGGTTTTTACTTTCCTACAATTTTCTAATACAACGCTTGATGTAAATCGAACAGCTCATATTTCGCTTCAATTGAACCAGACGGTTTTTTAAAAACTGGCTCACGTTTGCCAGTTAGATGGTCGCACCAGCGGGCCGACCGATTTCTTACAGGTTCTCTGCGAGTTCGGGTCTGTAATGAAACTGAACTGGTTAATTCACGGTTGAACCGTTTTACCGTTGTAAGCATTCTGATCCTTGGAAGGCCACCTTGGCATACACATGAATCTTCATCTCCTTTCTGCCAGTAAAGCTTTTCTGATATCTTCGGTTTCCAATGCATTTCTTTATATGTCAATGCACTCTTTAAGATATATTTTGTTTTGTTTTGTTAAATTGAGGGCCAAGCCATCTTTTCCATTGATTGTGTTGTAGATTCCGTTGCTTTGAAGATGTCATCTCTAACTCCTCCTTCAATGCCATCAAATCTGGAAACTGTAACATCTCACACTTGATGTATATATGCTGATGACCTTCTTGTGTTCGGAAAAGCTAATACTGAGAATGCCCTCTCCCTTAAAGGTGTTTTTGAGAAATTTGGATCTTCCTCTGGTTTACATATCAACCCACAAAAAAGTATTATTCTATTCTCCAAAGATTCTCCTCAGGCATCTGCTATATGTGAGATACTTCATATTAATCAAACCAATTCCCCGGTTACTTACCTTGGGCTCTCGATTTTCCACAGAAAACTCAAAATATGTGACTTCCAACCTCTCATCTAAAACATTTCCACAAAATTAGAAGGTTGGACTGCTAAAACCTTATCTTTCGCTGGAAGGATTCAGTTCTTAAAATACGTTATTAGCAATACCTTAGCCTACTGGATTCAAGGTGCCATTATACCAAAGGGGTACTGTAAAGTTATCAATCGAATGTGCTCTAGGTTTTTATACTTTGGTAACACAGCTTTGAGGAAACTTCACATTATATCTTGGAAAGATACTTGTATCCCTAAACACTATGGCAGACCGGGCATTCAATCCATTGATTCTCTGTATCACATTTTTGGTTGTGGCATTATTTGGAGGTTTTTAAACTCCAAAAATCTCCTCTTCTCTTGGTGGAGATCCAAATATCACTCTCTGTGGAAACCTTTACCTGGCACCAGTTCACTCTATTGGAAATTCTTATATGATAAGGCTAATAGCATCAAACATTGTATCTCCCTCAATGTTGGTCATAACAGTAATCTTTCTCTTCTTTGGGATCCCTGGATCAATGGATCCTCTATTGCGGATTGCATTTCTGATGCTATGGTTACTGCACAGTTCTCTCCATTTTCCAGCTGGGTGGTAAAAAATATCATTATGGATGATAACTGGGTTTTGGCTCACTGTTTCAATGCTTCTATTGCAACTACAATTTCTGCTGTTGCCATTAATTTGGATGGGGACAATAACTGTTGGCTTGACTACTCTAACCCCAATGCCAAGATGTTTATGGTACAATTTTACGCCAATTACCCTACTGTGCAGTTGCACAATCTCATATGGCACAAAAAATGTTGTTTGAGGTATTCGGCTTATGCCTGGATGGCTTTAAAAAATGGTTTAAAAATAGCTGATGTTTTAATTACTTGTGGCATCCCTATTGAAAGTATTTGTTGTTTCTGTCGGGAAGAGCAAGAGAATATTGGACACTTATACTTTGAATGTCATTTCACTTTCAATATCATTTAACACTTCTTGCCCTGGCTGGGCAACTGTTTGATGAAGCCGAACCTTTTCCTTGCTCTGGACAGTGTTTTACATCAAGGTTTTGGCAAATCCCATGTGAACTACCACCTCTTAACTGCTTGTGCTACTATTTACTTCATCTGGAGAGCTAGGAATGACAGAATTTTTGGTGGCATTGTTGACTGTTCTGCCACTGTTATTGCCAAAATCAAATATGCTATAGTGCGTAAAACCATTAACTGGAAGGATTTCTGATGGATTTCGTTTTTGTGGGCTGTTAATTGATAGGACGATGATGAATGTTGTTTCTATAGCTGCCCTTTGGACGATCTACCCTGGTAACCAGGGGCACCGCTCTTGTGCTGACCCTTCCGAGATCTGGTACTATTTTGCCAAGAGCAACCTGAGTCCTCCTTAGCTATTGCTAAGCTTGCTGTATTTTTTGACCCTTTCGGTTATTTTCTTCATTTTTGAGTCTTGAATTCTCTTTTGTTGTTGAGAATTCAGACTATAGTTTTTTTGTTCATTTCACTTGTAATTTCTTTTTATCAATGTTACGGGCTATGCCCCAAATATTCCCAAAAAAAAAAAAAAAAGATAAGGAAAATGATAATTTTTGAAGTAAATGTGTTCATTTCAATGGTAAGTTCTTCTTTGCCTTTATATTGGAATGTATGGTGTTTTTATAAGCATAAAGCCATAAAGGAAGTTCAACTTTACAGCTGGATGATTATGAGATTCCATATTTTAATGCAGATTATGAGATTCCATATTTTCTTTCGTTATTAATAATTATAAATAAAATCCTATTAGATCTAATAGACTTAAATATTGAATAAGATGCAAAACAATTCATCAATATTTAATTTGTTTTTTTTTTTTGGGGCCGGTGTGGGGAATCGAACAGGAGCCGAGGGAGGCAACCACACTGCGCTCAACCATGGAGCTACACCGCGCATCCCAATTTGATTTAATCTCAAACCCATAAATTAGATGTATCATCAATAGTACATGTACGAAGGGACTCAAACAAATAAGTTAAAGCTACCTAGCTCATTTCCTTCTTCTTTTTTTTTTTTTTTTTGGCGACACTAAGGCTAAGAAGCTACACCTTATAGCTTGACATAACACCTGTAAACCTAAGAAGTTTGGTGGCATTGGGCTTCCTAATCTTTTTTTTTTTTTTGGAAATTTGGGGCCTAAGCCCATATATTAAGAAACTTATAAAAAATTACAGGTAAAAAGAACAAATACACGAAGAAAGAAACTACCCAACATAAGCAAATACAAAACATTATGTGGGACAAAAGGAATAAGAAAACTCAACTATACCACCCATTACAATATAATTTCTATAAAAGAACGAAAAATGTGGTATGGAGCTCAAAAAGCAGAACAGACTATAAACCCCCAAGATAAGCAGTGAAGATCCTCAGCACGAAGGTGATCAGAATCTGCAGAAAATCGGCTCCCAAGCCATTAAGAACTGGACTCAGATTTTCAGTGAAGCATAAGAATAAAGAGAACCCTGGTTGTCCGTAGACCGTCCAAGGGGTCTGCATATGGGAGCATCATTATCGTCCAGTTCAGGCTTTGCAGGCAAACTGAAGGGACAGAGCCTCAAAACCCTCCTTCCATATAAACATCCCTGCAGAGAAAACAACAACCCAAACCAGCGAAGCAAACAACCTGCTCCAGCATCTCTTAGAAGAAAAGCCAATAAGAAGGCATAATATGTAGCACGAACAAAGAAAATAGAGGAATAAGTACCCAGCATATTCCCAATTCCAACCATAGCCAAAAAGATGAGAATTTATAGATTCTCCAATAATTCCCAGGAATTCTTCCATAGCAAAGCCTTGTCAAACATGTTTCTTTTAATATTGAGTAACAAAGAAGCTTGACAAAAAGAAGTGTTACCAAATCTTCTACTATTACGCTCTTTCCAGATATGATAGATTGCACAAGACGTCAAAACTTTGTAAAAATTTTTGAAATCTGCTTTACCTTTAAATTCAGTATTAATCCAATCCATAATTTGCAGAATATTTGGTCTAAAAAGAAAGCTATGAAGGCCAGGAATAAGAGCAGATATGATATAGAATGAGTAAGAACACTCAAAGAACAAGTGGTTAACCGACTCGTTGTGTAATTGACAGATACTGCAAATTTCCGGAACAATGATGTTTCTAATATGTAAAGCATCCGCAGTTTTCATGCCCCCCATTAACGCCAGCCACACAAAAATTGAATGTTTAATAATGTTCTTCTTAGGCCATACATGTTTGTGCCAAATACAGTTAGGGATATTGGCATAATACTCCTCTATAAAGTTACTAAACTTATATTTAGCACAGTTTTTCCAAGTCAGACAAGAATCAACCTCAGCAGAAATTGAAACATTTTCACAGATGCTTCTCAAAAGCAAGGGAAAGTTCCCAGGGAAAACCCATTGGGAGGAGGAAATCAAATCTTTCAAAAAGCAATCCGGTATATCCTCGATGTGACTGGTGCCAAATATTTCAGAAATGGAGGCTCTATTGCACCAATGATCTCATCTCAAAGAGATAGGGGAATTATTAGTAATGTTAAACTGGAAGCAAGCTTTAACATCAGCGGCAGTAGTACAGACAGCTTGCCATAATTTAGAAGCGTAGGAAGGGGAAGGTCTCCAAGGAGACCTGTATCTGTGAAGGAGCCAATTAGAAAGAGGCGAGGCTAAATTATACATCCTATAAATGACAGAACAATTATATGCGAATTGCAATGCAAATATTGATGGTATACCCAGACCACCCTTATATTTCGGCCTACATATTTTGTCCCAAGATACCATATGGGCTTCCTAATCTACAGTCTCTTCATTATGCCAACTGCTGCTCTCTTATTTTCAGGTTCTATAACTCACATTCCCTGCTATTTGATTAGTTGTATAGCAAATATTCAGCAAGCCTTCTAAGCTTTGGTCCAATATTTCTAGGGGTGAAAGCTGGACATTACCGAAATCATTGGATGTTGCTATTAGGGCAGTTTTGGAATATATTCCTATATGTTCTGAGCCTAGTCACACTATTATTACCTGGAAGAATAACATAAAAAAACTGTTGGACCACTTTTATCAATTACTTTTTTTATTGAGGATACTTTTTTTTTTTGGGACATTTAGGCCTTTGAGGATACTTTCGGATGGTCTACTTTTATTTGGCACAGAGAATGATACTCTAAAATATTCTATTTATGCATGGCTTACTTTGAGACCGAGGTCTCAAAATTGCAGATGAATTACTAAAAATGAATATCACTATTGAGCATAATTGTTGCTTATATTATGCATACCCGGAAACTGCTGACCACCTCTTGTTCGAATGCGATTACTCATTCTCTGTCTTGAATTATTTGATTCTTTTCCTTAGCGAATTTTTGTTAAGGCCACCTCTTTCTAAGGTTCTTCAATTTTTGGAGGTTACGACCTACTCTATGAAAGATATTAAACATTATTATATTTGATCGTTTGATGTGCTACTTATTTTATTTGGAGGGAGTAAAATGAAAGGAGATTTATCTCAAATTACAAAATCATTACCTCCCTGTGTTCTATCATCAAAATGGCGGTTGACAAGAAAGTAACTGGAAAAATGGGGTTTTTATGATAGATTTGTGCAATGCATAATTTTTGGGTTTCTCGGGTGGCTGCTGTTATGATTTGTGTTGTTCTTAAGGTTGGGTTTCTCTTTTTTTAATGCAGCCTTTAGGTTGGATTATACCTTCGTTTACTTGGTTGGTTCTATTCTTCTTATTCGGCTGGGCTTTGCCCCCTCTATCCGAGTGCTGTTGCTATTACGTGTGCCTACTCTGATCGTGAAATCTAGATGGTTAATTTTGGCCTTGGACTATGATGAATTGTGCTGCATTCCATATTGACAACCCTTGACGGCCCTCGGGCAACCAGGGGTATTATTTTCTCTCTGTCTGATTAGAACTTTGATTATCTATTATTTATTATGAGTCTAGGCTTTGGTGGATGTTGTGACCGTAACTTTTTGGAGCTCATTTTTGTGGTAGACTTTTTGTGTTAGCTGCTCACTCATGTGGCTTCCCTTTGGTTCTTTCTCAAGTGGATTGTTTGGGTCCATTGGCCTTTCTTTTTATTTTGGGTGGTGAGCTTGTTCATTTTTTGTAGCTACTCATATATATATATATATATATATATATATATATATATATATATATATATATATATATATTTTAATTTTTTTTTGCATAGCAGCTTACTTGTAATCTTTTGGTGATTAATACAAGGGCCTTGCCCACATTTTTCACCAAAAAAAAAAAACTACATTAATATTACATTTTGAATGTTTTTTGGAAAAATTTACATACTTACACTTTATTTCATGTTATTTACATATCCAATACTCAAAACATTAATATTACATGCATACCATCCATATATAAATTTAATATCAAATATGTCGCTCTTATAATTCATTTATACCATTCATATCATCATATAAACTTTAATATTTCATTACATGCTCCCAAATTTGTTCTATGGATGACAGCTATGTAATATTAATATTTTTTATGTTAGATATGTAAATAGCATGAAATAAAGTGGTATGTATGTAAATACCATGATTTTGTTATTATTACTAATGATACGTCCTCAAAAATTGCTTTGATCGAGCACGAATCTCGAGGCATATTCAAATTGGAAATTTTCAAAATCAAATTTGGGATCATCTGAATTCCAATTTCAGTAAACTTATTGTCAAATTGAACATCTCAAAGAAACGAAACAGCACAAAAATTGGTCTAACCCAAGCCCATATGGGTCCAAATCAGGGGCCCGGACCACATTTGGAAGGGTTAAAGTATTATTTGGATAATAAAACGATTTCCAAATATGGCATGCTAATAGTCAAACCGAGCGGCTCGGCGAGACGAATCCAACGAGCCCAAGATCTCTAAATTCTGACATTGTTAAGGCACATAAACAGTTGAAAAACTCTCTATGATCAGGGGAATCAATATGAGCCATCCGATGGAGCACTCCGAACCAACCCCGGATCTGCTTTGCCCCCTCTATCCGAGTGCTGTTGCTATTACGTGTGCCTACTCTGATCGTGAAATCTAGATGGTTAATTTTGGCCTTGGACTATGATGAATTGTGCTGCATTCCATATTGACAACCCTTGACGGCCCTCGGGCAACCAGGGGTATTATTTTCTCTCTGTCTGATTAGAACTTTGATTATCTATCATTTATTATGAGTCTAGGCTTTGGTGGATGTTGTGACCGTAACTTTTTGGAGCTCATTTTTGTGGTAGACTTTTTGTGTTAGCTGCTCACTCATGTGGCTTCCCTTTGGTTCTTTCTCAAGTGGATTGTTTGGGTCCATTGGCCTTTCTTTTTATTTTGGGTGGTGAGCTTGTTCATTTTTTGTAGCTACTCATATATATATATATATATATATATATATATATATATATATATATATATATATATATATATATATATATATATATATATATATATATATATATATATATATATATATATATATATATATATATATATATTTTAATTTTTTTTTTGTATAGCAGCTTACTTGTAATCTTTTGGTGATTAATACAAGGGCCTTGCCCACATTTTTCACCAAAAAAAAAAACTACATTAATATTACATTTTGAATGTTTTTTGGAAAAATTTACATACTTACACTTTATTTCATGTTATTTACATATCCAATACTCAAAACATTAATATTACATGCATACCATCCATATATAAATTTAATATCAAATATGTCGCTCTTATAATTCATTTATACCATTCATATCATCATATAAACTTTAATATTTCATTACATGCTCCCAAATTTGTTCTATGGATGGCAGCTATGTAATATTAATATTTTTTATGTTAGATATGTAAATAGCATGAAATAAAGTGGTATGTATGTAAATACCATGATTTTGTTATTATTACTAATGATACGTCCTCAAAAATTGCTTTGATCGAGCACGAATCTCGAGGCATATTCAAATTGGAAATTTTCAAAATCAAATTTGGGATCATCTGAATTCCAATTTCAGTAAACTTATTGTCAAATTGAACATCTCAAAGAAACGAAACAGCACAAAAATTGGTCTAACCCAAGCCCATATGGGTCCAAATCAGGGGCCCGGACCACATTTGGAAGGGTTAAAGTATTATTTGGATAATAAAACGATTTCCAAATATGGCATGCTAATAGTCAAACCGAGCGGCTCGGCGAGACGAATCCAACGAGCCCAAGATCTCTAAATTCTGACATTGTTAAGGCACATAAACAGTTAAAAAACTCTCTATGATCAGGGGAATCAATATGAGCCATCCGATGGAGCACTCCGAACCAACCCCGGATCTTCTCTAAATTTACTGGATGTGTCACTCATGAAAATCTATAAATAGACCCCCACTTTCTACATGAGAGGGGGCTTGGCTAGAGATTAGTGAGAGCTCTGAATCTTCAAGAGTTTTGGCACCACTGCCTGGCCGCCGACCGCCGCCGAACTTTAGCATGACCTACGTCGGACCACCGCCCGACTGCCGACCGTTGTTAGACCACCGCCTGGCCGCCGACTGCGGCTAGACTTCAGCCCGACCTATGTCAGACCACCGCCCGGCTACCGAACGCTGCCGGACCACCGCCCGACCGCCGACCGCCGCCAGACTTCAGTCCGACCGTCGTCAGACCACCGCCCGGCCGCCGACCGCCGCTAGACTTAAGCCCGACCTTCGTAGGACCACCGCCTGGCCGCCGAAAGCCGTCGGACTTCAACCCAGCCGCCGACTGTCGTCGGACTTCAGCCCAGCCTCCGACTGTCCCCGGACTTCAGCCCAGCTGCTGACCGCCGCCGGACTTCAGCCCGACCTTTGTCGGACTACCGCCCCGCTACCGACCGCCGCCAGACCACCGCCCGACCGCTGACCGCCGCCGGACTTTAGCCCGACCTACGTCGGACCACCACTCGACTACCGACCACCGTCGGACCACTGCCCGGCCGTCGACCTCGGCAAGGAGATAGAAAGAGAGATTATGTAATTATAATATAATATAATTATATAAATTTAATAATATATAAAAAATAGAATTATACATTAATTTAATAATTTATATAATTAAATATATAATTTATAAATATATTTTTTTAAAGAATGATCTATTTAAACTCTTGACACACATCAAATAAAATTTTTGCATATAAATTTGAATTAATATATATATATATATATATATATATATATATATAGTATTCTATTATTTGTGTCAAGTGTATTGATTGATAGGTTTTAATTCTATGACTCTTTTTTTAATCAAAATTGAATTTTAGTGTTTATTTGAATTGCAATTAGTTCAAATTTATAACATTCTATTAAGTTTATTTTTCTGCGTTTCTTCTCAAAATTAAGCTTCTTCTTTGTTTCTCTCCAAAACTTTGCTTCCTTCCATGCTCCATTCCACCATATCGTTGCAGATCTTGGTCCTCTTGGAGATTCCAGAGTCCCTCGCTTCTTTCAGTCAGCCAATCATCTCTCTCTCTGTGTTCAAAAGAAGAGATATATGGATTCATATGAGCTTCCATCATTTAAAAAGATTTCTCTATTACTCAACTCATGTATATATGAAATTTTTTGTGACTCACTTACAAATTTCTTATATTGCTTAAAGATTTCTCTGTGAATTTATAATATCGAGTTAATCTGCCCCTACTAAAGTGGAGCTGTTAATTATTTGATTTTCATATTATAATAACAAGTGTTTTACTTGTACAAGTTAAGAGTACTTATCTTTGATTTTTAAATTATATGTTTGATTTTTACCTGTAAAAGATTATTATAAAAGTTTATTTGACTTAAGCCCTGGATGAAAAAAAATTAATTTTTTTACTTTAATTTAATAATTTGTGCCCCATGAAAAAATATCTATGGTATGTTGGCTTTTTAATAGCTTTAGTGACAATATGCAGAAGAGGACTCTTTAAATAAAAAATGAAGATTTTGGGGTGAAGCAAACTAGACTTACGTCTCTATTTTTGAGGAGATAATCTTTAATTTTCTCTCACAAGTTGGGCTGCGTATGGCAGCTTTTTCTTAAAAAGGAAGGCAGCTTTTTAATTATTTGCTCACAGCAGAGGTCACTTCTTCACCGACAAAGGAAAAGTGATCACCACCTACTTTATTTTTTCTTCACTTTTTTTAGCAGCCTCCCCTCGCCAGCTGGGTCACGAGCCAACCTTTATTGTCACTAGTCGAGCACGCCTAAACTCGAGCTCTAAATTTGACTTATGAGTCGAGCTCGAATTTGACATAACCCGAACTCGACTCGACTCATTTGAACTCCTACGAGAAAGTAACAATAATATCAGGTAACATTGATTATATTTATTATCTTAAGGTAATATATTTTCTAATATCATAAAATATTTATACATAAAATATAATTACTAGATATAATTGATTTTTTAGATCTTAATCAAAGTTCGCATATTGCGTTAAGTAGATATTATTGTTAAGACAGACAGCTTTTTTATTGATTTTTAAATCAACTTTTTATTATAATTTTTTAATTAAGAATTTATATTTAAAAGCTATTAATTAGAAAAAGCAGTAAGAACAGACCCAAATGAAACATAAATTTAGGAGATAGGATCTGATTTTGCCGATTATTAAGAGTAGAAAAAGCTAGCTATTTTATTCTTAATTTCCTCCATTTTTCAGTTAAGGCATTTTGGGAGGTTTTTTTTTTTGTTGGCTATATGTTTATTATCCACGAACATGAACTATCAAATGAATTTTGATATGTCACCAAAAAATAGATTTCATTGGGTGCAAATCTTGATGCATTACTAAATTTTTTTGTTGATGTTATATCTCAACTTATTGCCTCTCCTTATTTTATGAGGCTTATATTTTTATTTAAAATTAATAATTACAAAATAATAAAATTTTATATGTTATATTCACAAAAGAACATATTTAAATGTTTTATGCAGAGAGAAAAAGAAATTATAACCTTTTCAAATAGATTGGAGTTTCTTTTTTATACAAAATGCAATTAATATAGGGTTTTTAGGGGCAAAATAAGTTAAAAAATTCTTATTATTTATTAAAATTGATACATCATCAAAAAATTACCTTGATCGAGCACGAATCTTGAGGCAAAATCAAATTGGAAAATTCAAAAATTAAATCGGAGACCATCTGAATTCCGATTTCAGCTAACTTATAGTCGAACTGAGCGTCTCGGAAACACGAACGCAACGACACAAAAATTGACTCAATCTAAACCCAAATGAGTCCAAATCAGAGACTCGGAGCACTTTTGGAAGGATCTAACCACAATTTGGGTTACCAAACGATCTCCAATTGTGACATGCTTATTATCTAATCGAACGGCTCGATGAGACGAATCCGACGAGCCCAAGATCATCAAATTCTGATATCATTAAGATAGTCAAAAGTCCATTGAATGGTGCATGATCGTAGGAATCAAGATCGGTCGTCCATCCAAACTACTCCCAATTTACCCTTGATCTTTCACTTATTTACAAACCATGCCACTCAAGAATTCTATAAATAGAACCCCATTTCCTCTTGAAAAGGGGGAGGAAGCAAGAAGAGAAGAGGAGAAGAGAAGGAAGAGGAGGAAGAAGGTCCTCCTTGACCATCGCCGGAACCTCACCGGACCACCGCTGGAGCTCGCCGGACCACCGCTGGAGCCTCGCGCGGACCACCGCCGAAGCCTCGCCGGACCACCGCCGGAGTTTCGCCGCACCACCACCTCAAGGCCCGACGTTCTGCTGAAGGCCCGACGTTCAGGCCCGACATTATGCTCAAGGCCCGACGTCTTCATCTGAGACCCTCACCTTTGTCAGAGGCCCTTGTCTTCGCTAGATCATCATAAAAGGCTGTGTGCTCCACCAGAACATCTCATGAGGCCCAGACTTCCGTCATACCATTACTTGAGGCCTTGAGCTCCACCAGGCCATCACCTGATGCCCACAGTTCTCCCAGAATACTGCCGACTATGGTCCTTTCGACCTCCGTCGCCTACTATGGTCCTTCCGACCTCCATCACAAGACAACGGTCTTTCTGACCTAGGTCTTCTGCCGACTACGGTCCTTATGACCTCCGTCGCCTACTACGGTCTGTCCGACCTCCATCAACAGACAACGGTCTTTCTGACCCCAGTCTCCTGCCGACTACGGTACTTCCGACCAAACAAACATGTATATATAACTCCTACCATGTAATGCAATCTATATGATGTATATTTGCTACATCAATACAAGGCCTTCTCCAAAGGAAGGGCCTCATTTGTAATCGACTGTAAATACTAGTGGATTCATTCAAACTGGGCCAGGCCCCGTGGTTTTTCCCCTTTTTCAGGAGTTTTCCACGTAAAAACTATGGTGTCTCTTATGAATATTTCACCCCCCTCTCTTATCTGCTTGTGTGCTGGATCTTCGTACAATGTTAAGACGTTAAACCATATATTTCTCTACCGCCGCAAATATTCCAGGACGCAACAGTTTGGCGCCGTCTGTGGGAACATGATTCCCGACTGGGGGGCAACTTTTGCTCCAATATCAAAGATCACTCTTATCAACTTCCTGACATCAGTCATTGTTGCATCAGATGCGGACTGGGGGGCAACCTTGACTCCGGCTATGATCAAGAAGATCCCTCCAATGCTTTCAATATCAATATGATATTTAAGAAAAATCCGAACAGATGCAATGATACTTTCAATCAATTATAAGCTTTATACAAGCCCTTACGGGACTTCTACTCCTTGGGCAAGGTATTAATCTCGACCTCAAAATGGCAGTAACGGTCTAAAGATAGACAATTCTTTACCTTTGATTCGGGATACACGCGGCATTCACCCCCTCCCAATCAAGGCAAAATTAATCCCAGGGGGATTCAATTTGACCTCTTCCACACAGGTTAACGTCATCGAGCAAATGCTCTGACATACAACCTCGGATAGGTCCTACATCCTTGGTGGATTTTATCGACCTCTTCCACACAGGTTAACGTCGTCGAGCAAAGGCTCCGACATACAACCTCGGATAGGTCTCACATCCTTGGTGGATTCTCTTGACCTCTTCCACACAGGTTAACGTCATCGAGCAAAGGCTCTGACATACAACCTCGGATAGGTCCTACATCATTGGTGGATTTTATCGACCTCTTCCACACAGGTTAACATCGTCGAGCAAAGGCTCCGACATACAACCTCGGATAGGTCTCACATCCTTGGTGGATTCTCTTGACCTCTTCCACACAGGTTAACGTCGTCGAGCAGAGGCTCCGACATACAACCTCGGATAGGTCTTACATCCTTGGTGGATTCTCTCGACCTCTTCCACACAGGTTAACGTCATCGAGCAGGACTCTGAATTACAATCTCGGATAGGTCTTACATCCTTGGTAGATTTTCTTAACCTCTTCCATACATGTTACCGTCATCGAGCAAATGCTATGACATACAACCTCAGATGGGTTATATATCTTTGACGAATTCTACGCTCTACTGCCCGTCGCCAAAATTTTTTTTTTTTTGTCGTCTTTCTACTCGGCCACCAAGTGTCGCGAGTCTTTTGCTCGATCTCTAAGTGATGTCGGCCTTCTACCCGGCCTCCAAGTCATGTCGGCCTTCTGCCCGGCCTCCGTGTGATGCCGGTCTTACACCTGACTTCAGAGTGACGACGACCTTCTACCCGGCCTCCAAGTGATGCCGGTATTTTGCCCGATCTTTAAGTAATGTCGGTTTCTACCCAACCTCTATGTGATGTCGGCCTTTTGCTCGACCTCAATGTGATGTCAGTCTTGCACTCGACTTCCGAGTATCGTTATCCTTCTACCCGGCCTCCAATTGATGTTGGCCTTCTGCCCGGCCTCAGTGTGACACCGATCTTGCACCTAACTTCGGAGTGACATCGGCCTTCTTCTCGGCCTCCATGTGACACTGGTCTTGCACCCGACTTTGGAGTGACATCTGCCTTCTACTAGGCCTCTAAGTGACGCCGATCTTCTCCCAAGTGACGTCGACCTTTTTCCCGGCCTCCATGTGACGTTGGTATTGCACCCGACTTTTGAGTGATGTTGACCTTCTGCCCAGCCTCCAAGTGATGCCAGTCTTCTTCCTGACCTCCATGTAACGACAGTCTTGCACCCGACTTGGGAGTGACATCTGCATTCTACCCGGCCTCCAAGTGACGCCGGTCATCTGCCCAACCTCCAAGTGATGTTAGTCTTCTACCCAACTTCCAAGTGACACTGGTCTTCTATTTGACCTCCAAGTGATGTCGGCCTTCTGCCCGGCCTCTATGTGATGTCGGTCTTGCACCCAACTTTTGCTCATCGTCGGACTTCTACTCGTTGCTGGACTTTCATCAGATTTTTTACCCAACGCCCTACTTTCGCTCGTCACTGGACTTTCGACCTCCCTCCTGACAACGACCTACCCGCATACTATAGTCTTTCCAACCTCCATCGCCAGTAACGGTTGTGAATCTCCTTTGGTCGTCAGATCTCTTGAATGATGGTGATCGCCCGTCATGACCTCTATATAAAAAGTGGAGAAAAATTCTTACTCAGTGAGGGTCCCTAGGACTGAACAGGGGATACCCATCTGAACAGAGCTAGGGGAAGGCCTCAGCTTGAGAAAGATGAGAAGAAAGAGGAGAAAAATTCTTACTCAGTGAGGGGCCCTAGGACTGAACAGGGGATACCCATCTGAACAGAACTAGGGGAAGGCCTCAGCTTGAGAAAGAAGAGAAGAGAGAGGGAGGTGCAAATTTTCATACCCCAAAGGGGGGTATTTATAGTTGCATGAGGAGAAAGATGAAAATTTTTTCAGAAATTTTCATTATAAATAATAATAATTGAATGCATATTAAATATTCCTAATATCTCAAAAGAGGCGGAGTTATTATAACTTAAAGGCAGAACATTAATTGATATATACAAAATATTAATAATGTTTAGCGTTAATTAATTTTATTAAAAAAAAAAGGGAGGGCTTTGAGGGGTTAACAGCCGCCTCATTCAAAAGCAGAAGGCCAAAAGGCCTAAGTTCAATATTAATTAACTATACAGTTATAACGTTATAACTTCAATAGTTTAATATTAATTAATAACTTCTTAAAATTATAATTATAACAGAGATTATAATTATTGTGATATATGTATATAATATATCAATACAAGATAATCTATCTACATTCTTATATTAGATGATAAGAGTTTAGTATGTTTTCTTACAAAGCGATATGTGTAGTATATTATCATATGCATTATACTTCAAAAACATGTAACGTTCATAATTAACTTCTTTGAAGATATAGCTGGGTCTGAATCTATATAATATATAAGACGGATTATTAAAAATAGACTTATAATTTTTATACGCATTATAAGAAATTATCAGTCATAAGCAGCTCAGAAAGATACAAATATATATTTTCGGACTCTGTAAGCTTCGACGCCTGAAAATAAGGGGGCATCTGATACATCATCAAAAAATTACCTTGATCGAGCACGAATCTTGAGGCAAAATCAAATTGGAAAATTCAAAAATTAAATCGGAGACCATCTGAATTCCGATTTCAGCTAACTTATAGTCGAACTGAGCGTCTCGGAAACACGAACGCAACGACACAAAAATTGACTCAATCTAAACCCAAATGAGTCCAAATCAGAGACTCGGAGCACTTTTGGAAGGATCTAACCACAATTTGGGTTACCAAACGGTCTCCAATTGTGACATGCTTATTATCTAATCGAACGGCTCGATGAGACGAATCCGACGAGCCCAAGATCATCAAATTCTGATATCATTAAGATAGTCAAAAGTCCATTGAATGGTGCATGATCGTAGGAATCAAGATCGGTCGTCCATCCAAACTACTCCCAATTTACCCTTGATCTTTCACTTATTTACAAACCATGCCACTCAAGAATTCTATAAATAGAACCCCATTTCCTCTTGAAAAGGGGGAGGAAGCAAGAAGAGAAGAGGAGAAGAGAAGGAAGAGGAGGAAGAAGGTCCTCCTTGACCATCGCCGGAACCTCACCGGACCACCGCTGGAGCTCGCCGGACCACCGCTGGAGCCTCGCGCGGACCACCGCCGAAGCCTCGCCGGACCACCGCCGGAGTTTCGCCGCACCACCACCTCAAGGCCCGACGTTCTGCTGAAGGCCCGACGTTCAGGCCCGACATTATGCTCAAGGCCCGACGTCTTCATCTGAGACCCTCACCTTTGTCAGAGGCCCTTGTCTTCGCTAGATCATCATAAAAGGCTGTGTGCTCCACCAGAACATCTCATGAGGCCCAGACTTCCGTCATACCATTACTTGAGGCCTTGAGCTCCACCAGGCCATCACCTGATGCCCACAGTTCTCCCAGAATACTGCCGACTATGGTCCTTTCGACCTCCGTCGCCTACTATGGTCCTTCCGACCTCCATCACAAGACAACGGTCTTTCTGACCTAGGTCTTCTGCCGACTACGGTCCTTATGACCTCCGTCGCCTACTACGGTCCGTCCGACCTCCATCAACAGACAACGGTCTTTCTGACCCCAGTCTCCTGCCGACTACGGTACTTCCGACCAAACAAACATGTATATATAACTCCTACCATGTAATGCAATCTATATGATGTATATTTGCTACATCAATACAAGGCCTTCTCCAAAGGAAGGGCCTCATTTGTAATCGACTGTAAATACTAGTGGATTCATTCAAACTGGGCCAGGCCCCGTGGTTTTTCCCCTTTTTCAGGAGTTTTCCACGTAAAAACTATGGTGTCTCTTATGAATATTTCACCCCCCTCTCTTATCTGCTTGTATGCTGGATCTTCGTACAATGTTAAGACGTTAAACCATATATTTCTCTACCGCCGCAAATATTCCAGGACGCAACAAAAATTATAAATTTAATGTGCTTCCCCATGTACAGTTGCATATATGTCGCAATTTATGTAATTGTATCCCTGGAAATGATTTTCATCTTCTAGGTTTTTTGCAGCTACTGATTATATGTTCTGGTAATATAATTTTGGCTATTAGGGTGAATCCAACCCAAAGCCACTTCTTAACATGCCAACAATATTTTTACTTGTGACATAAATTTATAATTAATCATTTCATTTACTTGCACTATATACATGTACATTTATACTAGCGTTATAAAATAACTAAAGTTTTAATAAAAAGCAATAAAAACAGTAAAAGCTGACATGTCTAGGATTCCAACCACTTCTTCACATGCCAATGAGATGTATTTTACCTCTTTATACCTTTTTATTTGATTAACTTTTTATAGACAAAGAAAGACCATAGAGATATATATAAGAAATGTAATAGGATAAAATCATATACAGAAATATATTTCAGAATATTGATGAGAATTGTGTCTCCTTTGTTTGTTTTCTGGGTTCTGCTTTTTCCTTCTTGTGAGACTATACTACGTCACTTCTTTTTGCCCGAAATTCTTTTTTTTTTTTTTTTTGGGAAATTTGGGCCGAAAGCCCTTCAATTAACTAAGGAAAAATTACAAGTAATAAAAGCCTATTCCAGAAAATGGGAAGAAGCCCAAAAGAAACAACAAATGAAAAAAAGAAACCTATACCACCAATAAAACTAACCAATGAAACCAACAAAATTGTGGTATACAAAATTTGATCAGGACTCAGGCATATGCTGCAACCAAAGACGAGGGACACGGTCATCGAGATGGACAGAAATAAACCCCTGGTTGCCATAAAGACCCTCTAAGGGGTTAGTGCTGCAGCGGTCATCATCGTCCTGCAAAATTGTCTGAAATAACCAAAAAAACCTATCATCCAGAGCAATCCAGTAGGCATCCAGTAAATGCAGCCAGCAGAGAAACCAGCAATTGAAGAAGCCCCCAACAGTTAATACAGAAATAACAGCCAAGAACCAATTGCTAGGAATAGCAAGAGAACACCAATTACCCCAAAAGATACAATAGGTTGCTGCCATTTTTCCATCTCCCCAATTTAGCATGAACTGCATATTTTATCTTTCTAATCACAGTAGTGTGACATTCAATGATGTTGCCACAAATTCTGTCATTACGTGCCCGCCAAATGTAGTAAATAGCAGTATTTACTAAAGTTCAGCATATCAGAAGAGTCCGAGAGGTTGTCAACCAAATCAAAAACTTGAAAGATGTTCGGACGGAGGAGTAATGAGTCGGCTTGAGTGATCAGTGTACATAGAATCTTAAAAGAGAAATCACACTCAAAGAAGAGATGGGAATGTGATTCTCTACTCACCAAGCAAAAAGTACAGAATGGATTAACTTTAATACCCCGCATAATCAAAATGTCTGCCATTTTAAGCCCATTCTTAACCGTCAGCCAACCAAAAGCCGAAAACCTGATAGCCGAATGCTTATGCCAAACAAAATGATGCCAATTCAACACCGGATAATGAATATAAAATTCCTTCCTAAAAATTTTATTAGTAACTTTCTCAGAATTTGCCCAAAGGCAGCTATAACCAGCATCACAAATGGGAACAGAGAATATAATATTCGTTAAATCAGCTGCCCAGCAACTAGGCAAATTCCAGCTACCATTCATCAGAATAGTAGACACAGTCTTCCTGTTAAGGTTCTCCAACCCGCTCTCATTAGAATTAGAAACAGCCAACTCCATGATAGATTTACCTTGGCACCAGGGGTCCCAAAGGAGGGAATGGTGACAGTTTGGGAGTATCTTAAACTTCAGGTAGTGTTTGATTTGTAAGGCAATAGCAGAGAGTTTGTTCCAGATTTGGGAGCTGCCTTTATTATGAGGAAACCAAAGAGAGGTGTACAGATTACGCCAACAGCAAAAAAGTAGGTTGCTACCATTTAAGAACCGCCAGATGATAGAGCAGCCGAAAGTGAAAGATAAATAGTCAAGAGAAGGCAATCCAATACCACCATTGATTTTAGGAATGCAGGTGTCTTTCCAGGCAATCAGTCGTAGTTTTTTTGCAGCAATGTCACGGGAGTAAAGGAAACAAGAACAAATTTTATCCAGAGTTTTGAAACATTTCTTGGGTAAGATAGAGCCTCTAATCCAGTAGACAATCGTATTGTAGATGGTGTATCTTAAAAATTGGATCCTACCCCCAAAGGAGAGGGTTTTTGCTTTCCACCCTTCCAAGGCTTTAGAGATTTTTAACATAAGAGGCTGGAAATCAGCAAAGGAAAGCTTTTTGTGGTGGATGGGAAGGCCCAGATATTTAATGGGCCTAGAGGTATGTTGGATGTTAAGAATATCACAGATGTTCTCACTCAGCTAGCAGTTTTTGGAGAAGAAAATTGTGCTTTTGGCAGGGTTGACAACCAAACCAGATGAGAAAGCAAACCGCTTCATAATATCCATAAGACAAGAAGCCTCCTGTAAATTAGCTTTGGAGAAGACCAATAAATCATCAACATATAAAAGATGGTGAATAGCAAAATTGCCCATCTTAAAGCCTTGAAAGCTCTGAGAATTAAAAGCTTCCTCAAAGATGCTAGAGAGAGCATCCATAGCCACCGTGAACAAGTAAGGAGAGAGGGGACAGCCCTGTCTTAAGCCAGATGACGAACTAAAAAAACCTTCAAGAGACCCGTTAATGGCAACAAAGAAATGAATGTCAGAGATACATGATTTAATCCAGGAAATGAAAATAGTGGGGAAACCTTTAACAAGAAGCCGTTGAAGAATGAAATCCCTGGATATAGTATCAAAGGCTTTGTGAATGTCAAATTTAGCACAAAAGTATTTGTCTCTAGAGGAAGAGTTGAATTTGCTCAAAATTTCTGAGGCCAGAATAATATTATCAGTAATAATTCTGTGTTGAATAAATCCAGCTTGTGCAGAATGAATAATATGAGGCATAACAGTTTTCATCCGGTTGGCCAACAATTTAGCAATAATTTTGTAGAAGGAATTGCACAAAGAGATGGGCCTGAAATCATTAACATAAGTAGCATGAGAGTGTTTGGGAATAAGAGCAATTGCAGTGTTCTTGGCTTGTTTGGGGAGGAAGGAGTTAGAAAAGAAGGAGAGAACCGCTTTGCAAATCTGGTTTCCAATTGCATTCCAAGTAGATTTATAGAATTCAAATGTGAAGCCATCAGGACCTGGAGCAGCAAAAGTCGGGGAGGAGAAAATAACCTGTTTAATCTCATCCACAGTAAAAGGAGCAATAAGACCATTAACAAGCTCAGGGCGAATATTATTTCCAGAAGGAATGCAATCATTCCCCAAAGGGGGAGCACTATTAAAAACCTGATGGAAATGATTTATAAAAGCATTAGAAATATCATCATTGGTGTCCAACAACATACCATTCACCATGATACCTCTAATCTGGTTGGAGTTGTGCTTGCTATTAATATTGGAATACAAAAATTTCAAGTCATCCTCCCCATCTTTAAGCCATCTGGATTTACATCTCTGAGTAACCCAGTCAACCCATCTAGCTTTATAATCAGACAAATCCATATTAATAGACAAAAGTCTAGCATTTAAAGCATTGTTCAGAGGGTCATTTTGAAGGCAGGAGAGAGTATCCGTTTGAGCCTGAGCAAGAGACTCCATTTTATCTCTAATAAAGTTTGAAGAAGTCCAATTACTTTGTTTAAGTTGACATTTGAGCTCTCTAAGCTTATGGTAGTGATCACAAATGGGACTACCAGTTGGGGGAGAGGAGAAAATCTCCAAAACAGACTTCCAGAAAGCAGGTAAGGAACTCCAGTAGTTTTTAAACAAAAATCGGTGTTTGTTGCTAGAGGGATGTTCCAGATTAAGAATAATAGGGCCGTGGTCTGAAATATCTGGATCGCTAACAATGTAGTAGGAGTTGGGAAAACAGGACAACCATGCCTCAGTGATGAAGGTTCTGTCAAGCTTAATATGTATCGGGTTATCCAGCCTATGGTTATACCAAGTAAAGAAATGACCAACAGAGGGTAATTCCGAAACACTTGCATTGAAGGCAAAGTTATTGAGTTCACCCATTTTACTATGAGATAAAAAAATTCCCCCAACTTAATCCGAAGGGGAGATACAATAGTTAAAATCACCCAAAATAGCACACGACAAAGTTTTATTACTAACGATGAGCCACCGTATCCCAAAGCACTTGCCTCTCAGCAATGAAATTAGAGGCATAAATAACCGAAATGCAACAGATATCCAAATTTTCGGCTTGAACAACACCATGTATAACTTGACTTGAAGTATATAAAGGTTTAAAGTGCACCTTCTGAGCATTCCACTTGACCCAGATCTGTCCAGGTGCAGAGAAGGAGAAATTGTTGAAAGAGTCCTCAACAGGGAAAACTTTGTGGGCATTAGAAAACCAGTCATCTAGCGCCACAGACGCAGAAATTTTAGCTTCCAGGATAAACAACATATCAAGCTTAAATTTATTCAACAAAGACTTGCACGACAAAACTTTAGAGGCATCATTGAACCCTCTAATGTTCCAGGAAGTCATACGAGGAAGGGTCATTTATGTTTATGTTTGAAGTTGGTAGCCTTTTTGGCTTGCTTGCTCCTAGTGTTTTTTGGGCTGTGAATTTTATTGGCAGAGTCATTGCTGAAGTTGGAGTTCTGAGAAGGGTTGTTCTCAGAAGAGAGTTGAGCAGATGATGGTAAGGAGGAAATGTTTTGGTGTTTAGAGGAGGATTGGTCAATAGGAGAGGACTTAGGAGGTGAAGCAGTAGGAGGATTGGTAGTAGAGGTGGAGATGACGGGTGGGTCCTGTTGATCAGACAAAAGATCAAATTTATTGTTAGTAGGAAGACTAGTTTGTTTGAAAGCGGCTAAAGGCGAAGAGGTCTTAGAGGATGAGGGAATATCAGCTGGATTAACATCAGATGGAGGTGAATTGAGGTTCGGAATGGGGGTTGTTTGAGGATTGGTTTGAGGTGGGAAAGGGCCCGTTAAAAGTGGAGGTTGATATAATGGAGGTTGACTTAATGTTGGGGCTACCGTAGAGGCTATAAAAGGATTGGGGGGTTTTGAAAAGTTGACAGCTTGTGGAGGTTGACTTAATCGTGGTTTACGGCTCGAGCTCCGACCTCTGGCCTGGGAAGGCAGAGTAGTAGAAGGCATGGGGTTGGGATTTTTTGGGCATTGTTGGGGGGCATGATAAATGGAGCTGCAAAAGGAGCAAGACGAAGGCTTCCAATCGTAAAGAACAGTAAGAGGCGAGATCTTTCCATCAACCGAAATAAAAATTTCATCAGGTAAAAGAGATGAGCAAGAAACCTGGACACAGACGCGAGCAAAAGTCAACCTTGTTTTTGCCGCAGTAAGAGCATCCATCGCCAATGGCACACCGACACAACTAGCGATTTTAAAAATTCCTTCCGGCGTCCAGCAAGAATGCGGAAGGTTTTTAATCTTGATCCAGAGGGGTATTGAGGCGAACTCTTCACGCTTAGGTATGAAGTCCGGCGACCACTTCTGGAGAATAAATGGCTTCCCAAAGAAAAACCACGGTCCTCCAGACCACGCCATGTCGTAGTCCTCCGGGGAAGAGAACTTCAGCAGAAAAAAATCATCGTCGAGGGTAAGAAGGGAGAGCTCACCTTTCAGCTTCCAAGTACGCTTGATCACCGTTAGAAGCGCCTCATAAAAAGGCCTTCTACCGATGGAGTAGCCGACTAAGGACAAGTTCCATTCAGGAGCACCAGCATCGAATTGGGTTTTGGTGAAGTGGGCAGTGAAATTTTTGGTAGGGTGGTGTGCTAACGAGCTGGAGAAGTCATGAGAGACAGGGGTTTGAGAAGAGAGAAGCTGTTTCCAATGAAGGAGGTCCTTGGAGAGGGAAGCCAAGGAAGCGGAGGAGTTGGTTAAAGGGGGAAAAGCGGATGAGGAGGACATCCTGAAAACGGAGTCCTCCTCCGGCGGCGGGAGGGAAAGGAAAAATGCGCGAAGAGAAACCCTAGCAGAGTTTCTCACTCTATCACTAAACGTTGGCTAGCTTGCCCAAAATTCTTAATAAAGCAAAGCATGATGTGATGTTGATGTTGGAAATCACAGGAAGTAGGTAGGTAGACCAAATAAAATAGAACGCTAATGAGAACTTTTCTTATAATATCATGTATACGACTTCCTACTATAGTTACATGCTATATATATATTATTAGTTTTTTGGTCCTAGTCTGTTATTCTATGATTGCAGTTTCACGTTTACCATTGTCCCTGGTTGAATAGTATATTCATGAAGTCGAATTTATACCAGTTTTATGATAGCACTCACACTTGAATTACTTGGTTGGGTCGCTGGTCTGATGCTGGTTGCAGAAAATGATGTTGCTGTTTTGACTTGGTTGTTTTTTGAGGTGCTTGTAAATTTTATTGCCAACACAGATTGCCTGTGTGTTATTTTTTGAAGGACAATGATGAATGAATGCTAATCTTCAGCTGCCCCTCAGACGGTCTTATTAATGGCAACCAGGGGATTTGTTCATATTAGACCCGCTCGTGAATTTGTCCCAAATCGTGAAAACCAGAGCAGCCTGAGTCCTTCTTGGCTCTTTTGCCAATTTGTTTTTTGTTTGGTCTTGTATTTTTACTTTCCTTAGAATCCTTTATCTCCTTTTTTGAGATTTAGGATTATAATTTCTGTTTTTTCTTACTCACTTGTAATCTTTTTGATATATGAAATAGGTTCTGCCCCAAAATTTCCAAAATAAAAAAAAGTAGTGCATAGATATAAAGAGCAATAATGTGTTATAAATTATTGGTGGGAGTATTTAACCTTAATCGAATTTAACCTTCTTCATGCCAAATAATTTTTAGGACTTGTTCATCTCAAGATTTTCTAATGCGTGTAAAGCAAACAATGAAGCATTGGATAGTTTTTTACACATATATTTCGTTGTTGAATATAAAATATTCAAATTAAAAAAGAAATTAAAGTAAAATAAATTAAAATATGTTAAATAAATATGAATTTGTTTGCTGATTTATAAGATTGTCTGTTACGAGTAACTTTGGACCTGTCTCAGTTGGATCAGTCCGGTTCTACACCCGGCGGTTCAAAGCCGGGCGGAACCCGCCGATCGCAGAAACAGCGGACGAAGGAGCGGGCTAGGCAGCCTTTGAGCGTTTCGTTGGAGGGAATTTTTGAATGAAGAGGGTGTTTATGTAATTTGTATATTTTCTTTTGCTTTAATTAGAGAGTTAAGAGAGAATTAGGGATTATCTTGAATTTGAATTCTCTTTTGAGATTTAGGATTTGTGTGCTTGGGCTCTTGGCTTCGCCGGAGAATTTTGGAGAGTTGTCCTTCCTCTCGGATTGAAGAACAATTTGTATATTTGTTATTTTCATTGTCTACTAGTAAAATACAAGTGTTTTCTCCTCATCTCCTGCAGTTTTCCTCCACTTTTCTTCTATTTTTGGCTGATTTCCTGTTGTGGTCAGCAGTTCGCTTTGAGATTTGTTGCTAAAGTGATTAGGGAATACTTGAAATCAAGTATTTCCTATCAAATTGGTATCAGAGCATCGATTCGGAACCACCGGCGGCTGAAATTTTGAAATTTCAGCAAGTTTATCTTTTCCGGAAGAAGATTTTTTGGGATCCGTTAGCAAAAAAGATTGCCGGAAAGAAGGTGGAAGTATTAGAAGGCGAGTTCGGACAATTGAAGACAGATCTGGAGGGAAAGTTTCTGGAAATCTCCACCAACAATGACAGGTTGTGTAACAACCCCAAGATCAAACTTGGAAAAAATGTCAATCAATTACTCCAACAATTTACCAGAGTTATCTAAAACCTTCAGTAAGCAATCTAACAAACATCTATAAAATTTAAACATCAATATAACAGTCGATTCATATCACAAAACATCATGTACAATACTCATGAACTACACTATCAATACAAGAAAGGAAACTATCCTGTCATGAGTATAAAAGAATCATCAATCGACCAAAAGAACTAAAACCTGAAGATCTGGATCAATTCATATCTCCTGCTCCCGAGTCCTGACCTGAAAATATCAACCACATATAATGAGCTTTACAAAGCCCAGCAGGTCTCCTAATACCTATAACTGAAATCAAAGCACGGCGATGCTATCAATATGCATGTCAATCTATCAATCCGAATCAGTCAATGGTCAATGAGTCTATGCAGCAGAAATCAAATCAGTAGTCGATGCAATCCGGAAATCAATAGTCAATAAAACCAGTCAATGCAACGGCAGGCAAATCGATAAATCAACTCAATCAATCAATATCCGTCAATCAAATCGATGCGGTCTAATCAATGAAATCAGTCGAGAAAAGCAATACAGAACAACGAATCTATAAAGCAGTCAATACAATATAGAAACAGTAGGCAGTAGTACAATGAATCTATAGGCAGTAGTACGATGTCCATGTTCATGCTATCAATGCAATATCTATATCTATCTATGTCCATATCAATGCTCAGTAGTCAATCGATGAAATCAATAGAATCCGTACGATACAGTAAATCCGATCAAATCAATAAAGCAGAAATCGATAAAGCAATAAATCCGTAAATCAATACAGTAATCATGCAATTCAATACTATATACTGAACAAGTACAATCTACTGGCTATGTTGCTGTTGTATAATCCATATTGCTGTTGTAGATATCATTTACATTGGTTCAATCAATAAGAGTCGTCACTCTTTTCGCCCGTCGGCATATCAATAAACTCCTTATGTCTCCCTTCAATATATCAATAATCAATGTTTAAAGGAAAGCCCGTCGGCCCACCATCCTGTACAGGTCTATCAATCTTCAACCAATGTTCAACCAGGTTCCACTTGTGATCAGTATCAATAATCAATCAATAATCAATATTAAAGCAATCATATCAATAATCATATGCATATCGATTCAATCTATCAATTTCAGCCAAATCAGAAATCATACGAAAATCGGGCAGAGTAACGGTAGTCTATCGAATTTACACAAAAAATCTGCAAAAAGATACAAATTTTGAATTTCTCCAAATTACCAACGAATATCCACGGCATCAATACAAGACTATCAATGTAAAGAATCCAAATCAAATCAAGTCATGATAATTTTCTATTCGATTAAAATCGCGTAGAATCAATTCCGACTGATGAAATCTTCGTAGAATACAGTCAAATCGTGTACAATAGTCATATCTATAACATACTAAAAGTTGTGCGGTGAAAGTCGTGTCAAATCAAAATCACGTCTAAAAGTAGACTACGAAAACACAAAATGGTGCACAACTCGATCAAAACACAATATCTTCGAAAACAGAAACAGGGTTCGGAGTCCTTACCACGAGATCTTCACTTTTCCCAACAGCAGTGTCGGACGAAAAGCGCTCCGCGGTCTCCAAAACCAAGCTTTCCTCTTTTTCCCTTTCTCTTTCTCTCTCCTCAAAATATCTGATTTTTATAAAATGATTTTCTCTCTCCTCAAAACGAGCTCATTTCCTTATATCTTACTCAGATCGGCCTAGCCGATCGCCAAATCGTCCCGGGACGATCAGACCAAATCCTGATCGTCCTGGACAGTTCCCAGGGCTGTTGTATGGCCGATCATTTCTACAGTACAGATCGGCCTGGACGATCTCAACATCGTCCCGGACGATCTGTACAGAAATCTTTCTAGAAAACACTCCAGAAATCAGCTGTTTTCAATGCACTGATCGGCCTGGACGATCTCAACTTCGTCCTGGCCGATTCTGGGAGGAAAATCCAAATCATAGAGGAACAGTAAGGGAATGTTTTGATTAAAAAAAAAAATTTAAATATATATAGTTTTGAAAATATTTAATTATCTTTGGGAAGATTAAATCTTGAATTTTAATTTTGAAATCTAACACAACATTAGGAACGATATATCATCCCAAATGGGAGAATATCATTCACTAATTGGTTCAAATTTCAAAATCAGAATTTGAAATCAAATCCAAAAATCATTAATTTCATAATCAAATCCACGATAATAATTAATATACCCTTCCAAAGAAAGGAGATATTAATCATTATCGATCGTTTGAAAATGACGATAATGATCGTTGTATTTTAAATTTTCCAAAAATAATTAGTTAGAGATTTTGAAAGATTTTGATTTTGAAAATCAATTCTGGGTTTCTAAATCTCCTACGAGCGCAAGCCCTCGTAGTTAATTACATCGTAGAAAATCGGAATTTCCTACAAAAACTCTTGATTAAAATAGCGATATAAATTTTATTTTGGATTTTCAAAGTTTGACATCAAAGGAAGCAAAGGGTTGGAAGTTCAAGTGAGATTGGTTCAATGTTGAGCATTTATTTCTGGAGTCAAAGGAAGAAGTGTAGGAGGTGTTTTGAGATTCTGAATTACTTCAGAAACACCTCAACCTATTCTAAGTGTTGGGCTTAAATTAGATTGAATGAGATATTTAATTTTAAATGGTCAATTTTATTAAAAAATCGAGATTCAATTCCCGGAGGGTGAGGTCTTATAGCCCGATCTTGCCTCAGAACCTAAGTCTAAATTGGACACTTAAAAGTGCCCCGAACCTAGCTAATGCAATGCGAGTCTGGTCTTACCCCGGCCTGGATTGGGGAGCCAGCTAAACCACCTAAACGATTTTAAAATATGAGTCCGGTCTTTTTATGTAGAGTGATAGGGACGTTATTTAAGAAAGGTATTTGAGAATGGGACCGACATCTAGAGCAGATCCTAAATGGTCCCTTAAACTTATGTTGGGTTTGATGTCTAAGCAATGCAATTAAAGATTAGACTCTTTTAAATTTGTTGCTAATGCGATGCATGCTAATTGACTCGATTGAATGCAAAATCTGTATGTAGCAGTTTAAAAATTTTTGGCTTAGAAAATAGATTTTTCCCTAGAGATTGCATAACATCCCCTTGACAGATCGGCACCCTCATAGGCCAGGTGGTCTGCCAGAACCCGCAGGCGGGGAGATGCCTAACAAGGTTGAGAAGGTATAATATGGATGCATGAAAAACCCTCGGCGAGTCCGAGCTTACTTCTTAGGACCGTTTAGAGTTTCTATCTTATCCTAAAAATTTTATTTAATTAAAATAGAAGAATTTTTTTGACAGACCCCTAAGAGCCTAAATTCGAATTCCAGGCTAAATCAAACATGGCATGCAAATAAAAAGACTAGAAAAACAGGAGTTCTAATGCGCAATCAATTAAATAAAATCAATTAAATATATCAATTTGAATGTCCATATGGCAAGTGCCACTCATTATTACATCTCAAAAATTACAAGAAATTAAAGTGGCCGGGCACCACTGACTACAACCCGGATTTCTAATCCTAAATCAAATGATTTTTGAGACTTGGGATTCTTCTCGTTGTCCAATCCTTCATCTTCTCACGAACATCTCGATTCGTCGGTTCAGGATATCCAAATGGAAAGAAACTCCCCCTTGATCGGGGTGTTATCTTTCCTCCTTGGATACTTGCAAAGCATCCTAATTTGAATTCCAAATGGAAGAAGACTCTCCCCTTTAGGGATGTCTTCACCTCTTTGGAATTCAAATTGGATATTCATATCTCAATCTCAAAACATTTTCAAGAAATACAACCTTAAATGAATTAAATTTACATTGATAGAAATAAGAAAATCTAGACTCGATCCTGCAAGGTTATCCTAATAATCAACAGTTGTATATTCAATCCCAAGCAGTTATAATATGAAAATTTGAAATGCATTTTTTTTAGCCACACTTGGCCATGCTCTTTTTATTTAAAGGGGGTCTTAAGCGCGGCAGGTACCTGTGCAAAGAGTATATATTTTTTTATTAACTGCCCCCTTTAATTTTTAGCTCCTTGTATGAGCATGGCCACCTGCATAAGATTGCACAAGTATAATTCGCTCCTAACCTAGGGGTAAATCTAGCGTACAATCAATCACAGAATGCAGGAAGTAAGTAAATAAACACATCAATTCTACACTAGCAAACAGCATGCAGTAAAAGCTCGAAAAACTCGTCACACAACTGCAGAAAGTAAAACACCGGCCTATCCTAAGACTAGAGTCAGTGATCCTAGCAAACCATCTAAAGTGTGTGAGGTAGGTCGTGTGGTTTTGATGTATCCTAATTAGGATTATTAGTTAAAGTTATCTAAAGTTTGATTGGTTGGAAGGCTTAAGGGATTTAAGTGTGAATTTAAATATTAATGGCTTGAGGTTAATTTTAAGATTCATTTAATTATTTGTTGGATATCACCTTTGTTTCACACCGAGGCCGTGAAGTTTATTTCACCTTCCTTGGGGCTAAGTTAATAGCCTCGTAGGCCTGGGTTACCCAGTGGTACCCGATATAATTAAGTATTTTAGATTGATTAGGGCTTAAGAATTAATGAATTTTATAAGAAATGTTTGGTTGCTGATTTTTAAGATTTACTTATTTAAATTTGCCATTAATTGATTCGTGGCGTTGTGCCACCAGGCTCGAGGAACCAGCCTCCTTAGGACACGTAGCCCGCAGCCCGGAGTAGTCCAGCCGATAAACCAAATTAATGTAGTTAAATTAGAAGTTTTAAAAGGTTAGATAATTAATAATTAATCTATTTTTAAGGTTTAACACCCCTTGGAATCCATTCGTGGCGTTGTGCCACCAGGCTCGAGGAACCAGCCTCCTTAGGACACTTAGCCCCGCAGCCCGGAGTAGTCCAGCCAATAAACTTCATCTTTAGGATGGTTGTTGTGTTTTAAAAGGTTTGTTGAATGCTTTAAACATTAAGCTAACATTTTCTGGAGTTCTAGAATAATTTGGAATTTTATGAATTTTTTGAATATTTTAATCACTTAATTAAGGGATTGAAAATTGACTTTTTGATTAAGTTCAAATTCTGGAATGTTTGTATTTTATTAAAATACTAGACCTTACTACGATCAGTTAGAAGGTAAGTACGTTGAAATCGGATTTTTCTACATTTTATTACGAGGGTTTGAAGTTTTGAACTAGATTTGAACTAGATTTGACCGGTTTGTTGACTTTTTGAAATATTGTAGATTTCTGGAGTTTAACATTTTTAATAAATACTAGAGCTTATTAGGAGTTGAATGCAAGTGAGTTTGGATGATTTGGATTTTTCTGGAATTAGTTATGAATATTTGAAGTTTAAGGTAATTATTGAATTTTTGAAAATTACTTAATTAGAAGGGCCTTTTTGTGATTTTGCTCCAAATGAGTCCCAAACTCCTTGAAATCAACTCCAAAGGTCAGAAATGACCTAAGGAGAGATTCCCAAGTGTTTGGGAAATTTTTGGAATTTTTAATATTTTTTAATTAATTAAATGAATTAAATATTCACTTAAAATTAGATTAAGGTTCAAATTGCTGTCAATTCAAAGGGATCTTAATTTTCATTGGTTAAGGGTTTAATGAGGGTCAGTTAGAGGGGTTAAACATAATTTTTGAGTTTAAAATGGATTTATTAGATTTTTCGGAAGGTTTAAAGGCTTAATTAGGGCTTAAACTTAGGAAAATTAATTAGGGACCTTAATGACTTCTAAATTCAGTGAAAATTTTCCTAGTGGCTGTATATGTCACTAAGTTCAAGTGTTTAAAGCTTCAAGCTAAAATGATATGTATCCTAATTGTTAGAATTTTACTAAGTTCTCTACACATAAGTCCTTAATTGTTATCCTTAATGTCGCTAGGTTTGAATAGGTTTAAATCAAAGTTTTAACTAACCCTCAACTTTAACAAAGTATGCACACACAATCAAACAAGTCCTTAAATCTAGGAGAGCCTTAAAACTAGGTGCAAGTGTGTGATTCCTACACATGCAAGAGATAAAACTAGTTTGGACGATCAATCATTTGATTAGTGAATATTAAAACAATTATTCACTAATCATCCCCATTAAGTCTCTTCATGCAAGCTCTTTCTATGTCTAAAATTTTAAAGTCTTCGCTTAAAGCTCTCAAAGCTTAACCTAAAAAAAATCAAAATTAATTTTATAGAGGAAAATTGATTTGAACTTAAGATAATTCAAAATAATCTCAAAATAGCATTTTGAAAATATCTTAATAATTTAAAGTCATTTTAAAATAAAAGTTTCTGATTTCAAATTTTGAAAATATTTTAGGCCACAAATTGATTTAATATTAATACAATATCAATATGCTTAAATAATTAAATTATTCAAATATATACATAAAAAAAATTTGAATTAAATTTAATTCTTAAATTTAAAGGATTTCAAAATGTTTCAAAATAAATCTTGAATTTTCAAAATATTTAATTTAATATTATTTAAATATGATTTAAATATTTAACTTAGCTAAATAACATAAATTATTTAAGGAATCTTAAATATTTTAAAATATATTTAACTCCATATATGTATAATATTTTCCATAATCTGAGATAGTCTCAAAAAAATAAAAGATTTTGAAATCATGGAAGTAATTTGACTCATTTTGATTAATTAATGATTATAGTATCAAAATTTAAATATCTTTAAAATTAATTAAAATATATTGAATATTTTAAAATGATTTAAATTTTATTTTAAAAGTTTCAGATCTCTGAGTATTTTGTCATAAAGAATTAAATTTTTGGATATATATATATTTTTATAATTTTTTAAAAAAAAAAAAATCTGGTAATTAAACTAATTAAAAAAAAAAAGAAATAAGCCTAACAGCAGGTTCTGGCGGCGGGACGCCACGTGGCAGAACGGGGTTCGTCCAGCCAGAAACGGCGGGCAATGATTGGAGGTTAATGCGCGGGGTCCACGCGCAAATCACTTAAATGAGTCAGCCAATCCCGCCCGCCGTTCGATCGCCTGAGTTCTGGAACGAACGGCCTGGATCTAGCCGCATGGAGATCTGAATGGCTGAAGGCGCCGCGCGGTTTAAACGTACCGCGGGATGGCTAGATCATGACCGTTGATCGCAAGATCAACGGTCTGGACGTCATACAGTTACAGAATTGCGTAAACCGAACCCTAAGGGTGAAAAACTTCTCGTTCTCTCAAAATAATCAACCATTTGACTTAAAATTTTAAACATAGATTACCCTAATGAAGAGAATTAGTGGGGATATATTATCAAGGTTTTAAAAGCGCTTATGAAAAAGCTAATTTGATCTAAGTGAATCTAGCTAGGGTTTCGATTTTTCACCTTGATAATGGACGGTTTTACCCGTTTAATGGATGGTTGAGCTTGTAGACTGTCCACGATTAAGTTCCTAGTTGAACCCACGCTCCGACGCTCCACGAATCGCCTGGAATAAGCCTTGGATCGATTGGAGCTTGAGTTCGCCGGAAGATCGTCGGCCACCATTTTGACCGGCCGGATTTGAGTGGGGATGAGTGGGGAAATATCTGGGGAGCTCAATAGAATAGGGGGCTGGGCTTGAGAGAGCTTAAGTGGAGAGAGAGGGTTAGGGTTTGAATACTCCTTCATTAGGGCATATTTCCCTATTCAAACCTCTCCCAGCCAAATGGATGGCTGGGATTGACTCACCCTGCATTCAGATGATGCCAAGTGTCTCTGGGACAACTAGAAAGCTGACCCAAAGGCTGGACAAGCCTTGATTCTATTGGGTGGCTTTGGGTGAGTGGGGGGGGACCATTGCCTCTTAAGGCTAAACCAAGGGCTGGGCTTGGTTAGGGAGCCTATTAGAGAGCTTTAGGTGATAAAAGGGTGGGCTAGAGAAGCTTAAATCAAGGAAAAAAGGATTGAAGGCTGATTATGGCCATTTGGGAGGATTTGAGGGTTTGATTTGACTTTGTTGACCAGTCAACAGGTCAAGAGTGCTGAGGTGGCAGCTGAGTTGGCATGGGGAGGAGTTCAAGAGCTGGAGTGGTGGGTCAATGGGGGTTCAAGTGAGTTGAAATGGCTTGGGCCAAGAGATTTGGCTATTTAAAGGCTTGTTGACCATGTGTTGACTGGTCAATTGACCATGTTGACTGTTGAGGTGGCAGCCAAATGATCTTAAGAGCCAATTGGTTTGATTTAGAGCAAAGATCAAATGAAGGGTTTGAGATTTGAATTCAAAATGAGGTTTGGAATGGATTTGACCCAACCTTAAAGTTGACTTGGTCAACTTTAAATGGGTTTGATTTGCCAACACCCAAAAACATGATTAGGCTATGTTTGAAGTTAATTTTGGAGTTTTGAAATGGATTTAATGGGTTCAATGAGCTAAGATAGCCCATTAAGGCCTTAAGGGAATTTTGAGTCAACCTAGGTTGACTCAAGGGGTGGGTCCAAGTTGGTCAGGTTTAAAATGATATTTGAAGTCTGGTAGAGGTGTTTTCGAGGATTGAATTGGTTATTTGAGTCAAAAGGGCTTAATGGGCCCTTAATGGGCCCTTAAGCCAAAATTGGTTGACCTGGTCAACCGACTGGGTTCAGGGTCTGGAAATGGGTTCAACAAATTCAAAATGTCATTCCGAGTCTACTGGATGTGGTCCCAGGGTTTGGAGGGGTCAATTTGGTCAAAATCACTATTTGAACCCTTAAGGGCTTGTTTGGTCAACCTAGGTTGACTTGGTCAACCAGGTTGACCCAGGGTCTGGACTCGGGCTCAACAGGTTTCAAATGACATTCCAAGACTAATGGAAGTGGTTCCATGGCCTGGGGAGGTCATTTGGGTCAAAACACCCATTTGGACCCTTAAAGGGTCAATTGGGTCAACTGAGTTGACTTGGTCAACCAGGTTGACCCAGGACTTGGAAATGGGTCCAACAGGTTTCAAATGACGTTTCAAGACCAATGGAAGTGATTCTATGGCCTGGAGGGGTCATTTGGGTTAAAACACCCATTTGGACCCTTAAGGGGTCCCTTAGGTCAACTAGGTTGACTTGGTCAACCAGATTGACCCAGAGCTTGGAAAGGGGTCCAACAAGTTTGGTTTGATATTTGAAACTTGCTAGAGGTGGTTGCGTTCAATTCGGAGTTCATTTGGTTTGAAATCACCATTTGAGCCCCATAGGGGTATTTTGGTCATTTTGACCCCTGGTCGACTAGGGGTCAAAGTGGGTCAACCAAAATGCAGTTTACTGCTCAGTGAGTCATAATTAAGGGTCTGGAAGTAATTAGAGGCTTTGAAGAGAGCTCTAAGATCAAAATCCACTGGATGGCAGATCCAGTGGCATAGGCTGTAAATATTTGAAGGTTTTACAGCCTTTGGATTTTGATTAAGTTTCTGGGGTTAAAGAACTCGGAATGGGCTCAAATTTGGAGGGTTGCCTCCAGAGACATGTCCCATCAGTATGCAACTGACAGACTCTGAATCGGAGGTCAATTGATTGATCTTGAAGTGTTTGAAAATTTGCTAAAAAAGGCTTTTAGGACTTGGCCTTTTAGCATTGGATTTGGGTCTGGATTTTTTTGAATTTGATCTGGATTTGATTGGAATTTGAATTGAACTAAGGTCTGGACATCTCCTAGGGTCTAGAATAGATCCTAATATTTGGACTGGTCTGGAAGAATCCTAGGGCCTAGAGTAGATCCTAGGGTCTAGAATCTAGATTGATGTAGGGTCAGGATTGATCTGGAGTCTAGATGGATCCCTAGTGACCTCATACAAATATGAGGTCAACAAATGGACCCCCAATATGTGTAATAGAACGAAATTCTATTGCACATATTGGCGTTGACCGAAAAAGGTCAAGTCCGGAGTTTTGATTCTAAGGGAAGGAAAATCGATCCCTGAAGAATCGGAGTTTGATCTGGAGCTAGGGTAGTGCCGTGGAAGGCGTACTCTACCACTAGCGAGTCGAATCTTAAGGAGAGAAGATTAAAGATCCAGTGGGAAGAAAGCATTGCTTCCTATGACAGATCAGATCTGGATCGATCATATGTAAAAGAAACTTGCTTTACACAGGGGATCGGGTTTGAAAAATCGTATATAGAGGAAACTTGCTCTATATAGGATCAAGATTAAAATGATCATGAGTAGAGGAAACTTGCTCTACGGATGATCGGGTCTGGATTGATCATGTGCAAAGGAAACTTGCTTTGCACAGGTGATCGGGCTTGAAAGATCGTATATAGAGGAAACTTGCTCTATATAATATCAAGATTAAGACGATCATGAGTAGAGGAAACTTGCTCTACGGATGATCGGGTCAGGATTGATCATATGTAAAGGAAACTTGCTTTACATAAGTGATCAGGTTTGAAAGATCGTATATAGAGGAAACTTGCTCTATATAATATTAAGATTAAGACGATCATGAGTAGAGGAAACTTGCTCTACGGATGATCGGGTCTGGATTGATCATATGTAAAGGAAACTTGCTTTACATAAGTGATCAGGTTTGAAAAATCAAATATAGAGGAAACTTGCTCTATATAAGATCAAGATTAAGGTGTTCATGAGTAGAGGAAACTTGCTCTACGGATGATCGGGTCAGGATTGATCATATGTAAAGGAAACTTGCTTTACATAAGTGATCAGGTTTGAAAAATCGAATATAGAGGAAACTTGCTCTATATAAGATCAAAATTAAAATGATCATTAGTAGAGGAAACTTGCTCTACGGGTGATCGGATCTGGATTGATCATATGTAAAGGAAACTTGCTTTACATAAGTGATCGGGTTTGAAAGATCGTATATAGAGGAAACTTGCTCTATATAATATCAAGATTAAGACGATCATGAGTAGAGGAAACTTGCTCTACGGATGATCGGGTCTGGATTGATCATATGTAAAGGAAACTTGCTTTACATAAGTGATCAGGTTTGAAAAATCGTATATAGAGGAAACTTGCTCTATATAATATCAAGATTAAGACGATCATGAGTAGAGGAAACTTGCTCTACGGATGATCGGGTCTGGATTGATCATATGTAAAGGAAACTTGCTTTACATAAGTGATCAGGTTTGAAAAATCAAATATAGAGGAAACTTGCTCTATATAAGATCAAGATTAAGGTGATCATGAGTAGAGGAAACTTGCTCTACGGATGATCGGGTCAGGATTGATCATATGTAAAGGAAACTTGCTTTACATAAGTGATCAGGTTTGAAAAATCGAATATAGAGGAAACTTGCTCTATATAAGATCAAAATTAAAATGATCATTAGTAGAGGAAACTTGCTCTACGGGTGATCGGATCTGGATTGATCATATGTAAAGGAAACTTGCTTTACATAAGTGATCGGGTTTGAAAGATCGTATATAGAGGAAACTTGCTCTATATAAGATCAAAGTTAAAATTGGAATTTTAGGGTGGTGCCACGAAAGGGCGTATTCCACCACTAAAAGGCTTGAAGTTAAGACAAGAAGACCTGAAGAGATATTTCTTAGCCTAAAAAAAAAAGGTATTAAATTATAAAAAGATTCGTAGACAATTAGAACAAAATTGATTGAAACTTGAAGATTTTATTGATTGAAAATTCGAGCTACATCAAGCATAGTATTTCTTAAGGAAACGCCCGTTTACAGGAAGCATTTGGTGATTTCCTTTACAATCCACTAGCTGATACGAGCCTCCTTCGTAGGTTGTTTCCACTACGAAGGGTCCTTCCCAAGTCGGTTCAAACTTTCCACCGAGTTTTCGGTGCGCTAAGATAGGCCTCCGAAGAACCAAGACCAAGTCGCCTACTTGGAAGGTTCTAGGTCGCACTAACTTATCGTGAGCTTGAATCATTAGGGCTTTGTACAACTCCAAGTTTTGCTGAGCCTGAAGACGACATCCTTCGAGGCTTTCAAGTTCTTCTAAACGGAGTTGTGCATTCTGTTGAGTTGTAATCTGGTTCTGAATTGCGATTCTGAGCGAAGGAATTTGAACTTCCAGAGGGAGTACGGCCTCGGATCCATACACTAGTGCAAACGGTGTGGATTGGGTCGGGGTTCGATAAGTGGTCCTATAGGCCCACAAAGCTTCCACCAACCTCTCATCCCACTGTCGTTTATTATCATCGAGGGTCTTTTTGATGATTTGAACCAAAGTTTTATTGAAGGCTTCAGCCAATCCATTAGCCCGGGGGTAATAGATTGTCGAATATCTCCAATCAATACCATGGCGATTCGCAAAATTGTTGATCTTTGTAGACTTGAAAGCGGACCCATTATTGGATATGATTCTACGTGGAACGCCGAATCTATAAACGATATTGTCACGAAAGAATTTCATTACATGGTGTGATGTTACATTTCTTAGTGGGACTGCTTCTGCCCACTTTGAAAAGTAGTCAGTCGCTGCTAAAATGAAGCGATGACCCTTCGAGGAGGGAGGGTCAATTGGCCCGATGATATCCGTACCCCAACTTTCGAAGGGCCACGAGGCTATCGTGGGATGCAACACGTTAGGCGGCTGATGTAAAACCACACCATGTACTTGGCATTGATGACAACACTTTGCAATTTTCATGCAATCGTCAATCATCGTAGGCCAGTAGTATCCAAGTCTTTTGATCTTCATTTTCATCTTTGGACCCGATTGATGAGCACCGCACAGTCCAGCATGGACTTCGTTAACGATCTTCAGGGCCTCACATTTGTCTAAACAACGGAGCCACATCTGACCAAACGACCGTCGGTACAACGTATTATTGACCAGTGCGTAGGATAGGGCACGTTTCTTAATTTGATGGGCAAGTGATCTCTCGTGAGGGAGCTTGCCCTCTTGAAGATATTCAATTATCGGTTGTCTCCAATCTGCTTCTTCATCGACTGCTGAAGAGGTAGAAAGGACTTGGAAAATTTGTTTGTTGACGTGCTCCAAATCTATAGGAGACAGGATTTGGCGGCCCTGCACCTCTATAGGGATGGAGTCTTCTTCTGGACAGGCAAACTCCTTTGCAAGCTTTGCAAGGGCATCCGCCGAAGAATTGCTTCCACGAGGAATCCTATACATAGTTACAATCGGAATTTGCTCGAGCAAGTGACAGGTGTATTGATGGTACTTCAGGAGTTTAGGATTCAAAACTTTATAGGTTCCTGCAATCTGGTTGATCACTAGTTGGGAATCACCAAAAATTTTAATCTCTTTAATCTCCATCAAAATTGTAAGTTCCAGGCCAGTTATCAGAACTTCGTACTCAGCTTCGTTATTCGTACATGGTTCTGATAAGTGGTAGGAAAAGTACATCATTCCCTTATCCGGTGTTATGAATACCAGGCCAACTCCGGCTTTTCCGGGAATAGTAGATTCAGGTGTTTTGCCCCGTTGAGAGGACGCAGCACCATCGAAATACATTTCCCAGGTTTGAGTAGTGGCTTCCCCAAAACTCATGATTTGCTCATCCGGTAAATCATCGTTTAGAGGAGACTCTGCCGGCAACGGGTGTGCCGCAAGGAAGTCGGCGACGGCTTGCCCTTTCACAGCACGCAGGGGAATGAAGGTGATTTCGAATTGAAGCAATATCATAGACCAACGAGCAAAACGTCCTGATAACGTAGGCCTGGTCATAAGATATTGCAAGGGGTTAAAACTGGAAATTAGGTTGATATGATGAGAAAGCATGTAATGTCTTAGTTTTTGGGCTGCAAAAACTAAGGCGAGACAGTGTTTCTCAATCGCTGGATATCGAATTTCCGTTGGTAAAAGCCTCCGACTTAGGTAATAGAGAGCATTCTCTTTCCCTTCGTCATTGACTTGAGCGAGGAGGGCCCCGAGAGATTCGTCAAGGGCCGCAGTGTAGAGTATTAAAGGTCTCCCTGGAATAGGGGCTGTCAAGACTGGTGGATTTGTCAGGTATTGTTTGATATTTTCAAAAGCAGATTGACATTTCTCGTCCCAAATGAATTTGGCGTCCTTTTAGCGAGGACCGAGAATGGTTGACATCTTCCGGAAAGATTAGAGATGAATCTTCTTATATACGCCAGTCTACCTTGAAGAGATCTTAGTTGAGTAAGACTCCTAGGAGGCGGCATATTTAAGATAGCTTCGATTTTAGCAGGATCAATTTCAATTCCACGGTGTCTTACTACGAAACCTAGAAATTTCCCTGACGCGACACCGAAGGCGCACTTCAAAGGATTCATCTTAAGGTTGTAGCGACGCAACCGCTCGAAGACGATTCTTAAGTCATAAAGATGAGCCTCTTTAACTTTACTTTTGATGACTAAATCGTCGATGTAGCATTCGACTTGATTGTGGATTAAGTCGTCAAAAATTTGAGTCATAGCCCGCTGGTAGGTTGCACCGGCATTTTTAAGGCCAAATGGCATCACTTTATAACAAAAGATCCCTATAGGACTTCTGAATGCAGTGTTTCTCTCATCTTGTGGGGCCATCTTGATTTGATTATAACCAGACGAGCCGTCCATAAAGGAGAAAACAACATGCGCAGAGGCAATGTCCACCATTAGTTCGGGAATTGGCAAAGGAAATTCATCCTTAGGACATGCCTTATTCATGTCTCTATAGTCAACACAGACCCGGATTTGACCATTTTTCTTTCGAACAGGCACAACGCTGGCTACCCAAGAAGGATATTGCTCCTCCCGGATAAATCCGGCTTCGGCCAATTTCTTAACTTCAGAAATGACTTGTTGTTCAATCTCCAGACGCATGCGTCGTGGAGCTTGTTTGACAGGAATGGCATCACACCGGATTCCAAGTTTATGAACTACTATATCGGCGGACAAACCCGACATTTCGTCGTATGTCCAAGCGAAACAGTCCTTAAACTCGGATAGAAGTTGAATCAGATCCTTAGACTCGTCGTCACTCAACAAAGAACTTATGAACGTGGGGCGAGGGTCATCCTCTGTTCCAAGGTTAATTTCTTTAAGTTCATCAACTGTTGACTTAATCTCTTCTTCAAATTCAGGGGGTGCATCCCGAATTTGATCTTCATCTGAATCATCTAAGGTCTCCAAACAAAGTCTATCGAGCGAACCGACGACTTCAGCAGGGACACTTTCAGATTCAAGATGGATAGTTATCATCAAGCAATATTCATCGTCGTCGAACGAACTAACGGAACCAAAGCCGATACCACTCGTCCAATTTTTATTGAATTTGGAATTCCAAATACCTTGGTGGTATCTAGCTTGACCCTTAGTCCATTGACTCGGAGCAAAACCTTTAGAGATAAGAGCTTTAACACCAAGAGAAAAGTAGCCAAAAGGTAATTCCATTAATTCATTGAAATCCGCCTCTTCAAGGATTACATCACCCTCATTCCTTGAAGAGGAAGTGCCAGGGAAGAACCTCTGGACTTTCTTTACTTTTCCATCTAAGTTAGGGGCATCCTTAGTTACTAACTCTAAGACTCTGTCAGCGGACAGTGGGGTTAAGGCTAAGGATTTAACTGCCCTGTTAAGCTTTTCATAAATAGTTAATTCAGGCTCGTCACTTTGAGATTTAGATTTGTTACCCTCTTGGTCGCTATCTGAATCTAAAGTGAGATCAAACTTTGGAAGAGGATTGATTTTTCTGTAGTCGAAAGCAATTCTAGCACCCCTCCTTCTCGGTTCTTCATCTGAACTTGTTTCAAGTTCGATGTACATTGGGGGATTTCTCTTTTCAATGGAAGGGCGGCCTCGGCCGCGTGCCCTTTGAGCCATCCTCCCACCTCTTTGAGGTAGATTGATTGGAGGCCTAAAAACCACGCGCTCGACGTCGTCTTCACTATTAGAATCGTCTTCTTTTTGATTCTTGACTTTTTCTTTTCTCAATTTTTGAATTGCTTTCGAACTCTGATTTTCTGCCTTTTCCTCCTTAATGTTGATCTCTACCTTAGATTTGGTAGTGGACCCTTTGGAAACATAGTACGCAGCATCCTCATAGATCCCGATCTCGTGAATAGAGAATGGTTGCAAATCACCCTTGATTTCAAACTCAATGCCATCTCGTTGGTACTTGATGCACTGATGCAGGGTGGAAGGAACCATCCTATACTCATGGATCCAAGGCCTACCTAGGAGCGCATTAAAGGACGTAGCCGAATCGATTATATGAAATTTCGCTTCAGTTTTCAACTCTCCTATCTCTAGAAGAAGTGTGATCGAACCTAAAGCCTTCTCGCCTTTTTCATTGAACCCACGAAGCACTAACTTGTCGGTTGAGAGATTGCTAGTATCAATTCTAAGGTATGCGAGAGTCTTTATGTTCATCACGTTGACCGATGCACCCGGATCAACAAGAACTCTTGATAATTTGAACTTTCCCACATTTACAGTGATGTAAAGCGGGTGATTGTGGTCGGCAGTTCCAAGGAGTAGATCTTCATCGGAGAAGGTAACTCCTGGAATTTCTTTAAAGTACAAAGCTTCATCCTCAGAAGTTGAAGCGAGTTGAGCTAAGCAAATCTCAGGGTCGAGAAGTGCTTTAATTAAGGTCTCCCTCATCTCTTTTGAAAGGATGAGGGCATCGTATATGCTCAACTTGGCAGGCAACTTTCTAAGGTGAGCTAAGACGTTGTAGTCAACACTTGGAACATTAACATCAGGACCCGGTGGATTTGAAAGAGAGTTTGATTGTTGAGTAGAGACTTGAATCGGATCAGTGGAAACAACTTGTTTTCCCTTTTCCTGTGGGGGAAGCCTAGGGGGTAAAACCTTGCCACCACGTAGTTGTACTTGCACGATTTCATCGGAAGGACAGTCTACGGGGAGGTCTACGCTCTCCTTAGGCGGTTGATTGTCATTTTCTGAATGGGAATCTGAATCGGAAAAGTCTATCACAACGGGACTCCCTCGGAAATTAATTTCAGGGGTATCACCATCGGATACGACATTAGATTCATCTTCCACTTGAAGGGTCAAATCTGGAGAGCTGGGTTTTTGAACTTCTTGATTATCCCCAGCTGGCTCCGAGTTATTTTCAACAGAAGAATCATTTAAAATTTCATTCTCAACATTTATCATCAAAATATTTGCAGAAGGATCTTTCTTTTTATTCAATTTTTGACCATTTGCCTTTGATGGGGCAAAGTAAAAGTCAGATAACTTAAGTGGGGCTAGTGGCTTCGAACCACCATCCACCACTTGTACAGATCTCTCATCAACAAATTTCCTCTCTACAAAATGTTCACTCTTTTTATTTAATACAGTAGTTCCTACAACTACTGGAGAGGAAATCGTCCCAACATCCTCCTGCGATGCCTCCAGCTCAACCTCCCAGATCGGGCCCTGGGCTCTCGTCGGTAACTGTTGAGAAAGACGAAAAGATTGGTTAATCGACTTTTTAAATGCCCGGGATAGTGTTATATCCCAACCATCTTCAATGGACAAAGAAAGATTAGAAATTTTACCTGAAATTGATTTGACAGATCCCTGATCCGGATTAACCAAGTACTCGTTTGGAATTATGATGTTACCTTGACGGAAGTTTTTCTCGAGCCAGTCCTTAAAGACTATACAGTCTTCGATTGTGTGGCCCAACATGCGATGGTAGGGGCAAAAGGTCGGATCGTTCTTTTTATTTGCCTCTTCCGGCTTTCTGGCCTCCGGCAATCGAAAATCTGGTTTCTTTAGAAGGCTCCTAAAAATTTTCTTAACCGACTCCCTTTTGAATGGATACGAACGAGCCAATCTCTCTTCAAAAGTGGGTCGGTAGTACTCTCTGGTAGGTTGAGAAGTTACCTGAAACGGTTGAGGTTTCTGAGTTTGTTGAACAGCAGAGTTACTTGATTGAACATTGACCGGCTTCTTTCCCTTGTCGACTGCTGAAACCGTTGCTGTCTTTTTCTCAAAGGACTTCAACGGTTTACTAACCTTCTTGTCTTCAGTAGAATCCTTCAAGAATGGCATTTTGGGAGCCTCTTCTTGTAGATTACTAGCTTTGTTAAGAAGCTTTTCAAAGGTTTTAATTGTAAACCCCTTCAACAGAAAAGCAATAGGCCTGTGGATGTTCTTTAGAAGAATTTCCACTGCATGTTGCTCTTGCAGTTGGGGTTCACACTTCATCGAGAGGTTTCGCCACCTCAAGATGTAGTCGACTAAAGACTCGCCCGATTTTTGCTTTTCGATGACGAGATCACCAACGGTTACACGTTGTTGAGCTCCTGAGAATCTCTTTAAAAAGAGACCATCGAGCTCTGTGAAAGTTTTTACAGAACCGTTCGGCAGATCTGCGTACCACTCAAAAGCAATACCGGATAAACTACTCACAAACTGACGAAAGAGTAGAGCATCCGACCCTCCTGCATTGCAACAGCTTGCTCGGAAGTGGGCCAGATGCTGTATTGGGTTTTCTAAGCCGCTAAAAATTTTGAAAGAAGGTGGCACAAAACCCTTAGGATAAGGAACCAAATCATATTCCTCGGGGTAGGGTCTACCCTTTGGAATAGATACAGTTCCTTGTGAATGGGCTAAGGCCTCCCTTACCTGGGTTTTGATCATCTGGCGAATATCTTTTTCTGGTGGAGGGGCGACTTCTGGAATCTTGAAACTAGAATCAGCCTTCCTGCTGTGCTCGCCCATTGTGAGTACCGTGGGCTGCAACTGCTCGGGTTTAGACTGCTGTGCCTGGAACATCTGATTCTGTATTTGTTCTACTTTTAGCATCATCTCTTCGACCTTCCTTTCCAGGCTCTTGATATAATCATCTTTATCTCTTAGCTTAACAGAGGTGTCGGAATCTGAATCAACTGCTGCTGACTCTTCTTCTTTATCGGAGCGGTGTTTAGAAGGCTCAGCATCTTTAGTTGATGCTCGAGTCTCGACCATGTGGACATCCGCTATTGGTTCTTCCTCAACTAACAGATCATCTTCATCCGGATTGAATTCCTCAACAGCTTTCTTCTTAAGAATATCTCTGATTTCTTGAACTACTTTCTCAACCGGCCTTCCATCTATTGCCTCAGCATAAATTGGCAGGTATCCATCGTAGTCCATCACTTGATCATACTCTTTCACATCTAGTTTATCAAAGATATTACTGATCTTAGCATCCTCCTCAGTGATTTCTTCACTAACCAACTGATCTAACATCTCTTGATCAGGATCTCGGGTCAACTCCTCCCCTCCGACTGTCCCGAGGTCGGTAGTCGCAAGGGTGACATCCTCAGTAGGGTGAGGGACATCCATCTTAATTGGTGATGGAGGGGCTTGAACAGCTGGGGCTCCAACATCAACATGAATAGAGTCCTTACTTCCCTGAACTGGGAGTCTAGGGAGTTTAACTGGTATCTGGACTTGAGGTTCCCTGAATTGAATTCCAATGGATTTACTGAACTTCTTTCTTGCACATGATTCTTCTGGCGACATGGGCCTCTTGCCCTTAACATCAACTGGTTTCAGCTCTTTCAGGACTTCTTTAGACTTTGCAATCACTGGGGCCAGCTTTGACAGTTTCGAAGGTGGGGTCGGTGGTCTGCCGCTAAAAGAGCGACTCTGGCCAGACCCGGTTAATACTATCTCCTCCGTCTTTGTAGACGGGAGGCGAGGCACCCAGTGGTATCCATCCACCAAGACTGAAGACACAGGTTGTTTGACAAATTTTTTGTTTTTCCTCACTGGTTGAGATGTCAAATTCTTGGCTTCAGACTTTTCTTCCTTCAGAACTTCTTTCTCGAGCTTGTGTGAAATCACTCCCTTCAAGTGTTTCACATACTGTTCCTTAGTTTGCCCCACTTGAGCAGCACAAGTATGGATGATATTTCTAAGCATCCTAGTTTTCAGGATTTGCTTCTCCTTTGGGGTTCTCTTAACAGAATAGTCTACCGGGCTAGGCGGAGTGCTAGCTATCCGAGTAACTCTCTCCTCCCCCGCAGCAGCTGCGAGGGGGTGGAAACGACTCCCTTTAAGGAGTGGAGAAGAGGCAGGGATTGGCAGCTCCTCGGCAGCCTCAAGGTCGACTTTACTTAAGGCCTTCAGCTCGGCCACCTTCTTAGTCTTAGTGATTTTCTTCCTTAACCTCCTGAGGTAGTTCTTCTTGGAATTTTTAGTACCATAGAGAGTCTCAGCGCTAGAAGATCCCTTCTCAAACACTGTCTTGGCTGCAGCGGCAGCTTCCAGTTTCTTTGCATCTTCAAGGAACTCTTCTGGCGCATTGGCAATATCTAGCGCTGACCACAGACTAGGAGGGGCATCGTTTCCGGCTCCTATGGCTAATTGAACTATAGGGGCATCTTTCTCGCCCTCGACAGCAAGGTCAACCAACGTGTTTCCGTTCATCACCAGTCTAAGGGATTTAAACCCTATTCCAAACTGAATTGAGTTCTCGTAGACTAACTCTTCAATCAGCAAATCACGATCCATTGAAAACAACAGTTTGCCAGCCATTGCAGTTAAGTTGATTGTCTGAGAATTGAGAAGGAGAAGATTTGAATTAGAAACTTGAATTTAAATTTTGAAAATAGATTTATATTTTATCGTATACATCGGGTTATAAGAGCTATAACCCGGTGTAAAATGATAGAATATAGAGTTTGATTTTGATTGAAGTAGAGTTTGAATTGTCGTTGTATATATTCAACTACAAAAGGATTTTGTAGGAGAATATATAACAACAAAAATCTGAATTTGATTTGGATGGATTTGAAGAAAATGTTTGAATTTGGAGATGACTGAATTTTGGAAATTCAAAAATCCGGCAGCATTTCCCCTTATTTTTGGAACTCAATGTGTTGAATTTTCATTCAACAAAAGGTTCACAAATAAACGTCGGGAAAAATACTAAGAAGGCCTAACTCTTTCAATCTTTAAAGGGTGAAATATTAATGGCGAATTTATACCGGATTGAGTTTGAAGGTTTGTTGTATATGTTAACTACGATGATCGTCGTAGAAGAACATACAACAACAACAATTGATTTGAAATGATTTAGAGAGAGTTTTGAAAATTCAAAAATTCGGCAGCATCTCCCCTTATTTTGGGACTCGAGGTGTTGGATATTCGTCCAACAAAAGGGTCCACATTAATTAGGGGAGACTTGTTTGGAATTTACTTGACTCTTTCATTCTAGTTAGTGCACTAAGAATGAAATGTCATAGCTTAACTCTACCGATATAATTGAATTTTAAAACGAACCTTAAAAGTGAGTGTTATGGTTGATCGTATATATATCGAATAGAAATTGTTACAATTCAATATACAACGATACAATCATAACGATTAGCTAGACGTTGGAAGGATTAAAACTCTACTAAAAGACTAGAATTTAGATTTTGAAAATTGAGGAGATTTTCCATAAGTTATATAACTTAGCATGCCACTAGTAGCCCGAGCACGCTAGTCTCTACAATTTATAGAAAAGGATAGGCTTGACTCTTTCGCTCTACCAATCAAGTTGGAGGCAAAATGTCCAAGCCTAAAATTTAGAGGGAGGCTTCCTACACTCACCTCTCTATTAACATGTCTTAATTGAGTTGGCCACACTCACCCAAGGAAGAAATGGGTAGAGAGACCAACGGAGAGAAAGGTAGTCAAAACTACCGATGCAATAAAATTTATACTGCTATTAAAGATGGAGAGTGAGATGATCCCCAGCGGAGTCGCCATTTTTTTGTTTTGATTAAAAAAATTTTTTTAAATATATATAGTTTTGAAAATATTTAATTATCTTTGGGAAGATTAAATCTTGAATTTTAATTTTGAAATCTAACACAACATTAGGAACGATATATCATCTCAAATGGGAGAATATCATTCACTAATTGGTTCAAATTTCAAAATCAGAATTTGAAATCAAATCCAAAAATCATTAATTTCATAATCAAATCCACGATAATAATTAATATACCCTTCCAAAGAAAGGAGATATTAATCATTATCGATCGTTTGAAAATGACGATAATGATCGTTGTATTTTAAATTTTCCAAAAATAATTAGTTAGAGATTTTGAAAGATTTTGATTTTGAAAATCAATTCTGGGTTTCTAAATCTCCTACGAGCGCAAGCCCTCGTAGTTAATTACATCGTAGAAAATCGGAATTTCCTACAAAAACTCTTGATTAAAATAGCGATATAAATTTTATTTGGATTTTCAAAGTTTGACATCAAAGGAGGAGCAAAGGGTTGGAAGTTCAAGTGGGATTGGTTCAATGTTGAGCATTTATTTCTGGAGTCAAAGGAAGAAGTGTAGGAGGTGTTTTGAGATTCTGAATTACTTCAGAAACACCTCAACCTATTCTAAGTGTTGGGCTTAAATTAGATTGAATGAGATATTTAATTTTAAATGGTCAATTTTATTAGAAAATCGAGATTCAATTCCCGGAGGGTGAGGTCTTATAGCCCGAGCTTGCCTCAGAACCTAAGTCTAAATTGGACACTTAAAAGTGCCCCGAACCTAGCTAATGCAATGCGAGTCTGGTCTTACCCCGGCCTGGATTGGGGAGCCAGCTAAACCACCTAAACGATTTTAAAATATGAGTCCGGTCTTTTTATGTAGAGTGATAGGGACATTATTTAAGAAAGGTATTTGAGAACGGGACCGACATCTAGAGCAGATCCTAAATGGTCCCTTAAACTTATGTTGGGTTTGATGTCTAAGCAATGCAATTAAAGATTAGACTCTTTTAAATTTGTTGCTAATGCGATGCATGCTAATTGACTCGATTGAATGCAAAATTGTATGTAGCAGTTTAAAAATTTTTGCTTAGAAAATAGATTTTTCCCTAGAGATTGCATAACATCCCCTTGACAGATCGGCACCCTCATAGGCCAGGTGGTCTGCCAGAACCCGCAGGCGGGGAGATGCCTAACAAGGTTGAGAAGGTATAATATGGATGCATGAAAAACCCTCGGCGAGTCCGAGCTTACTTCTTAGGACCGTTTAGAGTTTCTATCTTATCCTAAAAATTTTATTTAATTAAAATAGAAGAATTTTTGACAGACCCCTAAGAGCCTAAATTCGAATTCCAGGCTAAATCAAACACGGCATGCAAATAAAAAGACTAGAAAAATATGAGTTCTAATGCGCAATCAATTAAATAAATCACATTAAATATATCAATTTGAATGTCCATATGGCAAGTGCCACTCATTATTACATCTCAAAATTACAAGAAATTAAAGTGGCCGGGCACCACTGACTACAACCCGGATTTCTAATCCTAAATCAAATGATTTTGAGACTTGGGATTCTTCTCGTTGTCCAATCCTTCATCTTCTCACGAACATCTCGATTCGTCGGTTCAGGATATCCAAATGGAAAGAAACTCCCCCTTGATCGGGGTGTTATCTTTCCTCCTTGGATACTTGTAAAGCATCCTAATTTGAATTCCAAATGGAAGAAGACTCTCC
>CM028358.1:2738924-2825866 GCA_016618105.1 Dendrobium huoshanense
CATAGATTACCCTAATGAAGAGAATTAGTGGGGATATATTATCAAGGTTTTAAAAGCGCTTATGAAAAAGCTAATTTGATCTAAGTGAATCTAGCTAGGGTTTCGATTTTTCACCTTGATAATGGACGGTTTTACCCGTTTAATGGATGGTTGAGCTTGTAGACTGTCCACGATTAAGTTCCTAGTTGAACCCACGCTCCGACGCTCCACGAATCGCCTGGAATAAGCCTTGGATCGATTGGAGCTTGAGTTCGCCGGAAGATCGTCGGCCACCATTTTGACGGCCGGATTTGAGTGGGGATGAGTGGGGAAATATCTGGGGAGCTCAATAGAATAGGGGGCTGGGCTTGAGAGAGCTTAAGTGGAGAGAGAGGGTTAGGGTTTGAATACTCCTTCATTAGGGCATATTTCCCTATTCAAACCTCTCCCAGCCAAATGGATGGCTGGGATTGACTCACCCTGCATTCAGATGATGCCAAGTGTCTCTGGGACAACTAGAAAGCTGACCCAAAGGCTGACAAGCCTTGATTCTATTGGGTGGCTTTGGGTGAGTGGGGGGGACCATTGCCTCTTAAGGCTAAACCAAGGGCTGGGCTTGGTTAGGGAGCCTATTAGAGAGCTTTAGGTGATAAAAGGGTGGGCTAGAGAAGCTTAAATCAAGGAAAAAAGGATTGAAGGCTGATTATGGCCATTTGGGAGGATTTGAGGGTTTGATTTGACTTTGTTGACCAGTCAACAGGTCAAGAGTGCTGAGGTGGCAGCTGAGTTGGCATGGGGAGGAGTTCAAGAGCTGGAGTGGTGGGTCAATGGGGGTTCAAGTGAGTTGAAATGGCTTGGGCCAAGAGATTTGGCTATTTAAAGGCTTGTTGACCATGTGTTGACTGGTCAATTGACCATGTTGACTGTTGAGTGGCAGCCAAATGATCTTAAGAGCCAATTGGTTTGATTAGAGCAAAGATCAAATGAAGGGTTTGAGATTTGAATTCAAAATGAGGTTTGGAATGGATTTGACCCAACCTTAAAGTTGACTTGGTCAACTTTAAATGGGTTTGATTTGCCAACACCCAAAACATGATTAGGCTATGTTTGAAGTTAATTTTGGAGTTTTGAAATGGATTTAATGGGGTTCAATGAGCTAAGATAGCCCATTAAGGCCTTAAGGGAATTTTGAGTCAACCTAGGTTGACTCAAGGGGTGGGTCCAAGTTGGTCAGGTTTAAAATGATATTTGAAGTCTGGTAGAGGTGTTTTCGAGGATTGAATTGGTTATTTGAGTCAAAGGGCTTAATGGGCCCTTAATGGGCCCTTAAGCCAAAATTGGTTGACCTGGTCAACCGACTGGGTTCAGGGTCTGGAAATGGGTTCAACAAATTCAAAATGTCATTCCGAGTCTACTGGATGTGGTCCCAGGGTTTGGAGGGGTCAATTTGGTCAAAATCACTATTTGAACCCTTAAGGGCTTGTTTGGTCAACCTAGGTTGACTTGGTCAACCAGGTTGACCCAGGGTCTGGACTCGGCTCAACAGGTTTCAAATGACATTCCAAGACTAATGGAAGTGGTCCATGGCCTGGGGAGGTCATTTGGGTCAAAACACCCATTTGGACCCTTAAAGGGTCAATTGGGTCAACTGAGTTGACTTGGTCAACCAGGTTGACCCAGGACTTGGAAATGGGTCCAACAGGTTTCAAATGACGTTTCAAGACCAATGGAAGTGATTCTATGGCCTGGAGGGGTCATTTGGGTTAAAAACACCCATTTGGACCCTTAAGGGGTCCCTTAGGTCAACTAGGTTGACTTGGTCAACCAGGTTGACCCAGAGCTTGGAAAGGGGTCCAACAAGTTTGGTTTGATATTTGAAACTTGCTGGAGGTGGTTGCGTTCAATTCGGAGTTCATTTGGTTTGAAATCACCATTTGAGCCCCATAGGGGTATTTTGGTCATTTTGACCCCTGGTCGACTAGGGGTCAAAGTGGGTCAACCAAAATACAGTTTACTGCTCAGTGAGTCATAATTAAGGGTCTGGAAGTAATTAGAGGCTTTGAAGAGAGCTCTAAGATCAAAATCCACTGGATGGCAGATCCAGTGGCATAGGCTGTAAATATTTGAAGGTTTTACAGCCTTTGGATTTTGATTAAGTTTCTAGGGGTTAAAGAACTCGGAATGGGCTCAAATTTGGAGGGTTGCCTCCAGAGACATGTCCCATCAGTATGCAACTGACAGACTCTGAATCGGAGGTCAATTGATTGATCTTGAAGTGTTTGAAAATTTGCTGAAAAAGGCTTTTAGGACTTGGCCTTTTAGCATTGGATTTGGGTATGGATTTTTTTGAATTTGATCTGGATTTGATTGGAATTTGAATTGAACTAAGGTCTGGACATCTCCTAGGGTCTAGAATAGATCCTAATATCTGGACTGGTCTGGAAGAATCCTAGGGCCTAGAGTAGATCCTAGGGTCTAGAATCTAGATTGATGTAGGGTCAGGATTGATCTGGAGTCTAGATGGATCCCTAGTGACCTCATACAAATATGAGGTCAACAGGGAACGAGATCTTACAATCTCCCCACCTTAGAAAAATGTCATCCCGACATTTCCCTACAGGTACGAAGCAAAACAAACAACGCAAAACAAACCGATCGAAATCCAAATCCAAAACAAAACTCGTCGAAATCCATACATAACACACAATGCAATCAATCAAATATCAATATGCAATGTTCATATGTCAATATCAATCGGTTAGTCAAATAAATCTTACCAATAGAACTTTCCGGTCGTTGCTGATCTTCACGATGCTGTAAACTCTGTAGACTGTAGATGCGCGGCACCACTGGAGGTCGTGGCGCAACTGTCTCCCTCTGATCTCTGACAGTCCTATCATCCATCCTGTTCCCTGATCTCTCACTGTAGGCCCTCGAGCCAACAGTCCTCTGCTGTCCTGTACCCGTGCCAGAATCAGTCCTTCCACCCAGTCCTTTTTGAGGACAATCTGCTGCTCTGTGTCCTTGCTGTCCACAGTGAAAACACTGTCCCGTCAATAGGTAGCACTGACCTGCATGTCGTCTACCACAGTGAATGCACGTGCCAGAACCACCAGACGATACTATCGATGCTGACCGTGACGCAGATCCCGATGCAGATCTTTTCGAACCCTCATACCTGCTTCTCTTCTCTCTATGTCTATCTCTACCAGAATCATCTCGTCGTACCTCATCTCTCCTCCTCCTGGTATCATCGTACCTCGATATTGGTGTCGCCAAATCGATCTCTATCAATCGGGCTCGCTCCACTAGCTCATAAAACTCATGGATCCGAAAAGGTACTAGTGGATGCCTCAGCTCTCTGTTCAATCCGTGCAGAAATCTATAACACTTTTCTTCAGCAGTAGGAATCAGATGAGCAGCGTACCTCGCAAGTGCAGTAAACTCGGCCTCGTACTGCATCACTGACTTGCGGCCTTGCTCCAATCTCATGAAAGCTTCCTGCATCTGTCGCTGAGCAGACGGTGGTACAAACCACATTCTGAATACTACAGTGAACTCATCCCAGGAGATCTCAGCATTAGTCTTCCCCTGAAATTTCTCTCTCTGCTGTCCAATCCACCATCTCTCCGCTTCTCCTTCAAATAGGAACACAGCTAATGGTACCTTTCTATTCCCCGGACACTGCATCATACTCTCTGAAGGCACTAGAGCTGCGCTGTGTTGCTCATTTGGTACACTAGATTCTGCTGGAGGATCCATATCTTTTCATCTGCACAATTCAAAACAAATGATACACACATGCAATGATGTATGCCAATGAAGCTCTTAAAGCTACCCAATCTACCCAACTCTCAATCCAAACCTACAACTCTGGTAACAATCCATTCTTCTAATAACACTGCTCTGATACCAATTGTAACGACCCCAAGATCAAACTTGAAAAGAATGTCAATCAATTACTCCAATAATTTACCAGAGTTATCTAAAACCTTCAGTAAGCAATCTAACAAACATCTATAAAATTTAAACATCAATATAACAGTCGATTCATATCACAAAACATCATGTACAATACTCAGGAACTACACTATCAATACAAGAAAGGAAACTATCCTGTCCTGAGTACAAAAGAATCATCAATCGACCAAAAGAACTAAAACCTGAAGATCTGGATCAATTCCTATCTCCTGCTCCCGAGCCCTGACCTGAAAATATCAACCACATATAATGAGCTTTACAAAGCCCAGCAGGTCTCCTAATACCTATAACTGAAATCAAAGCACGGCGATGCTATCAATATGCATGTCAATCTATCAATCCGAATCAGTCAATGGTCAATGAGTCTATGCTGCAGAAATCAAATCAGTAGTCGATGCAATCCGGAAATCAATAGTCAATAAAACCAGTCAATGCAACGGCAGGCAAATCGATAAATCAACTCAATCAATCAATATCCGTCAATCAAATCGATGCGGTCTAATCAATGAAATCAGTCGAGAAAAGCGATACGGAACAACGAATCTATAAAGCAGTCAATACAATATAGAAACAGTAGGTAGTAGTATAATGAATCTATAGGCAGTAGTACGATGTCCATGTTCATGCTATCAATGCAATATCTATATCTATCTATGTCTATATCAATGCTCAGTAGTCAATCGATGAAATCAATAGAATCCGTACGATACAGTAAATCCGATCAAATCAATAAAGCAGAAATCGATAAAGCAATAAATCCGTAAATCAATACAGTAACCATGCAATTCAATACTATATACTGAACAAGTACAATCTACTGGCTATGTTGCTGTTGTAGAATCCATATTGCTGTTGTAGATATCATTTACATTGGTTCAATCAATAAGAGTCGTCACTCTTTTCGCCCGTCGGCATATCAATAAACTCCTTATGTCTCCCTTCAATATATCAATAATCAATGTTTAAAGGAAAGCCCGTCGGCCCACCATCCTGTACAGGTCTATCAATCTTCAACCAATGTTCAACCAGGTTCCACTTGTGATCAGTATCAATAATCAATCAATAATCAATATTAAAGCAATCATATCAATAATCATATGCATATCGATTCAATCTATCAATTTCAGTCAAATCAGAAATCATACGAAAATCGGGCAGAGTAACGGTAGTCTATCGAATTTACACAAAAATCCTGCAAAAAGATACAAATTCTGAATTTCTCCAAAATTACCAACGAATATCCACGGCATCAATACAAGACTATCAATGTAAAGAATCCAAATCAAATCAAGTCCTGATAATTTTCTATTCGATTAAAATCGCGTAGAATCAATTCCGACCGATGAAAATCTTCGTAGAATACAGTCAAATCGTGTACAATAGTCATATCTATAACATACTAAAAGTTGTGCGGTGAAAGTCATGTCAAATCAAAATCACGTCTAAAAGTAGACTATGAAAACACAAAACGGTGCACAACTCGATCAAAACACAATATCTTTGAAAACAGAAACAGGGTTCAGAGTCCTTACCACGAGATCTTCACTTTTCCCAACAGCAGCGTCGGACGAAAAGCGCTCCGCGGTCTCCGAAACCAAGCTTTCCTCTTTTTCCCTTTCTCTTTCTCTCTCCTCAAAATATCTGATTTTTATAAAATAATTTTCTCTCTCCTCAAAACGAGCTCATTTCCTTATATCTTACTCAGATCGGCCTGGCCGATCGCCAAATCGTCCCGGGACGATCAGACCAAATCCTGATCGTCCTGGACAGTTCCCAGGGCTGTTGTCTGGCTGATCATTTCTACAGTACAGATCGGCCTGGACGATCTCAACATCGTCCCGGACGATCTGTACAGAAATCTTTCCAGAAAACACTCCAGAAATCAGCTGTTTTCAATGCACTGATCGGCCTGGACGATCTCAACTTCGTCCTGGCCGATTCTGGGAGGAAAATCCAAATCAGAGAGGAACAGTAAGGGAACGAGATCTTACAGGTTGGAAGGGAGGTTCGCGACTATGGAAGAAATGATGAAGAAACTATTGGAGATGAAGACCAATCAGGAGACTGTTGACCTCGTTTTTGTCTTGATCCTCCCTCGAGCACGTTGATCGAGTTGATCGAGCCTCGTCGAGCTAGATTCGAGTCGAATTGATGCTAGTTCGGGTTTGATTATTTTATTGGATTAATTTTGTTGGGTCGAGTCGAGTCTAAGCTAGCATGGATTGAGCTGAATTAGATCTGATTTGAGCTTAATCACAACCAAATATATTTTATCTAATCCTAATTAAAGATTAATCGACCGTTTTTAAAAGCAATTTGAATTTCATTCATATATCAAGAAATTAGATCGACGGTCTGGATTGGCCTTGAAGCCCCGAAGTCTGTCATTGACAGAAGCCCTAGCCGCGGAATTTTTATTGCGTCCTCCCACCTGACGTAGAGACACGTCCTCCCACCCCTAAAAAACTCGGTTTTTGCTCGGTATTGTTAGCTATTATTTGATATTAACGAAGAATATCATCATGTGAAGACAAATACCAAGTTATACCGAGCTATACCAAGCAATACCAAGTTTTTTCAAGGAAAAATCAGGTATTTTTTTGTATTGCTCGGTATAGCTCGGTATTGCTCGGTATAACTTGGTATTTGTCTTCACATGATGATATTCTTCGTTAATATCAAATAATAGCTAGCAAAAACTGAGTTTTTTAGGAGTGGGAGAACCTATCTCTAGATAGGTGGGAGGACGCAATAAAAATTCCTAGCCGCGAGCTGCTTGGGAGAGTTTTTTTCCTTTTTTATTCTCTCGTGCGAGTAGCCGCTTCTCTGGAGCTCTCTGGTTCTCAGTTCGCATAGGAACTCAGGCGGAAGCACTCTCATTCACGCCCGATCTCCCTCTCTCACCCCCCGCTCCTCTCTTTCTCTCGTGCGGCCAACCCTCTCCCTTTCCCGCTCTCGGTCTCCCTCTGGTTCGCAGAAGCCCAGAGGCCCCAACCTCCTTTTCTCTCGCTCTCCCTGTGTTCGCGAACTCTAGCCAAGGCCGAAGCCTTGCTCCCGTCCGATTCCTCCTCCCGGACCAAACCCGACGCTCCTTCTCTCTCCGTCTCTTCCTGTTCGCACAAGCTAGAGGAGCCGAAACTCCTCTCATTCGCGAAGCCCAAAGCCGATCGAGATCCCCTTCCCCTGCCTCTTCTATGTTCGTGAGATGCTCGAGCACCAGGCGAGATTCCCTTTCCCTCTCGATTTCGCACGGCCCAGTCGTGAACTCCCTACTCGTCCGATCCCGCTTCCAGCGACGAAGTCCAAGAAGAGTCGCAAGCTCCAGACGAACTCGGACCTGCAGCCTTGTCCGACGGCAGCCCCCGACGCTCGTCTCCGTTCGGACCAAGCCAGACCCGGTACCTTCCATGCCCTAGCCGAAACTTCGCCGCCTTCTCTGCCCTAACCGTGGGTTCTCTATCCTTTTGGAAAGGTAATTTCTTCTTCTTATTATTCTTCTTCTTTCTCCTTTTTTTTTTCTTTCTCTTCTTCTGACTCATCTTTTTGCCCCTCCTCCATCTCTTCTTCTTCTTCCTTTTCTTGCCCTACTTTGTTTAAAAAAAAAATTCTTCTGGATGCGTATTTGTGATATCACGTCATGTGAGTCATGGTTTCTTTGAAATTTTAAATCTTTTCCATCTGAGATTGTTACAGATACATGTTAAGAATGAACTCACTGAGAAAAGAATTTGATTATTTGTATTGCTGTAGCATTTTATTGCTTTGTTTGGTCTTGATTTCCTTTCCTCCGGTTTATTCATTGTCAGTGGTTAGAACTAAAAAAAACATGTGTAGGAATTTTCATTTGTTACTTATTTATTTATGTTTAGTTAATTTCTCATAGTCAAGTTTTTCCTCTGTCTTTAATCTAGTTCATTTATTTAGTTTCATGTTGTAGCATATCAATTGTCTGATGAAATGCTCCTAAGAAAATATAAGGATGAAGTTCTTTTCTTTGTCTTGCCAAAGCCTTATGTAAATACCAGAAATTTTGTCATTGTAAAATAAAAAAAAATTGGGAGAGCTTTAAGTGTGATGAATCCCTAGCAGAACTTCATGAATAGTTGAAAGAAAATCTCAAGGTGTCCTCTTATGAAGTGAGGTCATGTTCTTATTTTTTTATATACATGCACGACCGTTGCTTATTTTTAATGGCACATTTGCAAATTTGATAGAAAGGTTTGTGATTATACCATAACTGAATGAATGTTTGGAATATACAAAATTGCTCTTAGTCTTTATTAACTAATCTCTCATTCAATGGTATATAACGAGAAGTTTGGAAATTCGTTGGTAAGCTTTGAGAGTTGATTTATATCGGAAACTTGTTGGTGAACTTTGAGGGTTGTTGCAAAGCGTTCTGTGGTAGAAAATTATGTAGTTTCTCGTACAGAAAAAACTTGCAAGTATAAGATGTTAATAATGCCCCCATTATCTCCAACTCCTAACACTACAGGAAAACCTGTTATTACCGGCGGACGGAATACGCCGGAATTAATGTAAATTCCGACGGAACCGTTCTTTTCCGGCGCATGTTCCGGCGCAAACATCTCCGCCGGTTTGAGGTGCGTCGATAAATTGTTTCCGACGTATCTTTTGCGACGGAACACCGTTCCGGCGTTGTTTCCGACGCATTACCGGCGCATTAAACGGTTTACTTGCCGACGTGAAAACGTTAAAATACCGGCGCCTAATGCGCCGGTATTTACCGTCGCAGTATACGACGGAAGTTAACGGCGGATTAAACGCCGGAATGTCGCCAGCAAGATTCAACGATTAGATTATTTGCGGCGCAATTGTTACGCCGGTAATTAACGGCGGAATATTCGCCGTTAAAAACGCTCGATACATACGTTGTATCGTAGTTTCCGGCGCATAATCCGCCGGAAACCTGTAGCATTAACAAAAAAAAATTGCCATCCCAGCCAACAATCCCATTTCCACACCTGCAAACCTATCAATTCTAACAGATACAAGTTTTTCCAAAAGCAAGCAATTCCACAACTTCACAATAATTTAACAGTTTCACAACAGTTTAGAACTAAAAATCAACTGATAACATCATTTTCAAAGTAATACAACCAACAACACAAGTTAATAACACAAGTTCATATAAAAATAAAAGTTCATTTCAACTAAATTACACTACTCTGACTCCGTCGACTCCTCCTCAGGTGAAGCTACGTCTTTTCCACTCAGTTGCTCCCTCATCTTGCGCATTTCATCCAGCAACTGATTGTGTTGGCGTTGTGCTTGCAGCTGAGCTTGAATGCTTGAACTGTGCTTGCACCTGTGCTTGCACCTGTGTTTCCATTTGAGCTTGAATCTGTGCTTGCAGCTGAGCTTGCCAATCAACTTGTGATTTCCTTACTTGTTCTAGCTCAGCTTGAAGGGCAACTATTTGTTGAGCTTGTAAGGACTCATGCGAACTGGATGCGAAGCTGGATGCAGTAGAGGAGGTCATCCCCTCGTATGCCTGAGCTTGCGCACCTAAGCCATATACTCTACCATGCTGCATTCCTCCGACGGCCTGTGACCACATGCGATACTCAGAATATTCCATAGAGCCGCCAGAAGAGCCCTCACCTGCTGCGGCACGAGTCTCTCGAATCCGTGTATATTCTTCCTGTGAAAATCGAATATAAGTATATATATAATTAAACTAAAACTTATAAAATATCAAATATTTATAAAATATACTAACATGGGCCTTCCTTGCTCTCTCATCAATCCATTGTTGATCCTCCTGTCGCTTATGAGTGCGACTATGCAATTCCACAGGAGTTGGTTCTCTACCAAGTGACGCTTTCTGTTACAATTAAGAGAGTTTTATCAATACTAATTATTAAAAACAATTTTAAAAATAATTAAAATTTATTACCAAACGACGCCTGTGCTCAGTATGTGGAACGGAGCCTCCTGTATGAAGTGCACTACCTAAGCCCCCAACATCAGAAGCTCTGTTCTGTCGATTTTGATCCCTCCTCCTAGTGTACTCTTCGCTGCCCCAAGCTGCATTCAAGTCAGCCCATATCTCCTCTCCAATCCACAATGGTCGCTTCCCAACCTTTCTAACATCTGTAACATGTCGCGCATCCGAGTAGAGCCACGCTTCTCAAAATTCGATCTTCTAATCCTGTCATTGTTCTCTTGTTGGGGCAGCCAACAAAACTAAAAGTTTTCTGCAATAAAAAATAATAATTAACCTAAGTAGAAAGATAAATCCATAAAAACAAAAAAGAAATACCTCAAACTCTCTAAACCACATCTCCCGGACTTCTTTTGGGACTTTCTTCCAAGAAATATAAGGAGCGTCAAACCTGCTCCGTATGATGTCCCGTATTTTATGTGTTGGTTGTTTTGATGGATAGAACCTACAAAAAAAAAGTTATGTAAAACAAATATAAAATATAAGATAAAACAATTAGTTAGTTTAAATAAAAGTTACCATACGTACGTGTCACCCTCAGGTGCTATCAACATTCTACCATCTGTCTGCTGCTCTGCTGCAGCTGCTGTCGAAGGTCCAGCTGCTGTCGAAGGTCCAGCTGCTGTCGAAGGTCCAGCAGCTGTCGAAGGTCCAGCTGCTGTCGAAGGTCCAGCTGCAGCAGGCTGATAGGGTGGTGGGGGATAGTATGGTGGAGCATATGGTGGAAATGGATAAGTAGGAGGGGCACCAGCATAAGGTGGGGGTGTGAAGTATGGGTAGAAAGGAGTAGCCTGCCCGAGATCTGGTGAAGGAAATCGAAGGTCCGGTGAGTAGAACTGCGGGCTACTTGCTCCAGGAGTGGGTAAAAGCTGTGTAACAGGCTGAGGCTGTGAAGCAGGCTGAGGCTGTGTAGCAGGCTGAGGCTGTGTAGCAGGCTGAGGCTGTGTAGCAGGCTGAGACTGTGTAGCAGGCTGAGCCGAGGTGGTCTCCTCAGTATGTAGTGACCTATGTGGTCCAATTGTAGTCTTCTTAGTGCGACTGTTAAAAATATTTTTTATCAACCCTCTACTAGGCTGCTCCTCACCTGAAGCCATCTGCACATAAATAAAAAAGAAATATTAGAAATATGAGTTATAACAAAAATGGAAATTAATGCAGTGCAGTAGCTAAAAAAAATTGACTGAACTAAAATACAGGTAAGTAAAAAAAAACGGAGTGCAGTAGTAATAAATAACATGAAAGTAAAATACAGGGAAGTAAAATAAAAAGCAGTGCAGTAGCAAGAATAAATTTAATTTACCTTATGTTGTTAACTCATCATTTGTTGATTCACTTTCATCAGATGATACACTCCTAGCACAATCAGATTCATCATCACTTTCCTCTATGTTTAAATCTACCTCCTCTAACTGCAACTCGCTCTCATTAAATCTGATTTGGTCATCTACATTGATTGGGAGATCTTTTAAATTAGACATAAACTCTTCTTGGTGTGCTGTTGGTATCGTACTGGTTTTCTCAATTACTCCCCTTGGTTTAGTCTTCATAACTACCAACCAATCCTGTTTGCCTCGTATTCCGCTTGGATAGTTAGCATAATAGACTTGAGTTGCTTGACTAGCAATGATGAAAGGATCAAACTTTGCATATCTCCTAGCCTGCTTTACTTCTGTTATACCGTAAATTGGATGAACTTTCGTGCCTCTATTTGGTACTGGATCAAACCATTCACAATTGAAGAGATACACAATATTCCTCATACCGGGATATTCAACCTCTAATATTTCTTGTAATACCCCGTAGTATTCAGAATCATCGCCTGTATGTGTGTTCCCTCTTACACATACGCCTGAGTTTTCTGTCTTCCTACCTTCACACAAATTTTTTGTTTGAAATTTATAACCATTTACCACAAATATTTGATAGCATTTTACTAATCTATTTGGTCCCCAAGCTAACTCAGATAACCTTGAAAACTGGGAACTATCTTCAGCGTGTACCTTTAAATGTACAAGATGTCATTGTTACTAATATTAATTGCAGAAATAATTAACTCATTAAGTAAGAATAATTATTCAAAATATACCGTATTTTTGAACCAAGCAGTGAATTCTTTTTCCACTATCTTCTGGACTTCTCCTTCTTCTGATATACTAAGACCATCAATGAACCTCCTACAAATTCATATCTTGAGTTTAGAAGAAAGTTAAAAGATGTACTAAAAATATAACAAAATGAAATTATACTTACTCGAGATACGGCTCAACTTCATCACAATTAAGCAAGATGTACAATGTGATAACTGTCATCTCTTTATCAGTCAAATAGCGCACGGTGCTAGCGCCTAAAGGTTCCCCAATTCCACTAAATACAGATATATTAGAGGATTTACCAACATTCTGAGATGTTGAACTTTCACCAGATTGAGATATTGTTTCAAAATAATACGAGCAAAACTGAGTAGTCTCGTATGTTAAATATGCTTCGGCGATAGAGCCTTCGGGTCGTGCTTTGTTCTTAGCGGTCTTCTTAAGTTTATTTAAATATCTCTCAAAAGGATACATCCACCTATATTGAACAGGTCCACCAACCATAGCCTCATATGGTAAATGAATAGGTAGATGCTCCATAGAGTCAAAAAATCCTGGAGGAAATATTTTCTCAAGTTGACACAAAATAAATGGAATTTGCTGCTCCATATGAATCAAATTTTCCACATTTAATTTAGAAGAGCATAAATCTTTGAAGAAGACACTTAACTCGATCAAGGGCTTCAAAATCTGATCTGGCAGATAACTGAAAGCAGTGGATAGTAGACATTGCATGAAGATGTGACAATCATGACTTTTCAATCCAAATAATCTCCCTGATCTTATGTCAACACACCGGCTTAGATTGGAAGAATATCCATCAGGTACTCGTAGAGTCTTAACCCATTCACAAACTGCTCGTTTTTGCTCTAAAGTTAATGTGAATGGAGCTTTTGGTTTGAGGAATTTTCCCGCTCCACCATCCTTCAATTCCAAAGCTTTCCTTCTACAAATCTCCTTTAAGTCCATCCTTGCTTTTATATTATCTTTTGATTTCTCTTTGATGTCCATAACTGTATAGAAAATATTATCAAAAACATTTTTCTCTATATGCATAACATCCAAGTTATGTCTAATCAAGTTTGTTCTCCAATATGGCAACGACCAAAAAATACTTTTCTTGGTCCAATTATGGTAGACACCATATTCCGGCAATCTGAACTCAGCTAATCTTGGAGATTCCATTATGGTGGGCAAGAACTCTATTCTTTCAAAAATTTCTTCACTACTGAATCTTGGTGGAGGAGGAATCATCACCATTTTATTTTTAGTAAAAGCTTCTTTATTTCGCCTGAAAGGATGACTTTGAGGCAAAAACATTCGATGACAATCGAACCAACTGTTCTTCCTACCATACTTTAAAGTGAATGATTTTGTATTTTCCAAACAATATGGACAAGCTAACTTGCCTGAAGTGTTCCAACCTGAGAGCATACCATATGCAGGAAAGTCACCAATTGTCCAAAGTAATGCTGCTCTTAGTGTAAAATTCTGTTTGGTGGAGATATCATATGTACTTACTCCTTCTTCCCATAATAAACTTAAATCATCAATCAGAGGTTGTAAGAAAACGTCAATCTTTAATTTTGGATTATGTGGCCCTGGAATTATAAGTGACAGAAACAGATAAGGAGTAGTCATACATAACTCTGGAGGAAGATTGTAAGGAGTAAGTATCACAGGCCAACATGAGTACGGTGTAGCCGACTGACTGAATGGAGTAAAACCATCTGCGCATAAACCTAATCTGACATTTCTTGGTTCTGCCGCAAATGTGGGATGTGTACGATCAAAGTGCTTCCAAGCCTCTGCTTCTGATGGATGTGTGATAACACCTTCTTGTGGAATGCGATCATTATGCCATCTCATATGTGCAGCAGATCTCATGGATGCATATAGCCGTTGTAGTCTTGGAATTATTGGAAAGTAGAACATCTTACTAACAGACACATCCTTCTGCTTTCTTCTATTTCTAGATTTGGGTTTAAATCTTGGTGCATTGCAATGACGGCATACAGTTTCTGCAATATCTTCTTTAAAGTATAGCATGCATCCATTGACACAACAATCTATCTTTGTGCATGTCAAACCAAGTTTCGAAACTAACTTCTTTGTCCGATATAGATCTGTAGGAACTAAATTATCTGTCGGATTGGTTTCCTTAAGCAGCCCAATGAATTGATTAAAACATTCACGAGCAACATTATATTCAGCCTTGATGCTTAACATCTTCACAGCAACAGATAGTTCTGAGTGAGTCGTGCACCCTTTCCAGATTGGTTGCTGTGCAGCATGCAATAAATCATAAAAATTCTGTGCCTCCGTATTCGGTAACTCTTCATAAATTCCAGTTGCATCATGAACTAATTCCTCAAGATTTGGACGGATGTTTTCAGCCTCAGCAACATTACTACTTGTAGAAGGACCGCATTGATAATCAAATTGTGGCTCATACTCACCATGACAAGTCCAATACCAATACCGTGGCATGAATCCTCTGCGATACAGATCAACAGTTACGTCATCTGGTTCTAGGATCACTAAATTTTTGTGTTTAGAACATGGACATCGAAACTTTCCTTCAGATATAAAGATCGGCAGCTGTTTCGCTTGCTGAATGAAAAGGTTCACCCCATTGATGAATTCATCAGTTAATGTCTTCCGACTTTGAGATAATCGGTTATACATCCAACTTCGTTGATTTCTAATATCCATAACCTATAAATAAGAGTAAAAATTTAATGGATTTATATATTTCTAATATCCATAACATAAAATTATGTTACACTTATTAATGAATTGTTCGCTCAAAGTCACAATACCCTCACTAGGTCTACTAACCACTAAAGCAAAAAGATATGGAGTAATGTTGATCTCCATGTATAATTCAACTTTACCTTCAACACCCTCTAGTCTTATCAACAAGAACAATACCATCAACAAAAAGCATGCACCAAGGTACATCCTCTAGCAAATATCTAGTGCTAACAACCATGACTAAAACATAAAAAAAAATAGACTAATGTTGATCTCCATAATCCAAGTTTACCTTCAACTCTCTCTCTAGTCTTATCAACAAGAACAATATCATCAACAAAAAGCATGCACCAAGGTACATCCTCTAGCTAATGTCTAGTGCTAACAATCATGACTAAAGCAAAAAGATATGGACTAATGTTGATTTCCATAATTCAAGTTTACCTTCAAATCCCTCTCTAGTCTTATCAACAAGAACAATATCGATCATCAAACAAAACCCTAAACCCTAAACTATCCTCTAGCAAATGTCTAGTGATAACAATCATGACTATAGCAAAATGATATGAACTTAAGGCTAATCCTATATGTAATCCAACCGAAATAGCAAAAAAAATTGAAAACAAAAACCAAACCTTCGGTTCTCCTCGGCGGCGCGCGACTAGGCAGGCGTGCGATTAGGAAGGAGGCTCGGTGAAGTCCGGCGATCGTCGACGACGAAGTCCGGTGACCGTCGGCGATGTCTAACCACGGCGAGCGACGAACGGCGACGGAGGGCGACGGGCGAAGCAGTCGAAGTGAGAGAATGTAAGGAAACAAATGACGGCCAGACGGGTTCGGGTTCGCGAAATAGGGCCTTTACCGGCGGACGTTCCGCCGGTAGCTGCTTTAGTAACGTCGGTATCATTTCCGACGTCTGTTCCGTCGGTCATATTTCGTTGAGTTTAAAATAAGCCGGCGCAATTTCCGCCGGTAACATACGCCGTAACAGTTCCGCCGTAACGTGCGACGGAAACGGTTCAGGCATCCCTGTGCCGTCGGATTTTATGGCGGAACATTCGTCGGTACATTTACGGCGTATTTTGCGCCGGAAAAGTTGACGCAAACTTTACGTCAAACACATCCGCCGGAAACGGCGCCGTTTATTACCGTCCAGACTTTTCCGCCGGAAAATCCGACGGTATTCGCGTGTTTTCCTGTAGTGTAAGTTAGATTGACATTTGATTTAGTAGAAGGAAAATATCTACATGGGAGGTTCATCACCTATAGGGACTACAAACATTTTCTTTGCTTCTCTATCTTTCAAAGCTTCAATTGTTGTAATAGATTTGCACAGTGGCAACCAATTGGTTTATATACAGGAAAATTTTTTGACAAAATTGGAATTGAATTCTTATTGCAATTTTCTTAAAATCTCAGCACTTTCTGCGAGTGGTACCTCTCTATATGGATATAATTTCAAAAAAAAAAAAAGTATATAAAATAAAAATTTTCACAATAGTTTCTCTAACATATATATATATATATATATATATATATATATATATATATATATATATATATATATATATATATCTGCTTTTTTAATATCTTTTTTATGCTATAAAATTTTGATTTATTTTATAATTAATTTACATTAATTCTTATTCTAAATTAAGAAACGTTGCCATAATTATAAGCCTAGCTCCAAATTTTGATTGAATCAATTTTTTTTCTTTTAAATTTAGATTTATCTTATTATCTGGATTGATAAATTTAATATTAATAGTTTTTTTTCATATTTTAATTTTGTCATTTATGCAAGTATAATTTCAACTAAATTATTTTTAATATTCAATTTTATATTTATATATGTTGCATGCTAGAATATACGCGGCGATAGAATTATAATCTTACGTTGTAGCTCTGTATGGATATCTTGCTTGCATGGCAGAACACCGGGCATCAGGTGGTGGTCCCATGGAACTTTGAGCGTAAGGCGATGATCTGATTGAACTTCGAGTGTCACGTGGTGGTCCGACGGAACTCAGGGCGTCAGGTGATGATCCGATGAAGATCGGGGCCTCAAGTGGTGGTCTGGCGGAGCTTAGGGTTTTAATTTAAATAATTTTTAAAATTAAATAACACTAACGTGGCAGCCTGACATCCCTCTCTATTGCCATCTATAGTAATAATTTTTTCGATTTTCATTTGTAATCAATTGTTGGTTACATCAATCAAATTGAATCCACCCCTCTCATCAATGAAATTGAATCCACCCCTCCTCTTCGTGACGTTTCCTTATAGACTAATTGGATCAGTAAGTAACATTAATTATAATTGTTGCGTCATGGAGTATTCGCGACAGTAGAGAAATATACAATTTAACGTCTTAACTTTGTATGAAAATCCGACACGCAATCAGATAAGATAGAGGATGTAGCATTTATGAGACAATAATATTTTTACGTGGAAAACCCTTGAAAAGGGGGATAAATCACGGGGCCTAGCCTAGTTTGAATGAATCCACTAGTAATTGCAGTTGATTACAAATGAGGCCCTTCCTTGGGGGGAAGGCCTTGGCTCTATGTATATCATATGCAATACATTACATGGTGAGAATACAAAGAGTTACTGTTGACGTGTTCATTTGGTTAGAAGGACCGTAGTCGGCGGGCGACGGAGGTCATAAAGACCATTGTCTTACGACGAAGGTTGGAATGATAGTAGTCAGTGGACTAAATAAGTCAGAAGGACTGTAGTCGGCAGGCGACAGAGGTCAGAAGTACTATAGTCATTGGGTGACAAAGGTCGGAAGGATCGTTGTCTGACGACGAAGATCAGATGGACGACATTAGGTAGAAGTCCAGCTATGGATAGAAATCTCACATTGGATAGTTATCCGGCGAAAATCCAAAAACGGGCAGAAGTCCGATGTCAGGTAGAAATTTGGCGACAAGCGGAGGTCCGTCGTTGGGTAGAAGTCCAAAATCAGTCGGTGACCGCGGAGAACCCCGACATTGGATGGTATTCGGAGAAAACTCGAGATCGAGCAGAGTTTCGGCGTCACTGGAAAGTCGAGCGGAATTCAAGATGGTAATTCTCTCTAATTAGATCATTCTAGGGCTTTATTAGGAGGAGGCGGGATGTTAGAGTGGTCGGCTTGTTTCCTTGTTCGTGCAACTGAAACCAGAGAACAAGAGAAGAGCGGGGCGGACAGCTGTAGGAGAAGAAGCATTCGGTGAGAGATACGAGTTCGGTAATCTTCTTCCTCATCCTCTCCTTCTTCTCTATCTTCCCCATAATTTTCTCCTTCTTCGTTATCCTCTTTCACTTCAGCTCCATTAATCTTCTTCCCCTTCTCTATTTGGCAAGAGAAGTAATGGGGATTACTTCTGGAGAGAGAGTGATGATAGTATGTTCTTTCTGGAATGTTGAAATCAAGAACCATTGTTTGAAGTTTCCTTTTAGTTTTCTTTGCATCAAGATGGCATCTATGTTGGAAGAAAATGCTGTGATTATCTTTCCTTCTTTCAGTTCTAAATGACAATAGGATGTTCGTGTTGATACTATATTTTTACTTTAAGGCTTTGGGAGTTTGAAATGCATGTATTCTTTAAAAAGAAATATGATGGTTCTTGGTCTTTTGTGCTATATTTTGGTACAACTGGCAAGATTTATAATCATCAGAAGTTTTCTCAATTTTTTTGACACAAATAGTTCCCCTTACGATTTGATTTATAGAGTAAAATATGATGGTTTTCTCTTCGTTTTGATATCATGATTGGATATGGATCTCTTGGCCAAATTAATCATAAGTCATTGGATTGGTTTTGAGTTCTTAGCAAATGATTATATGTGTTTGATAAATTCTGATTGGAGAATTTTTCAAACATGTTTGGAAGAGTGGTGGCTCTCAGATTTTTGTCATTACCGTTAAGATGGTTTGATGGATTCCTTTATGGAAGATTTTTCACAAATTTTTTTTTGGTCGTGTCTAGTTTCTTCACATACTAATGAAAAAATGAGGATTGAGTTTTTTATTTTGTGCATTCCTGAAATCTAAATGATTATGCTTTAGAAGTTTAAAAGGTAGTATTATTTCTACAATCTCCTTCTCTTGCATCAAATGGCTTATTCTTCCTCAAGTGGTTACTCTTCTTTTCCCTTCTTTGGGGAATCTTGATGATAAAAAAGAATAAGGGAGTTTACCGTTATTGTTTAGGAAGAGATTGGAATCATGTTTTATTGCTAAAAAAGACATGTTGAAACCATGAATTGGCACATGCAGATGTTATTTGATTTCTTTTATCAAGGTAAAAGAAAGTGCTAGAATCCTTTTGAGAGAACATGGTAATAATATCATAGCTTTGTTCTCTAATATTTAAAAATCGGCATGGTGTTTTTTTTTAAGATTATCTTTTCCTTAGTTTTTGCATGTGAGAATAAAGTGTGCTGAAATTTACTTTCAAAGAGATGTATATGCTGGAATTATTTCTTTCTTAATTAGATTTCCTTCTTGGAGAATTAAGGGCAGCAATTTTGTTTTCTTTCCTATATACAGATGAGATGATCCAATAAAAGTGAAAGTATCTTGTGTGCTAATATGGATTCCCTTATAATTCATTCTATATACAATAGCATGTCTAATGACAAAAGTGTCCCATGGGGTCACATAAGCCTGTTCCCTCAAGTGAGAGTAAAAATGGAAAATATACATAAATAAATTATAAATCAAATACAAATTAAAGCTCGAAATAAAGTGGCCCAATCATAGCCATAGATCTTCGACCCCTGGTCGGATGTCCTCATCAAGGCTTGCCTTTTATAGGCACTTTTGAGATGCTTGCCAAAGCCAAAATTATTTGGAGAATCTTCAATTCTCATTCCAACTTATTTAGTTGGTGCATCAAAGTTTTAATGATTATATGATAAACTAAATGGTCAAATTTTTGATTATATTGAAAATAAAAATATGGTATAACAAATTTGTTTTGCCCGCATGCCTAAAAGAACTGTACTTGTAGTTTTGAGCCAGGATTACTCTAGGCTAGGCTCTGGTTTATTCTGTTGGCTTTGGGCATCAAATCCTATATTTGTTGTTGTTGTTTTTTGGGTTGGAATGTTTGTTTTGCTGTTGTGCTCCGTCCTCTTGACCACTCCAATTATTTCCAATTGATGACTTTAATGTTTTGCTGGAGCCTAATGCGTCTTTGGTTGTTTTTTTGTCGGCTTGAGGTTACCATGGTTGTATACATGAGTTGTTTTTCTCATTTGCTTTATGCTTTTTGGTTGTGAAAAATTCTTCTGATGTTTGCCGTTGTTGCCTTGGGGATTTTTGGCTATGACTACGGATTTTGGCTGCCCCTATTATTCTTTAGTTGGGTTGTTATACTAGTATTATTGGAGCCTTTTGTTACTTGGTTGGTCCAATTGCTGCTGTACGTTCTTTTGGTTGGTTGCCGCTGGAATTTTCAGCTACATCATCTCTGCTGCCTATCTTGGAATGCCTATATGTCGGATGCCTATAATACTAATATTTTGGTTTGCTGTTTCTGGAAATTGGGATGCCTATATTTCGGTTTGGTATTCTTATGCTATTTTGGATCGTGGCTATAGAGAACTCCTTAATCCCAGCAGAGATATGCAACCAGGTGGTCATGCTATATATATATATCTTGACCTTAAAGTTTTTAACCACTTTGTAATTCTTTGATCAATGAATGAACGATGGGTGACTGATGGGGTCCAGTGTTCGAACCAAGGAAAGAACGAAGAAAGATATCTAGTGGGATTACACATTGGCTTAAAATAAATAAACTCATCAATCAATGCGCCGTATAAATGATATGTGGTGGGTGGTGGGAGAGATATATATAAAAACAAGTCATCTTTTTTTTTTTTTGTTTCTTGGAATCCTTAGTTTATTGCTTAACATTGCTTTCTACTTATCATGACATAACACTTTGCGAATTGATCCTCAATGAGTATCTAGCTTAACCTGAAAGAAAGATTGGCCAATATATACCACTCAACAATTTGAATTTTTCAATATTTTTTACAACTATTACTTTTGATGTGAAACTTATGTTGGATTTGCTGGAAGGAGCAAAAAGGAGGCCTAATGAATTGCTGTCTATTTTGCTGTTGATTCTGTTTTAGGTTTTATTCTTTTGCTGCTTGAATGAATTGATCTGTTTAAATAAGTGTTGAAAATATGTTAATATTCTGTCCTGTCAAACTATTGGAAATGCTCGTGATGTTTTTTGTAGCAAATTCAAACACAGTTAGACGACATGTTGCTAGCAAAAAAAAAAAAAAAAAAACATCACGTGGCTATTAGCTGAAAGAGCAGGGACAAAAAATGAAAGAAAGATTAAAAAAATAGTAATTTGACATAAAAAAACAAAGAGAAGATAGGGGAGCAACTCCAACACAGAACTCATAATACAAAATCACATAATTTTATGGTACAAAATAGATGAAAAATTTGAAATATGATTTAGATCGTGTGAATTTTATCGGCTCCTGTGAGAATTATAACCCTTTTTCAAGTAAACTTACACATGAAACCCAAACTTGAATCTTTAGGTTAAAACCAAAGTTTCCCATAATTTAAAGTTCTAAATTAAGGTTGATCGGGTCCTATTAGGCCATCGACCATTGCACTCCCATAGAGATAGAGAGAATATATGATGTTGATTTCCCTTCTAGAAGATATCAAGGTTGATGTATTTGGATTTTTACTTATTGAATTAGTTGGTTTTTCAATGTTATATATATTATATATTTTGATTGCTTTTTATCACTTTCAATGCTCCCAGATTTAAGTAATCTAGAAAAATCTGGAGGAGAATTTGAGGTTGGTTGGTCTTGTTTTATTTTCGTTCTAGGATTTTGTCTTTGCTCTTATCTTACTCCGTATAATGGTCAAGAATATTGCTATCTTGAATTGTTTCTTCTTTAAAATCTTTTTTTTAAACAATTAATCAATTATCATCATATACTACTATAGAAAATTTTTTATAAAATATGTTTTGTATTATTTCATGCTATTTTTAATCATTAATGTAATTTGAAATGTTATGCTTATTCATTTATTTTGGTTTTGAGATTTAATATTTTATCTATTCAAAAGTCGTCTTGTATTAATTAAAAAAGCTTTTAAATTTGTATCAATTATAAGAACTAATAGCAATAATATATGTTATAAAAATTTAATCATAAAGAATAAGTAATCTTTACATGATTCAAGTTTTAAAAAGAGCTCTACATTCATAATATAAGTCTTGATTTAATCCTTTTTTTTTAATTGTGAAAAAAAAGATGTTAGTAATTACATATTTCAATTAAATCAAATATTTAAATACAGTTTATATATATAGTTATAGTAAAATTAAGGAAAGAAAAATAGAATTATGATCAAAGATAACCTAGGAGCTTGTAGAACTTCCACACTGAAATCAAATAGAAATGCTATTTACAACCAAACTAGGATAAAAACTTGGTAATAATCATCTTTGATATCAAAACTTACTAAAATTTTAGAAAAAAAATTTAAATAAAATTATTTTAATAAAACATAAAAGAAGCATGTCTATATTAAATACATAAACATAAAAATAAACTATATTTTAGTAGGATCACACATAAGTTATATCAATAGAAGTTGTAAACATCCATCTCTTTATTGACTGATCATTAATCTTTTTCTCTTCTTAGTGGGGGCGGAACAGAACAAATCAGTAAGAACTGTAGATGATTTCAATAAAGCTTCGAGAATCCAATCCCTAAAATATTAAAATTTAATAACACTAATTTAAATCATAACAGAAAAATTTAAAATTTTTAATTAATAATTAGTAATACTTCTTTATGTCTACGATGACATTTATCAACTCTACACCATCCACTATCCCATAATTCTAAAAAATCTTCTTAATTGACATAACACATGGTGGCGTCACTACTAAATCGTCGGTAATCGTAAAGTAAAATCTCTCTCACAAATCCCTCAGTACTCTCTCCTCCATCTTCAGTTTTAGAATCAGAAGAATGACTTGCGGATGATACCACAAAGTCAACTTTGTTCGTCATCTCCAGCTTATAGTTTGGGCATATGATATTCCTTACAGTAGTTACCTTGCCTTTATAAGAATTATATAGATAGTATGTCGGTTTTTTAATGACAGCAGTACCAAAAAACAAAAGAGTCGTCAGATCATAAATGAAAATATTGTGACCAAACAATGACTTGACTCTGTTTGTGACGAAAAAAACTTGGTCCAAGATTTTGATCTTTTGATAAAGTTTTCCTAAAGATTCAATCTTGAACTGAGAGGAGAAAAATTTAATTACAATCCCTAATGAGAGTTTAAGAAGACTGAATATGAAGTCTATAAACCCTTTTTGAGCACTGACGTAGATAACTTTGGAGTTCTGGGGGTCGATGATAAATTCGAGAATGGCTTTGGAATCCCCATCTTCCATAGCTGATTGTTGAGATGGAATGTTCGGCCAAACAAATAAATTAAAATCAAATCATACATCACTAAAATTAAATTATATTAAGCTCAAAATAAAGAAATTATAAACAATAAAGATAAAAAATATTAAATACTTTAGAAACTTTAAATATTAAGATGAGCCTAATGTTACAAAAAATTTTCATTAAATTAACACAAAATAATCTGGAAGTCATCGAAAAAGATATAAACGCGGTCTAGACGAAGAAGATAGAAGCACTAGCGCTAGAGAAAGATCGTTACTTTTACGACCAGCTGAGTTGCAAGGCGGAAGGTGAGCTGGGAGGGTGGGTTCAGGTCGGCCACTAGGAGAGATGCAAGAAGTTTTGATGGGCTGGAGGGAGGGCTTCAACGAAGGGAGGGAGCTTTAGAACAGAGAACCTGTCATATAAGAGGAGAAGAATATTTTCTCATTTAAGGCAATAAATATTATAATTAATGCTACCTATCGATCTGCGAAGAGGAGGGGTGGATTCAATTTCATTGCCGTAATTAAAATCGAAAAAATTATTATTGTAGATGGCAATAGAGAGGGATGCCAGTTGCAACTTTAGTACTATCTAAATTTAAAAATAATTTTAACTAAAACACTGATTTTGATATTAATAAAATATTTAATATAATAGTTGAAATTAAAGCCTAAGATCTTATTTGAAGGATACAATGGAAGGTTATGATTATATTTACAATGAAACTCTAATAATTTTTATAATATTAGTTTATATAAGTTTTCCAATATAAAATCAAAGACGTTTATATTATATAATTTTCTATATCTCTAGATAGTGCAAAGAGATATTTATAAATAAGTAACTATTCAAAAAGATTTAGGCATTTATATCTTACAGCGCATTTATGACTTAATTTTTTTTTTAACATAATGTATTAAATTGTAATGACGACATCTTCACATCTATTAATTCTCCCGATAAACCTTCTTCATCTCAAATCACAACCATTAGCTTCTTTGTCTAGACCGTGTTTCTATATTCTTCGATATGTCTTCCATATTATTTAGTGTTCATTTAATAAATTTTTTTTGTAATATCTGGGCTCAGTTTAATATTTAAAATTTCTAAAGTATTGAATATTTTCTATCTTTATTGTTTATAATTTTTTTATTTTGAGCTTAATATAATTTAATTTTATTGCTGTTTGATTTGATTTGATTTTAATTTATTTGCTTGACCGAACATTCCATCTCAGCCATCAGCCATAGAAGATGGGGATTCCAAAGCCATTCTCGAACTTATCATCGACCCCTAGAATTTCAAAGTAATCTGCGCTAGTGCTCAAAAAGAGTTTATAGATTTCATATTCAATCTTGTTAAGCTCATATTAGGGACTAATTAAGCTTTTTTTTCCTTAGTCCAAAATTGAATATTTAGAAAAACTTTATCAAAACATCAAGAACTTGTATTAAGTTTATTTCGTCATAAACCGAGCTTAGTCCTCTTTGTTTAGTCCTAATATTTTCATTTTTGATCTGGCGACTCCTTTGCTTTTTGGTACTGCTGCCACTAAAGAACCGACATACTATTTCTGTAATTCTTGCAAATGCAAGATAATTACTGTGAGGAATATTATATGCCCAAACTGCAAGCTGGAGATGACGAACAAAATTGACTTTATGGTAACATCCGCAAGTCATTCTTCTGGTTCTAGAACTGAAGATGGAGGAGAGAGCACTGAGGGATTTGTGAGAGACATTTTACTTTACGATTACCAACGATTTGGTAGTGACGCCACCATGTGTTATGTCAATTAGGAAGATTCTTAAGAATTATGGGATAGTGGATGGTGTAGAGTTGATGAAGGTTGTCGTGGATATAAAAGAGGTATTATTAATTATTAATTAAAAATTTTGAATTTTTCTGTTATGATTTAAATTAGTATTATTAAGTTTTAATATTTTAGAGATTGACTATTCTTGAGGCTTTGTTATAATCATCCACAGTTCTTACTGATGTGTTCTGTTACACCCCCATTGAGAAAAGAAAAAGATTCATGATTAGTCAAGAAAAAGATGGATGTTTACCGCTTCTATTGATGTAACTTGTTTGTGATCTTACTAAAATATAGTTTATTTTTATGTTTATGTTTTTAATATTGACATATTTTTTTTATGTTTTATTAAAATATTTTTATTTAAAATTTTTGCCCTAAAGTTTTAGTAAGTTTTAATTTCAAAGATAATTATTACCAAATTTTTACTCCGATTTATTGATAAAGAGCATTTCTATTTGATTTCAGTGTCGAAATTCTACAAACAACTATGTTATATTTGATTATAATTCTATTTTTTTGTTTTACTATGACTATATATATAGACTGTATTTAAATATTTGATTTAATTGAAACAGGTAATTACTAACATTTTTTTTTTTACAATTTAAAAAAATGATTAGATCGAGACTTGTATTGTGAATGTAGAGCTATTTTTAAAATTTGAATCATGCATAAATTGCTTATTTTTTATAGCATATATCATTGCTATTATTTCTTGTAACTAATATTGAATTTTTTTTGAATTAATACAAGACATGACAACTTTTGAATCAAATAAAATATTAAATTTAATAGTCAAAAGAAAGGAATAAATATAAAATTTTAATTTACATGAATAATTAAAAATAACATGAAATAATATATAACACATTTCATAAAATTTTTTTATAGTAGTATATGATGATAATTGATTAATTGTTTAAAAAAAGATTTTAAAGAAGAAATAATTCATGATAACAATATTCTTAATCATTATACGGAGTAAGAAAAGTGCAAAGACGAAATCCCAGAACCAAAATAAAACAACTAAGGCCAACCAACCTCAAATTCTCCTCTAGATTTTTCTAGATTAGTTAAATATAATATATATTACATTGAAGAACCAACTAATTCGATAAGCAAATATCCAAATACATCAACCTTGATATCTTATAGAAGTGAAATCAACATCAGATATTCTCTCTATCTGTATGCGAGTGTAATGATCGATGGCCTAAAAGGACTAAATCAACCTTATTTTAGAACTTTGAACTATGAGAAACTTTGGAAAACATCTTTTTTTTTTAAATAAACGTCGCAGAAGTATATATTTCGATCATAAACAATTAGTGCTCGTGATAATATTGTTAATCATAAATACCATATTGGTTTTAGGTTATAACGTTTTAGCATTGACACATATCACCTTGGTCGCCGTTTGTTGACATTGGTGTGGATTCGCCGGTGATCCATATTTGGATTTCCTTCTCTAACCTCCGGCCACACCTTTTCTCCTCTCGCATTCTTCATGGTTTGAGCTCAATTTTTTCTAAACCGTTAAAGATTGATAAAGCTACCTCGATCGGTTCACAGCCCTCGGTCGCTCGCATTCTTGTAGAGTTGGATATAACAAAAAAAAATACCCTAACAAAGTTTGGTTAGGCCATGAGAAATTTGGGTATATACAGGAAGTTGAAATAGAAAATTTTCCTCCCTTTTGTGGGTCATGTAATCGTATTGGGCATGCTAGAGGTGAATGTCAACTCCATTCATTTTCCCTTCATACTGCCCCTACTAGTTCTCTTCCTATTAATGCTAATAATAACTTTAATGTTGTTGCTTTGGATAATTTGGATATTGCTGCTATTCATCCCAGTGTTGATACTGCTGTGGCTTTTGATGATTGCAATGTTGCTAATGCTAATGTGATGAAGGTTGGTGCATCTGTTGTTGAAACTGGGAATGTCACTGGTTTGGTGGTTGTTGACACCCAGTCAGATGCTATCTTACCTGTGTCCCTGTCTGTGCTGGGGATAATTCTGCTCCCTCAATTGAGGCTTTGCCTTCTGGTGATAATGAGATAAAGGTTACCAATAAGTGCTTATGTGATCCCGGAAATGAATCTATTTTTACTGAGGATTTTCCGCCCTTCCCTTCTTCTGGTGGCGGTAATGTGGCTAGGGAAATTACCAATTGTTTGGATAATTGTGTTGCTACTCTTCTCCTATTGTACAAGTGGATAATGGTGGTGAGGGCGGTGAAATTTTGAGCCCTTTAGTTGGTGATGATTTGCCTAAAACGGTTGGAAATTCTTTGAATTATTTTGGTCCGGCAGCTAGTTCATTCTCCTGTCATTTTGTTGGAGCCTTCAATTAAGAATTTTTTTTTTTTCATTTATTCCCAAAGCTATGCTTAAGGATCAATTAGTTATTAATTCTGATCAAAATGACTGACTTGCGTAGTCTGATTCCTCACCACATAGGGGTGTTGGGGAAGTGTTTTTTGTTTCTGATGAGGATGTTCAGGCTATGTGCAATTTGAAAGTGGTCCGTCGGAAGTCTGGAGTTGCTTGAAAATTCGGGCGTCAGTTGTAGCCCGATGGTGGTTTGTTAGTACTTCGGCGTTATGCGGTGGTCCAACATAATTCAGGTGTTGGGTAGTGGCCTGATAGAACCCCGGCGTTGGGTATTGGTCTGACAGAACTCTAGGTGTCAGGTGGTGGTATGGCAGAACACCGGGCATCAGGTGGTGGTCCAATGGAACTCTGAGCGTAAGGTGATGATCTGATTGAACTTCGAGTGTCACGTGGTGGTCCGACGGAACTCAGGGCGTCAGGTGATGATCCGACGAAGATCGTGCCTCAAGTGGTATGAAAATCCGACACGCAATCAGATAAGAGAGAGGATGTAGCATTTATGAGACAATAAGATTTTTACATGGAAAACCCTTGAAAAGGGGGATAAATCACGGGGCCTAGCCTAGTTTGAATGAATCCACTAGTAATTGCAGTTGATTACAAATGAGGCCCTTCCTTGGGGGTAAGGCCTTGGCTCTATGTATATCATATGCAATACATTACATGGTGAGAATACAAAGAGTTACTGTTGACGTGTTCATTTGGTTAGAAGGACTAAAGGCGGGCGACGGAGTTCATAAAGACCATTGTCTTACGACGGAGGTCGGAAGGACAGTAGTCAGTGGACGAAATAAGTCAGAAGGACTGTAGTCGGCGGGCGACAGAGGTCAGAAGTACTATAGTCATTGGGTGACAAAGGTCGGAAGGATCGTTGTCTGACGACGAAGATCAGATGGACGACATTAGGTAGAAGTCCAGCTATGGATAGAAATCTCACATTGGATAGTTATCCGGCGAAAATCCAACAACGGGCAGATGTCCGATGTCAGGTAGAAATTTGGCGACAAGCGGAGGTCCGTCGTTGGGTAGAAGTCCAAATTCAGTCGGCGACCGCGGAGAACCCCGACATTGGATGGTATTCGGACAAAACTCGAGATCGAGCAGAGTTTCGACGTCACTGGAAAGTCGATCGGAATTTAAGCTTGACTTGAAAGTCGGGCGGAATTCCGGCGTCACTTAGAAGTCGGGTAGAATTTCAGCGTTACATGGAAGTCGGGCGGAATTCCGGCGTCTCGTTGAAGTCAGACAGAATTCCGACGTTCCGTGGAAGTCGGGCAGGATCCTGATGGTGGTCGAGGAGTTTCTTCCCTCCTACTCTTCTCTTCTTATTCTTGCCTTCTTCTCCTTGCTTGGGTCTCCTCTTAAGAGAAATGAGGGGTAATTTATAATTTTCTGAGAGTGACATGACTCGTAAATAGGGGGAGGATCAAGGGCAAATGTGGAGTGTTTTGGATGGACGTTCGATATTGAATCCCTTGATCGTGGACTATTTGTCAGAAATTTAAAGGTCTTAATGATATCGGAATTCGGTGATCTTGGGCTTGTTGGATTCGTCTCGTCGAGCCGATCGATTCAACTATAAGCATGTCATATTTGGAAACTGTTTGGTAATCCAAATTATGGATTGAACCTTTCGAATGTGCTTCGGGTCTTCGATTTGTACCCATTTGGGCTCGGATCGAGTTGAATTTGGTGTCGTTGGGTTTGTATTTTCGAGACAATCCGTTCGACTATAAGTTTGCTGCAATCGGAGTTCGTATGATCCCATGTTTAATTTTGAAGTTGCCAACTTGATTTTTGCCTCGAGATTCGTGCCCAATCAAGATAATTTTTTGATGACATATCAATAATATTTATTGCCTTAAATGAAAAAGTATTCTTCTCCCTCTTATATGTTAGGTTTTCTCTTCCAAAAAGCACCTCATTTCGCCGAAACCCTCCCTCCAGCCCGCCGGACCTTCTTGCTTCCAGCATGGTGGCCGGTCTGAACCCACCCACCCAGCTCACCATCCTCCTTGCATCTCATCTGGTCGTGAAGGTAACAATCTTTCTCTAGCGCTTCTATCTTCTTCGTTATGTCTTCTATTTTGTTAAAGTTATCTAAAAGTCAAATTTATTTTATTAATTTAAGTCTCTGCAGTTCATGTGAAAATTGTAGGTGTAGATTCTTTGATTTATTCAGCTGGTATGATTACATAATGTCAATATCATAATTTTTATGAAGTAATCATTGCTACTTAAGTCATTTATCCATTTTCTAAACTATTTGCTACCTTATGATTGCTGCTAGTGTGTTTGGTAACGGTCTCGTTGAACTGTTATGAATCAAAGTTCAACTGCTGTACTGAGTAATCCACTGAGAGCTGAATTTGTTACTCCATTGCAATCCACGTTTTGGTGCACCAATTACGTATGCCATTTGATTTCAATCTGTTGTAAACAACAAATTTACACGTACAGCTTGGTACAGCCGTTGGACTCTACTTCAAAGGAGAAAAATCAATATGCAAAATTTTATAACATTAGGGTATTCTGCTAATTGTTACAGATACATAACAGTTAATCAACCTTCATCCTGAATTTTTTATTTTGTTGGATGAGATGAATTAGAAGTGATTGCACACATATTTAAATAGCGGAATGGTTCATATATTTTAAAAGATCATAGTGAAATGCAAGTAAAGCTTTAATTTTTTATTTTGTACTTCTTGTAGGAACATCCTTCTCTTCAGATCAATTGATTATTTATGGAGGAGACTTTTTAGAGTTTTATGTAGCAAGTATTATAACCCACAATTTTTTATTTCTGGTGCCATCTTCTGTCATCCTGTATTGCTATCATTCAGTTAACAAACCTTCTGCTACTGTTCAGTTCACAATAGTTGTTCGGTTCATCTAACTGTAAGTTTGCTATACCTTCTTCATGATGTTTTCGCTCTAAGACATGTTGCAAGTTTTTACTATGTAGTATTAAAGTTTTAACTTCTTTAGCTATGTTTTTCACTATTTTTTTTTCTGCTTTTGTTTATTAAAAATTATTATTATTTTGTTAGATATTAGAAAACAAGCTGGACACTGGAGCTAGAAAACTCAAGAATGATTATAACGCTCTTTATGAATACTGAATTGAACAAAGTGTTTTTTGCTGATGTTGGACCAGACTTTGTGTTGTTTTGGTCAAACTTTTATGTATCACATTAAGCCATCCTTCTGATCTCATATCACCAGAAATTCCTATTTGCTCTATTAGAAACCTTCACAATAGCTTTAAAAAACTTAAAAAAATATTCGGAATCTTCAACAGCCCTCTTGAGCCTGATATTTCTAAACAAAAAAGTATCCCTTCTTCCTCTTCTTCTCTATTTCCTATGTTGGTTGTCAAAAATGAGAAGACCATCGGTCTACTAATTTTGGTAAGTGCTTTTAATGCATATAATTTATTAAAAAATAATTATATTTTAATTATATATATATATAGTAAGGAGGACAAGATGGTAATTCTCTCTAATTAGAACATTCTAGGGCTTTATTAGGAGGAGGCGGGATGTTAGAGTGGTCGGCTTGTTTCCTTGTTCGTGCAACTGAAACCAGAGAACGAGAGAAGAGCGGGGCGGACAGCTGTAGGAGAAGAAGCATTCGGTGAGAGATACGAGTTCGGTAATCTTCTTCCTCATCCTCTCCTTCTTCTCTATCTTCCCCATCATTTTCTCCTTCTTCGTTATCCTCTTTCACTTCAGCTCCATTAATCTTCTTCCCCTTCTCTATTTGGCAAGAGAAGTAACGGGGATTACTTCTGGAGAGAGAGTGATGATAGTATGTTCTTTCTGGAATGTTGAAATCAAGAACCATTGTTTGAAGTTTCCTTTTAGTTTTCTTTGCATCAAGATGGCATCTATGTTGGAAGAAAATGCTGTGATTATCTTTCCTTCTTTCAGTTCTAAATGACAATAGGATGTTCGTGTTGATACTATATTTTTACTTTAAGGCTTTGGGAGTTTGAAATGCATGTATTCTTTAAAAAGAAATATGATGGTTCTTGGTCTTTTGTGCTATATTTTGGTACAACTGGCAAGATTTATAATCATCAGAAGTTTTCTCAATTTTTTTGACACAAATAGTTCCCCTTACGATTTGATTTATAGAGTAAAATATGATGGTTTTCTCTTCGTTTTGATATCATGATTGGATATGGATCTCTTGGCCAAATTAATCATAAGTCATTGGATTGGTTTTGAGTTCTTAGCAAATGATTATATGTGTTTGATAAATTCTGATTGGAGAATTTTTCAAACATGTTTGGAAGAGTGGTGGCTCTCAGATTTTTGTCATTACCGTTAAGATGGTTTGATGGATTCCTTTATGGAAGATTTTTCAAAACTTTTTTTTTGGTCGTGTCTAGTTTCTTCACATACTAATGAAAAAATGAGGATTGAGTTTTTTATGCATTCCTGAAATCTAAATGATTATGCTTTAGAAGTTTAAAAGGTAGTATTATTTCTACAATCTCCTTCTCTTGCATCAAATGGCTTATTCTTCCTCAAGTGGTTACTCTTCTTTTCCCTTCTTTGGGGAATCTTGTTGATGATAAAAAAGAATAAGGGAGTTTACCGTTATTGTTTAGGAAGAGATTGGAATCATGTTTTATTGCTAAAAAAGACATGTTGAAACCATGAATTGGCACATGCAGATGTTATTTGATTTCTTTTATCAAGGTAAAAGAAAGTGCTAGAATCCTTTTGAGAGAACATGGTAATAATATCATAGCTTTGTTCTCTAATATTTAAAAATCGGCATGGTGTTTTTTTTTTAAGATTATCTTTTCCTTAGTTTTTGCATGTGAGAATAAAGTGTGCTGAAATTTACTTTCAAAGAGATGTATATGCTGGAATTATTTCTTTCTTAATTAGATTTCCTTCTTGGAGAATTAAGGGCAGCAATTTTGTTTTCTTTCCTATATACAGATGTGATGATCCAATAAAAGTGAAAGTATCTTGTGTGCTAATATGGATTCCCTTATAATTCATTCTATATACAATAGCATGTCTAATGACAAAAGTGTCCCATGGGGTCACATAAGCGTATTCCCTCAAGTGAGAGTAAAAATGGAAAATATACATAAATAAATTATAAATCAAATACAAATTAAAGCTCGAAATAAAGTGGCCCAATCATAGCCACAGATCTTCGACCCCTGGTCGGATGTCCTCAAGGCTTGCCTTTTATAGGCACTTTTGAGATGCTTGCCAAAGCCAAAATTATTTGGAGAATCTTCAATTCTCATTCCAACTTATTTAGTTGGTGCATCAAAGTTTTAATGATTATATGATAAACTAAATGGTCAAATTTTTGATTATATTGAAAATAAAAATATGGTATAACAAATTTGTTTTGCCCGCATGCCTAAAAGAACTGTACTTGTAGTTTTGAGCCAGGATTACTCTAGGCTAGGCTCTGGTTTATTCTGTTGGCTTTGGGCATCAAATCCTATATCTGTTGCTGTTATTTTTTGGGTCGGAATGTTTGTTTTACTGTTGTGCTCAGTCCTCTTGGCCACTCCAATTATTTCCAATTGATGACTTTAATGTTTTGCTGGAGCCTAATGCGCCTTTGGTTGTTTTTTTGTCGGCTTGAGGTTACCATGGTTGTATACATGAGTTGTTTTTCTCATTTGCTTTATGCTTTTTGGTTGTGAAAAATTCTTCTGATGTTTGCCGTTGTTGCCTTGGGGATTTTTGGCTATGACTACGGATTTTGGACGCCCCTATTATTCTTTAGTTGGGTTGTTATACTAGTATTATTGGAGCCTTTTGTTACTTGGTTGGTCCAATTGCTGCTGTACGTTCTTTTGGTTGGTTGCTGCTGGTATTTTCTGTTACATCATCTCTGTTGCCTATCTTGGAATGCCTATATGTGGGATGCCTATAATACTAATATTTTGGTTTGCTGTTTCTGGAAATTGGGATGCCTATATTTCGGTTTGGTATACTTCTGCTATTTTGGATCGTGGCTATGGAGAACTCCTTAATCCCAGCAGAGATGCAACCAGGTGGTCATGCTATATATATATTTTGACCTTAAAGTTTTTAACCACTTTGTAATTCTTTGATCAATGAATGAACGATGGGTGACTGATGGGCTCCAATGTTCGAACCAAGGAAAGAACGGAGAAAGATATCTAGTGGGATTACACATTGGCTTAAAATAAATTAACTCATCAATCAATGCGCCGTATAAATGATATGTGGTGGGTGGTGGGAGAGATATATATAATCACAAGGCATCTTTTTTTTTGTTTTTGTTTCTAGGAATCCTTAGTTTATTGCTTAACATTGCTTTCTACTTATCCTAACATAACACTTTGCAAATTGATCCTCAATGAGTATCTAGCTTAACCTGAAAGAAAGATGTTACTGATGTGTTATGTTACGCCCCCACTGAGAAGAGAAAAAGATTCATGATCAGTCAATAAAGAGATGAATGCCTATCGTTTTTATTGATGTAACTTGTGTGTGATCCTACTAAAATATAGTTTATTTTTATGTTTATGTCTTAAATATAGACATGCTTTTTTATGTTTTATTAAAATATTTTTATTTATGTTTTTTTTTCCCTAAATTTTAGTAAGTTTTAATTTCAAAGATAATTACTACCAAATTTTTAGTCCGGTTTGTTGATAAATGACATTTATATTTGATTTCAGTGTCGAAGTTCTACAAGCAATTAGATTACATTTGATCATAATTCTACTTTTCTTTCCTTTGTTTTACTATGATTATATATATAAACTGTATTTAAATCTTTAATTTAATTGAAACATGTAATTACTATCATTTTTTTTTCACAATTAAAAAAAAGGATTAAATCGAGGCTTGTATTGTGAATGTAGAGCTATTCTTAAAATTTCATCCATGTATAGATTGTTTATTTTTTATGGCATCTATCATTGCTTTTATTTCTTGTAACTAATACAAATTGAAAAACTTTTTGAATTAATACAAGACATGACAACTTTTGAATCAAATAAAATATTAAATCTAATAGCCAAAAGAAAGAAATAAATATAACATTTTAATTTACATGAATAGTTAAAAATAGCATGAAATAATATATAACACATTTCATAAATTTTTTCTATAGTAGTATATGATGATAATTGATTAATTGTTTAAAATTTTTTTTTAAAGAATAAATAATTCAAGATAATAGTATTATTAACTATTGTACGGAATAAAATAAGTGCAAAGACGAAATCTCAGAACCAAAATAAAACAAGGTCAACCAACCTCAAATTCTCATCTAGATTTTTCTAGATTAGTTAAATCTGGGAGCATTGAAAGTGACAAAAAATAATTAAAATATATAATATTATTACATTGAAGAACCAACTAGTTCGACAAGCAAAGATCCAAATACATCAACCTTGATATCTTTTAGAAGAGAAATCAACATTAGATATTCTCTCTATCTCTATGAGAGTGCAATGGTCGAGGTCCTAAAAGGACCAAATAAACCTTAATTTAGAACTTTAACCTTTGGGAAACTTTGGAAAATGATTTTTTTTTTAAATAAAACCTCGCAGAAGTATATAGTTCAAACATAAACAATTAGTGCTCGTGATAATATTGTTAATCATAAATACCTTACTGGTTTTAGGTTTTAACTTTTTAGCATTGACGCATTTCACCTTGGTCGGTTGGTTGGGAGCTCTAGCTATCAACCAAGAGGTTTTGGATTTGAGTCTTACGTATGTGATGTGTGTATGAGTTTTTCGTAATTAGCCTAATTGTTCCAAAAAAAACTTTTTAGCATTCTACTTCATCTTAATTATAATGGAATAAACAATGTTATATAACTTTCTAATAAACTGAAATGATGTGGCAGTATAGATAGCTATTTTACAACTAAATATGATATGGACAGGAAATAAAATATTACAAAAAGTATTCTCTGGCTTTTTTATTTTTAAAAGAAAGTTGAAATGTTTTTAAATATGGGCATAGTCGCTGAGAAAGGTAGCGATTGGCTTTTAATGGAGAGGTATCTGTTACTTTGTTGGATCAGAATCATATTTTGTTTAAATTGGTTAATGATCTTGATTATAGTAGGGTCTTTTATCATAGATCTTACCTAGTTAACAATTGTTATATGAAACTGACTAAATGGTCGCTGTTTGTTGACATTGGTGTGGATTCGCCGGTGATTCATATTTGGATTTCCTTCCCTAACCTCTGGCCACACCTTTTCTCCTCTCGCATTCTTCATGGTTTGGGCCCAATTTTTTGTAAACCGTTAAAGATTGATAAAGCTACCTCGATCGATTCACAGCCCTCTGTCGCTCGCATTCTTGTTGAGCTGGATATAACAAAAAAAATACCCTAACAAAGTTTGGTTAGGCCATGAGAAATTTGGGTATATACAGAAAGTTGAAATGGAAAATTTTCCTCCCTTTTGTGGGTCCTGTAATCGTATTGGGCATGCTAGAGGTGAATGTCAACTCCATCATTCATTTTTCCTTCATACTGCCCCTACTAGTTCTCTTCCTATTAATGTTAATAATAACTGTATGGATACTGTGGTTGCTTTGGATATTGCTGCTATTCATCATAGTGTTGATACTGCTGTGGCTATGATGATTGCAATGTTGTTAATGCTAATGTGGTGAAGGTTGGTGCATCTGTCGTTGAAACTGGGAATGTCACTGGTTTGGTGGTTGTTGACACCCAGTCGGATGCTATTTTACCTATGGGTCTCCCTGTCTGTGCTAGGGATAATTCTGCTCCCTCAATTGAGGCTTTGCCTTCGGGTGATAATGCGATAAAGGTTACCAATAAGTGCTTCTTTGGTCTTGGAAATTAATCTATTTTTACTGAGGATTTTCCGCCCTTCCCTTCTTTTGGTGGCGGTATTGTGGCTAGGGAAATTACCAATTATTTGGATAATTGTGTTGCTACTCTTTGTCTCCTATTGTGCATGTGGACAATGGTGGTGAAATTTTGAGCCCTTTAGTTGGTGATGGTTTGCCTAAAACGATTGGAAATTCTTTGAATTCTTCTAGTCCGGCTGCTAGTTCATTCTCCTGTCATTTTGTTGGAGCCTTCAATTAAGAAAATTATTTTCATTTATTCCCAATGCTATGCTTAAGGCTCAATTAGCTATTAATTCTGATCAAAATGACTGACTTGCAGAGTCTGATTCCTCCCCATGTAGGGGTGTTGGGGAAGTGTTTTTTTGTTTCTGATAAGGATGTTCAAGCTATGTGCAATTTGAAAGTGAACCGCAATTTTGACAAAGCCTTTAACCGGGGTGGAGGAAATCGTAGGAAAAGGAAGTCTAAAAGGTATTAGTTTTCTCTTCCTCTTTGGTTTGGGTTGTTGGTTTTTCTCATTGGTTGTGGGGTTTCTGTGTTGGCCAGTTCTGATGTTTGGATTGGGGGTTTTCTTTTATGTGATTGCCTTCTCTTATGCTTTGTGATGTTTGTTTACTCTTCTTTTGCAGGTTCTTATATATTGTTGAGCTCTGCTTTTGCTTCTGGGTTTTTATGAGTGTGTTTGGATTATTTTGGTGCTGTTGCTGCAGAGGGAGTCTTTTAGCATTCTCCAGCCATTCCTTAATCAACTTCTTATCTTGATCAGCTATGAGAACCAAAATGTAGAAACAAACTTCTTAACAACAAATGTGGCCATATTAAGGAGTGAATAACTTTAAGAATAATTTTAGTTAACATATAAAAAAATATGACAAGGAAAGAAATGCGCCATTTGGAAGAAAACTAATATAAACTTTGCAATTTCCTCCTGTGAGAATCAAATTTTATGTTAATGAAGTGAAGAAATGTAAATACCCAACATATTCAATGTGGAAAAGAGACATTCAAGCACCTCATTTCACCGAAATCCTCCCTCCATCCGCCGGACCTTCTTGCATCCCGCCTGGTGGCCGGCCTGAACCCACTCTCACCCAAAGGTAACGATATTTCTGTAGCGCTTCTATCTTCTTCGTCTAAACCGCGCTTCTATCTCCTTCGATAGGTCTTCTATTTTGTTTAAGGTTATCTAAAATTTGCTGGTTGATGGATCAAACATATATATGTACCTGATGATTGTTTATTTTTATTTTAAGATGTCTTTCTCGGTTCATGTGAAAATTGTAGTTTTAGATTCTTTGATTTATTCAGCTGGTATGATTACATAATGCCAATATCATAATTTTTTTTTGAAGCAATCATTGCTAATGAAGTCATTTATCCATTTTTTAAACTACTTGCTGTCTTAAGATTTCTGCTAGTGTGTTTGGTAATGGTCTCGTTGGCGCAACTGTTTTGAATCAAAGTTCAACTACTGTGCTGAGTTATTTTTTTGAAGCAATCATTGCAATCCAAGTTTTGGTGTACCAATTACGTTTTCCATTTGGTTTCAATCTGATCTGTTGTAAACAGCAAATTTACACCTACAACTTGGTACAGCCGTTGGACTCTACTTCAAAGGAGAAAAATCAATATGCAAAATTTTATAGCATTAGGGTATACTGCTAATTGTTACAGATACATAACAGTTAACAAACCTTCATCCTGAATTTTTTATTTTGTTGGATGAGATGAATTAGACATATTTAACTAGCGGAATGGTTCACATGTTTTAAAAGATCATAGTGAAATGTTAGTTAAGCTTTACTTTTTTTATTTTGTACTTCTTGTAGGAACATCCTTCTCTTCAGATCATTTGATTATTTATGGAGATGACTTTTTAGAGTTTTATGTAGCAAGTATTATAACCCAATTTTTTGATTTCTGGTCCCACCTTCTGTCATCCTGTATTGCTATCATTTTTATGCCATAATGAATGATAAAGAAGCAACTAAACTCAGAACTTTACAAATATAGAAATTACAGCTATTCCAGTTCATATTAAAATTTTCTTACAGAATAATGGAGACATATATTCCTGCATTTCGAATGCTGCAAGTCCATAATTTAATAAGCAATTTTGTGTATTCATCAAATATAAATATATAATGAAGACAAAAGTTCAAATGGATATCAATTTAATTTGTTTGAAGCAGTTTTTTTAGTAACTTTGTTTGAAGCGACAAATTGTACATACTGTTGGAACTTTGCAAATTTTGTTTGAAAATTAGTTCAAGTTTGTATAAGATAAATCTGAAACTTGTAAACTTTATTTAAAATAAAAAAATTAAACACCATAACTAAAATTTATATAGCTGAAAGGCAGGCAATTGTTCAAAGTAGATTAATGATAATTATGTAACAATTTACTATTGATTTCAAACTATTTCAATTCGGTATGAATTCATAGTTGTAATTTAGAGAAATAGGTTTATAATTTGTTCAAAGTTATGAGATTAAATACTTATTTTTTTAAATTAAAACCTTTAAATTTATCAGAGTTATATTATTATTTATAAAAAAATAAATTTAAGTCATATAAGATATTATAATTTTTCTTAGATTGTTTTAAAGTATGATATTACATTGTTTAGAAAAATTAGGAGTTCTTTGATATTTAAAATTCATAAAAATATTTTGTAAAAGTGGACACAATTTTGAGTTAGAATTGCTAGTTGGTTATCATATAAATTTTTTTTAAAAAAATCATCTTTTAAAAAATTTTCTTTCATCAATATACATATAAGGGTATCAAGATAGTTTGTTTCCACACAGATGCAACACAATAGTTTCATAGTTATTCTATCCAAATAAAATATAATGATTTATATACAATAATTTCATAAAGTAGCTTTCTATACAATAATTTCGAAACCTGTTTTATTGACAGCTACAGCCGTACCAAACGCACCCTTCGTCTTCCTCAAATTGGTGTGTTTCATCCTTCACGCATGGCACGCATTGTCAAGTCACAAACTATCCGGATGTTCTTCACCCTCAAGCAGTTTCGTAGGTCTCTCTTTCTCTCTCTCTCTCTCTCTCTCTCGACCTGTATCTCCGCCATAGATTTGAACGAAAAATAATGCCACATATATATAATCACAAAATATATAGACTAAAATCAGAAGAAAGCACAAGTGCACAACTCTTTTAATTTTTAAATTTTTTTTCTAAATTAGGATTTGTTTATGTAAGTTTTTTACTGCTTTTTAAAATAATTTTTTAGTACAAAATTTTAATTTTTGTACTAATAAATTTCCTTAAGAAGCATTAAAAAAGTCATCCCAAATGAAACTTTAATGTAATATCCAATGTTTATTACCTCAGAAAATCATTAACATAAAAGGTAACGAAATTCACAATTCTCATGATTTTTACATTAAATTTTCTCCTGAAAAACATCCGGCACGATAATTTTATTGTAACTGAACAAGAAGATTTAAGGAATCTTTGTATTTTTTTTTTCTGCTTTTGTTTATTAAAAATGATTATTATTTTGTTAGATATTACAACACAAGTTGGACACTGGAGCAAGAGAACTCAAGAATGATTATAAAGCTCTTTATGAACACTGAATTGAACAAAGTGTTTTTTGCTTATGTTGGATCAGACTTCGTGTTGTTTTTGGTCAAGCTTTTATGTACCTCATCAAGCCATTCTTCTGATCTCATATCACCGGAAATTCCAATATGCTCTGTAGAAAACCTTCACAATAGCTTAAAAGAAATTAAAAAAATCTTCGGAATCCCCAGCAGCCCTCTTGAGCCTGATATTTCTAAACAAAAAAGTATCTCTTCTTCTCCATTTCCTATGTTGGTTGTCAAAAATGAGAAGACCATCGGTGTGAGATATTTAATTACGGATGATTTAAAAGTAATGCTATTACGTGAACAATATGTTCTTGATCACCTACCTGAGAACAGACGTGTGGAGGTGGTGAACGTTGAATTTGGTCAAGAAGAGGTATAATCATTCAATTAAATTTAATTTAGATTATATATAATTTTTTGAATTTAATTTATATTTTTAAATTTTAATATTTTAGGCTGTCGTCTTTATGAATGCTATGTTGAAATCAACGACGGTGCTTACTGATACTTTTGCTTCTGCTGCCGCAAAGAAAAAGGCTAAAGAGATGGATGCCGAAGCAACCAATACAGTGGTTCCTGCTATTTCTTGATTTCTCATGTGGTAATTTTCTCTGTTGAATGAGTCCGTTCAAACTGTTGCTTCTCACAGTTCGTAGATCACTAGTTAATTTTCTTTTAATTAGGGGCTCTTCTATGCTTCCCATTACTTCCTTTTTGTTAAGTTACTTTCAATGTAAGTGCAAGATATCGTTGCTTGTAATGTTTTTGGATGACATTTATTGCGAAGTTGTCCTCCTCTATGATGCCATTTTGGGCCAGTCTTTCTCTATAGTAATTTTCTTTTATCTTTATGAATTCAAAATTTGTAATTACTTTATCGCTCTTTGATTAAAAAATGAAAGGAAAAAAAAAAAAAATCTGTTGTATATCTTCGATTAATGAATGAAAAAAAAAAAGGATCAAAAGTTCAATTGATCTAGGAAAATAAGATTTTTTAGAACCAACCATAAATATATAAAATGTTTTGCTAGACTTTTGTTGTTATCTATCTTCAAATAAAATAAAAATTCATTAGAAAATAGGGGTTTAAAGCTCTAACTATATATACAAATGTTGATTAGTTTTTATAAATTTTATATTTATAAAATATTTCACTAGAATGCAGGTTTGAATTTTTTTTATGATTCAATTCAGGAAAATCATAGAAGTTTGCAACAATGAGTCATCAGACATCTCACCTTAATCATTCAAACGGACCTAAAGCATAAATTTTGCGTGAGAAGTTTACACTCACAGATGCAGAAAATACAGAAAGGAAACTCAAAGAAGAACGGCCAATGTACAAAAATGAATTATGATCAAAAGAAAATGTCCAATTCACGTAATATAGCGCTACAAGGAATATACATATATATCACACAAAAATATTCCGAGCACCAATAAAAAAATAATGAGGCAGTCCTCTTTGCCTTGATTTCTAAGGCCTCCTTTGGTTTTCCGTTTTCGATTTTAATTTGTGATTTTTTTTTACTATTTTGATGTTTGTTTACGAGACTTTTTCAAAAGGCCTTTTGCTATACCTCTGTATTTTCGCCGATTTGAGAAGAAAAAAATTCTACTTCTCAGTTGTAATATCTTCGTTTAAAAATGAAAAAAATTTCGGGGGAACCAAACGAAGCCTAAAACATGTACGTTCAAAGCGTTTTCCGTGCACACCAATATACGTCGTAAACATCAATCGACTCAAGCCATATCTTGTATGTGTTGAATTCATCTATTGATCTGCTGAAGCTTCTGACAACTGTGGGAGTTCATGTTGAGAAACTCTCATGGGTTTCCAGTCGGATTCTTCTTTTAGCTGGCGGAGCGCAATGAACTGAAGCGCTTCGCTGTGCACTTGATAAATGTGGCAAGCCCACGGATAAGAATCTGGAGCACTCCACACCATTTGTTCTTCAAATTCTGTCTCTACTGCCAATTCCGCACTTACGCAATATGCAGAATCAAGTGGGGGCTCCTCAAAATCAGAAACTGCTACACAACCAACTGCAATGAACCCATCTGGAGGTCTTGGAAGCCAAATGGACAAAGGTGAACTGTAGTCATTGGAACAGTTCCTCCATACCTGGAAAATGAAGTTAATTACTCTGAAATACTTGAGAAATATCAAGTTAAGCTACACGAAACTTTTTATCTCAAATAATGGATATTGTGCTTGATTGTCGATATTGAGCAGCTAAATAATACTTTCTAATGATTTTCCAGTTAAAATATGAAGAAACTTAAACATGAAAGATCAAATCCAGCTGATGACCTCTAGCTTCTCATTATGATTAATTATTCTGTGCAGACACCGAATGCCGTATGGAGACCAATCAATATGCGCCATGTCACCCCTTCGCTCGGTACCGCTGACGTGACACATTCTGATTGGTCTCCGGGCGATGTTCAGCGTCCCGCCTCCACACAATAATTTTTCCCTCATTCTAAAGGGGTTAGTCTGGTTGTTTTTGTTGTTGTTAGTGGTGGTGTGTACTTTCTATTGAGCAAGAATTAATTTCATGCGGGGTATTTATTAAGTCAAAGACAAACTACAAAAAAGCTTTTTACTGCAAAATGACATGGTAGAAATCTTAAAAAGATTGCGCCGGTACAGAGGGTGGATAGGAAATACTCACTAGGTCATAACCCACAGGGAGCGAGAAGTTTCCATCAGATTCCCTGTAGATTGCCGCAACATGAGGTTGATGATTTCCTATATGAGCCACATCCCCAACAGAAACATACCTATAAAAAGTCATCCCGCACTTAGATGCAGACAATATGAAATCAAATAACTTAAACAGCTTACAATACGGGCATTTGCTTTAAGTATTACCGGAATAATAATTGCATCACGTCAGACTCAAGCCCTACTGAAGCTTGAGTCTGAAGGTTAATTTACCCATTTGGATAGAAAATAGAAAAAAGAAGAAAAAAAAAATTACCCATTTGGACAAAAAGGTCTCCAAATGCTGCATATGGTACCATCATCAACAACCTGAATAATCATTGTAAATAGGAGGTGAAACGATTAGTGATTGAAGATGAATGGGACAGAGCTCAAAAGAGATTTTAAACTTTTTAAATGCCACCTGCTTTGGAAATAATGTACATCTACTTTTATATTCTTGTTCACTGCTCCATATCTTCCGAAAATTCACACAATGCTTCTTGAATCTCATCTCATCAGAAAGTGAACCAGCCGAAGAGAATCCTCTTGGTTTGATCATAAGTTTAATGCTTTTATAGGAATCCCTCCCGTTTGATTCATCCCAGGCAAATTGGACATGGCGCTGGCTTGAAGGAACCTGTTCATTCATTTATTTCATGATTCAGTATAGCAAATTCTGCATGAACTATGCCAGTCATTCTTATGGAAGCATTTTAAATGGAAAGCGAACCTTCAAAGTCAGGACTTTCAAATCAGATTGGCGAGCAGCTTTCCACATTCTCCGTATACAACTACAAATCATAACAGCTTGAGGTTCTTGTCCTTCCTCTTCATCTATATTGCACCTGACAACTCGTACAAAGCTTTCTGACTTCCTAAAGTGCTTGAGATGGATGATCAAATGTGATGGCTTATTATGACCTGCTTTGGCTAATTCTAGTGCCAGAAGCTCTTCCCAAGGCACATCCCAAACAATCTTTGAGGGTTTTCTATCCAATTTTTCAAGTGATAAAGACTAGAAAAAAAAAGACTGATTATTATAGTAGAAACTATCAATGGATCCAAACAATTCTAAAAATAAGTGCAACCTAACCTGAAGTAGCATGACACGCTTGCTTGTTACCAGAACAATCCTTTGGTATGGCACAATGAAATGATCTTCATAAAAATCAGACCAAGCATATTTTGAAGGCTCTTTGAATAGATCAGTACAACCCAGGTGTCTACTGGCTTCCGCTAAATAAAGAATCATCTGCAAGATAAATATATAATTAGATAGACATATAATTAGGTGCAATGACTTCTTTTATGCAATGGCTTCTTTGATCAAAATTCAAACGAGTTAGAGAGAAAAGTTTGAGAAAAAAGATTGAATGGAACCACTGAACTTCCACCACACTATTACTGTCATGTTTATAACAATTATCTCAGCAGCTGCAGCAGTAGCACCAATATAATACCAACTAATTGGAGTTTGCTTCGTGAAAGCTTGACTGATGAGGACATCGTCAGAGATTTCAACACGTGTATCATTGGAGACACCGGAGATCTATGATGCACGGACACGGACACGGCGACACGGACACGGACACGGTTTTTTTTTGAAAATATAGGACACGGGTACGGCGCGGACACGGCAATACATTTTTTTATATAGTGTATATATATTAATGTAATATCATATTAAAAATGACAAACAATAATAAATGAATGATAGTTTGGGACTACGATGAATGCCAGTTGCTCTAGGCGGCCCTCGAGGAAGGTCTTTGCAACCCCGGTTAAATCAGGCCTATCAGGAGTTCTATCAGGCCCGGGGCAACTGCCTGAGGATGCAGTTCTAATAAGCCTTAAAGAACGAATAAGGTTTTTTAAATTGCAACCCCCTCTACCCGATGATAAGACATAAGAAACTTGACTTATTGTCATATCAATATATTTGGCTAAAAACTGTATAAAATCTTCTTCAACCTCAGCAAAAAACACTTTGTCTGAGTTAGGGTCTTTGTTGAGTCTTATGGAAATCGGAGACTTCAACAGGTCCATTGTGAAACTTGTTCTGTAATATCTTACGAAATACGTTATTTTTTAATAAAAAAAAGCAAAAAAAAAATATACATAGCGAAATAACATAGCTTAAGAAAACGAAACTTTGGTTACTAGAGCGGAGAAGCAACCTGCAAACTTGTCTTACAGTAGGAATATCATGAAGAAGGTAAACTTACAGTTAAGTGTGAACCGAACAGCGGGAGAAGAAGAAAAAGAACGCTAACTTGAACTGAAATGAAGAGAAATGTATATTTTATTGTGTACAGTGCCTCATCTATATATAGGCGTATAACGTAAGTTTGCTTTACAAGTGTAAAAAGCGATGAAAAAGGTTTATAAGCAGAATTAGTGGATGTCAACATCACAATTTAATACATTAGGTTCATAACTGCGCCGATTGATATAAATGCCTAAGTCTTTTTGACCAGTTATTTATTTACATATAATTGGTCTTTAAGTTCTTTAAGGTTTATTAAAACTGCATCCCCTGGCAGTTACCCCGGGCCTGATATAACTGGTTTAAGAGGACTCTTTTTACCCTCTTCCTCTAGTTATCCTGTTTTAATTGAAGGAAGTAACATGAAGACAACATCGGACTTTCCTGCTTTAATGGAAGAAAAGAGTCAGAAGACTCCACTGGGCGTTCCTACTTCAAAAAGATTTATTTTATTTTAAGTTAATGTATTTAATTGTAAATATATCATACGGCGCATTTAAAATATAATCCTAATCTTCCATTGTATCCTTCAAAGAAAATCTTAGGCTTTAATTTCAACTATTTTATTAACATCAAAATGAGTGTTTTAATTAAAATTGTTTTTAAATTTAGATAGCACTAAAGTGGCAACTGGTATTTCCGATTTATGGCCATCTACAGTAATAGTTTTTCCGATTTTGGTTACGGCAATGAAATTGAATCCACACCTCTCCTCCTCCTTCGCGGATTGGTAGGTAGCATTAATTATAATTGAAAAAGTATTCTTCTCCTCTTATATGACAGGTTCTCTTCTCCAAAGCACCTCACCAAGCCCAGCCCGCCGGACCTTCTTGCATCCAGCCTGGTGGCCGGCCTAAACCCACCCACCCAGCTCACCGTCCTCCTTGCATCTCATCTGGTCGTGAAGGTAACGATCTTTCTCTAGCGCTTCTATCTTCTTCGGCTAAACTCTCAACTCTTTCTGCGAGTGGTACCTACCTCTCTATGTGGATATCATTTATAAGAAAAAAATTTGTTTATAAAATAAAAAGTTTGACAATAGTTTCTACATTTTTTACTGTAAATATTAAAGAAATATTTACAGAACATCTATTGATTTCTGTTATATCTTAAGTGATCATATTTTTAAGAAGTATTAGGATTAATATTTTAAGTAGTCATGTTTTTTGGTGTTTAGAATGATAAAGACTTTTTAAATCCTACATTTATTTTAAGGCAAAAACGAAAAGGAATGGATTTCAGTTTCTAAAATATTTAAAGTGTTTAGTCTAAGGTAGTGAGAACGCTCTGTTAATTTAATGAAAATTTTCTTAATATTTAAAGTTTCTAAAGTATTTAAAGTTTTCTATTTTGTTGTTTATAATTTCTTTATTTGGAATTTAATAAAATTTGATTTTAGTTATGTATGAATTGATTTTAATTTATTCGTTTGGTCGAACATTCCATCTCACCCATCAGCCATGGAAGATGGAGATTCCAAAGCCATTCTCGAACTTATCATCGACCCTCAGAACTCCAAAGTAATCTGCGCCAGTGCTCAAAAAGAGTTTATAGATTTCATATTCAGTCTTCTTAAGCTCCCATTAGGGACAGTAATTAAGCTTTTCTCCCCTCAATCCAAGATTGGATCTTTAGGAAAACTTTATAAAAGCGTCAAGAATTTGGACCAAGTTAATTTCGTCACAAACAGAGCCAAGTCCTCTTTACTTAGTCCCAATGTTTTCATTTATGATCTAGCGACTCCTTTGCTTCTTGGTACTGCTGCCATTAAAGAACCGACTTACTATCTCTGTAATTCTTGCAAAAGCAAGATAACTACTGTGAGGAATATCTTATGCCCAATCTGCAAGTTGGAGATGACTGAGAAAGTTGACTTTGTGGTACCATCCGCAAGTCATTCTTCTGGTTCTACTAGAACTGAAGATGGAGGGGAGAGTACTAAGGGATTTGTGAGAGAGGGATATTACTTTACGATTACCGACGATTTGATAGTGACGCCACCATGTGGTATGTCAATTAGGAAGATTTTTGAGAATTATGGCATAGTGGATGGTATAGAGCTGAAGAAGGTCGTCGTTGGCATAAAAGAGGTATTACTAATTATTAATTAAAGGTTTTGAATTTTTTTTTTGTTATGATTTGAGTGAGTGTTATTAATTTTTAATATTTTAGGGACTGGCTATTCTTGAAGCTTCGTTGGAATCATCCACCGTTCTTACTGATGTGTTCTGTTCTGCCCCCACAAAGAAGAGAAAAAGAATCATGATCAGTCAATAAAGAGATGAATGTCTACCGCATCTATTGATGCAACTTCCTACTAAAATATAGTTTATTTTTATATTTGTGTTTAATATAGACATGTTTCTTTTATGTTTCATTAAAGTATTTTTATTTAAGTTTTTTTTTCCTAAAGTTTTTCTGCACCACTAGTTCAAGCACATATATATATATATATATATATATATATATATATATATATATATATATATATATATATATATATATATATATATATATATATATATATATATATATATATATATATATATATATCGCTTTTCCTGGGCTTGTTGGTAAAGGGCATTTCTCTTTAATTTAAGTGTGGATTGTGGAAGTTCTACAAACTGCTAGGTTATCTTTTATCATCATTCTACTTTCCTTATGCAAAAAAAAAAAAAAAAAAAAAAAAAAAAAAAAAATTCCTTTCCTTGGTTTTATTATGACTATATGTATAAGATATGGTCAGGAAATAAAATGTTACAAAAGTATTCTCAGGCCTTTTTATTATTAAAATAAAATCAAAGTGTTCTTAAATTTGGGCATAGTCACGGAGAAAGGTAGCGATTCGCTTTGTAAATTGATTATTTTAATGTCTCATTTTGTAATGTTGGGGTTGTCTTTTATGGGGCATTCTGAGTCAAATTTTGGGATTGCTCTTTAGATGTCAATTTTATTTTTGTTTTTAAAAGACCTTCTTTCTAGTTTGATTTATTGTTAGTTCGGGTTTGTCCCCTCAAGCATAGCTTTATCTGCTCTTTTATTACAAATCAAGTTTGGCAATGAACCTGTTGGAGTTAAAATTTTCTACAAGAAGTTTTTTGCTGAGGTTGAAGTAGATTTTTTATAGTTTTTAACTAAATATAATGATATGTCAGTAAGGCAACTTTCTAATGTCTTATCGTCGAGAATATGACTTTGTTTTGTAGATAATCTTATTCGTAGTTTAAAACAAGTTGAAGGTAAATCCTCAGGCAGACAGTCAATTACGTTGGGCCTAATATCATCGAATTAAGAAGCTCCTTTTTCCCTCTTCCTCTAATTTTCCTTTTTTAATTGAATAAACACTCCTATACAAAAATCTAAGCAGGAGTTCTTCATCCTTTTTTTATTCTAGCCCATCACAATCAAATTTCTGTAAATATGACAATAAATCCATAGCCCGTGGGAAATATTAAACTTGTAATAAAATTTTATTTTATTGTCTGCTCATTGGAGTTTTGTGGATAAATCGTCAAACTGCAACTTGAAGTTGTCAAAAGCTTTAGCATTCTCCAGCCATTCCTTAATCAACTTCTTATCTTGCTCAGCTATAAGAAACAAAATGTTGAAATAAACTTCTTAACAGCAAATGTGGCCATATTAAGGAGTGAATAACTTTGAGAATAATTGTATTTAACATATAAAAATATGACAAGAAAAGAAATGCACCATTTGGAAGACAACTAATATAAACTCAGGGCATCAGGTGATGGTCTGTCAAAGCTCAAGATCTCAAGTGGTGGTCCGGTGGAGCTCAGGATTTTAATTTAAATTGCTTTTGAAGCACAAATAATTCATGAGTCATGGCTTTATGCCACTCAAAATGTTTTGCCGCATCAATATACGTGGTAGGGGGTGATTGGTCGTTGATAGTGTTTTACTGATGAATGAGGTTGAGACGTTTACAAGGCTTTAGGGATCCCGCTTGACTTCTTGTTACCATGGGATGTCGAGATACAGCTGCTTGCGGAGGAGCTGGGGGTTGCGTGGAATGATTGATAGACAAAGTGGAATTTGTTTGGGAAATAATAGGTGTCGTAGATGAGATAGGTGGTTGGATCATATATAATAGAAGGTGACGAAGTGGAATTTATTATCTTTTAATGATTTGATAAGTATTATTAAGTTGTAATATAATATTTTAGGGACTTACTATACTTAAAGCTTTACTGGAATCATCTACTGTTCTTACTGATGTTTTTTGATCATAGCTCGCTAAGAGGAGAAAAATGTTCACTCAATAATTATCGGGATGAATTTTATAGAAACAACAAATTATCGATTTTTTTGTTTTGTCGGCTGAAATTACATTGATTTTCTCATTATTTGTAAACTTATTTGCCTTTAAGCTTTTTGGTTGTGTTCTGATGTATGCTGTTATTGCCTTTGGGTGTTTTAGCTATGACTATCGATTTGACTTCTCCTATTATTCTGAGTTGGGTGGCTATACAAGTATTAATGTAGCATATTATTGTTTGGTTGAATCAACTAATTGCTGCTGGATTTTTTTTTTGTTGGTTGTGCTGTTATATTTTTGTTTCATCAACATAGCCGCCTTAGGAGTGTAAGTGAGCCGAGCCGGTTCGAACAATAAACCTAAAGGAGTTTGCCAATCGTTGAGAAGAAAGATACAGGTGAGGTGGCACCTATGATGCACGGACACGACTTTTTTTTGAAAATATAGGACACGGGTACGGCGCGGACACGGCAATACATTTTTTTATGTAGTATATATATATATATATATATATATATATATATATATATATATATATATATATATATATGTAATATCATATTAAAAATGACAAACAATAATAAATGAATGACATGATAACTTGTCTAGCTTAAAATATAAAATATTTAGTACAAAAAATCTAGTACAATCACAAAAATATAAGCAAATAATCACTTACTACAACATCAAACATTCAAGCTTCAACTACTATGATTAGCTTTAGAGGTTTGTTTTTGGCCTTCAATATCATCATCATATCACTGCTTTCAATTCTGATTCAACAAGAGAAAGGTTTGTAATTGTGCAAAAAGAGAGGAGATGAAAATACCTTCACTGTCAAAGAGAAATAAAAATGAGAATATTCGATGAATGAGTATTAAATGCAGACGTTGATTTGGTGTTGTGGATAGGAAATAAGAAATTTAGTTTAAATATCGCCAAATATAAGAAATTATATTTTAAAAAAATTATAAAATATTTAAGATACATATGTCGGACACGCGTGTCCAATTTTTTTTTTAATATTTTTTTTAATCGGACACGTTTTCGGCGTGTCCGACAAGTGTCGGAGGAGTGTCGGACGAGTGTCGTGTCAAAAACGGTGTCGGACACTGCAAGCCTCTTTGAGGAGAAGTGTCGGTGCATCATAGGGTGGCACTTGCGTAGAGAAGAAATGGATTAGAAGCCAAGACGAAGAATAGGAGTAACTCGCAAGTTATCCCAAGATAGAGAAGAAGAATAAGTGGACAAAGCACTCAAGCTTTTCCAATAAAACCCTCAGGTTTTCTTACTCCAAAATTCACATTTTCAACCTTTTTCTAAACATACAAATCAGCCCCTATTTCTAGGCACAAAGAGGGCAGCCAAACAACCCAAATATCTCCCATTAAACCCATTAAATTCAAGGAATATAGAAGGCCAAAAGACTGCAAACAACTGCAGGAAAACTGCACAAAAAACATGAAAAATCCCATGGAATTCCCCCCCAAACAGCAGTAAATAAACCTATTAGATTTAGGGAAATGAAAGGCCAACAGCCACATAACCTCAGTCCCCAAACGACACAGTAAAACAGAGAAGAAAGCTCATGGGATCCAAGCAGAAAAGCCACGGAACCGAGCAGCCAGCCGCAGAACCAAGCAGCCAGCTGCAGAACCGAGCAGCAGCTATGGGAACCAAAGAGTCAAAAGCACGGGAAAACCACCCAGCACAGGAAACCAACTATTAGCCACGATAACCCAAGGGACAAGGCACGGGAAAACCACCAGCACAAGAAAACAAATAGACGAAGGGGAGGATAAGAGGCAAGTCCACTCCAAAATGAATCCAAAACTTTAGAGCATGCCTTTTTAGATTAATGAGCTAGGAAGTGCAATAAATCTCCCATTTAATGAACTAAACTTCAGCTCAACATTAATGAGTTAAAACTAAGTAAAATTCCAACATTTTGAGCTCAATACTAAGCAACCAAGGCTCACCCGAGAACACCAGAAGCCCAAGGGTCAAAACAAATTCTCATCTTGTTTTGACCCCCCCTGCCTACATCAACCTCAGTGTATGAGTGGCGTAGATGAATGAAATGAGTGTATTTACTCAATATGTCCACCACCACTAGAGTCACGGTGAATCCTTTTGACTTAGGCAATCCCTCAATAAAGTCCATAGTCACATCTTCCCACACATTCTCGAGTAAAGCAAAAGGCTGTAAAAGACCACCTGGAGCCATAACCTGGTATTTGTGTCTCTGACATACATCACAACTGGCTACCAACTTCTCTACATCATTCTGCATGCCGACCTAGTACAGTTCCGCTACATGCCGACCTAGTACAATACTATCACCTCTTTAATCAAATTGGAAATGAAATATTTATCCTTGTATTCTTCTTCACAATTCACAGCTTTAATAAATATTGGATAATTCTCTGTAACAACCATGAAATTAATAAGTGGTATTCTTTGAGGATCAGTCCAACCATCACACATCAAAGTGACTCATTTTTTCTTTCCACACACCTTTTGTTGGTTCAAGCAATATTTCAATATGTGCCATTTCTCTTTCCAATAATTTTGATCTTAATGCATTATAGCCAAGTGGAACATAACCTGCAAGGTTGTTATTACATGCAAAAATGAATGCATTTTTGTAATGAGGATTTCTTGCAAGGTTGAAAGGAAGTACAGCTGAAAAAAAACATTCTCGCAATTTTATCATCCAATTACTCTCGCTGCTGCATGTTAAAAGTCTTTTCTAAAACACTGCTGGCAACTTTTTTTCTTTTCTTTAAATCATATCCTTCACTTCTATATGATAATGATTGATCTACTCTAACAGATGAGGAACAAGTGTGAGATGAACTATGGATAGATGACAAAGATATCTCTTTAGGAAGTGCCCTTTTGATCCTAGATTTAGCTTCATCAACTTGTTTGTTCAATTCAATCAACTGTGATGTAGTAATCTTATGACACATTTTAATTCCATGGCTAGAAATCTTAAGTAGATGTGCTTTCACCCTAGAATAAGATCCTTTGTAGGTGCCACCACAATAATTGCATTTGAATGACACATTCCCTCCTCCAAAAAAATTTCCTAACTTTGTAACATGAATCCATAATGGCTTATCAGTTTCTATAGATGGCTCTTCTGAACCACTCCTACCAACATTAGAGCTCATTTTGCTTTTAAATTCACAGGTGTAGTAGAATAAATAAATGCTTAATAAATTGGGTGGCATATTATAAAACAATTAAAAATTGTCAAACAAAGTTAAAAAATAATTAAAGAACTATTCCATCATGCATTATGACTATCTGACAAAAAAAAAAACAATTAAAAATTTGCAGCTATGCCGGGGGTCCAAGGGGGCGTTGCCACCTGGAAAGCGCATCAAAAGCGCATTGAAAGCACAATAAAAGTGCAGTGAAAGCGCAGTTAAAGCATAGTAAAAGTGTAGTTAAAGCGTAACAAAAGCACAGTTAAAGCGCATTAAATAATCAAATTTTTATTATAAGAATAATTTAAAAAAATATGCTCTTCTGATAACAAATCTACAGAATCATTGATAAATGAAGAGAAATGACGAATTGAGAAAAAAATGACAAAATCAACTTACAGGTCTGAAAAATTTTCTGCGGTTTAACATCAGCTTCCCTCGGCTGCGCCTTTCTACTAAGGAGGATGGCTTGTTGGTTGTTGCTTATGGCCGGAAGGGAAGATCAAGGGTACGATCTCCAGCCGACCGCTGCTTGCCTGAATCGCTCGGAAAAACTACGAATACGAATAGGAATACGGGATTAAGGAGAAGATGAAGACTCGGGTGTGAACCGGCTAATATGAAATAGTGGGATTAGGATTTTTTTTTTAATTTAATTATACAATAGCCGGACATGTGTGTCCGGTTTAATTTTTTTTTTAAATGGGGCACACTAATGACATGTCCGACACGTGTCCTCACCGTGTCGGACGCGTGTCCGTGTCCGACACTGCATACCCTCTTAAAATGAAATGTCGGTGCATCAGAGAATGGAACCAATCCAAATCTCTTTCTCCAAAGAGAACAAAACCCTAGCCATTGGAAACTGGGACAATCTAGCAATAAAACCATCCAATTGATTCTTTCCAAAACTAGAACCAAGAGAAAATTAAGTAGATTGGTTGAAATTGTCAATTCAAAGTTGAGAAGAAGCAACCCAAACTAGAATAACAGTTAGTTCCTTGGAACAATCAAAATGAAAAGACTATTCAAGCATCCTTATCAAAAAATAATAGACATAGTAAGGTCTCTTGAAAAAGGTCTTAATCACCTTCTAGAGATAATTAGTTAGGAACACGATGAGAATCAAGAGCCCAATAAAAAATCTCCAATCATTCTCAAATTAACGATGAATCTACAAACAATCTGAAAATTAGGATGGCCCTAAAAAATAACTTGTATCGATTCAAAGATATATTGCATTGACTTTGTTAAGAAATATATGAGCAAAATAAACATTGAAAGTTTACATGTCAAATTTAGAGAGCAAGTAAATATTGCCTTTACTTGAAAGATGTGATATGATTAATTACCACAATGTCTACTTTGAAGAAAAGTATTTCACTCCATTTTACACTGGACTTCGTAGCATCTAAAGGTTCAGGGATGGCACCACAAGTTCGAGCACTCTGTTGTTGCCTACGAGACCCTGTAGGAGGGATTAAAAAAAGACGTGCTGCTACAGTATATTGGGAAGATGCCATTCCTTTCCTTGTAGGAAACTGAAGATCAAAAGACGAACAAAATGTCAGTCACAACCATTAGCAACATAATATCAAAATGACACTTGGAAAGAAATCATTACAGGTCATTGTGCAAGAAGAAAGGAGGAAGTAATTTGTTAAAAAAGTTCACTACACCATTTGAAAATGGTGTTAACATTGATAGTGAGGATTACATGTTAGAAATGAAAAAAAAAAAAAAAGATAATTTTAAAATATAATAAAAAATAAATTGTAGGACAACTAGTAATTTGGCTTCTCAATGAAAAACAACACCTTAACTTATTTCATCATACTGAAATAAGTCTGACTAAGCTGAAATGTTAAAAACTTACTTCAGCTTCTGAAATGATAATCGTCAACATTGACTGAGAGACTCTATTGATACAACCTTTCAAGTGAGAGTCCAACATATTTTTTGATACAGGAACTTTTACACGTATGTTGCCTCCTGATGGCATCTTAATTATGTTTGCCAATCTCGTTGTTTCAGCAACTCGGATAAATATATCTTGCCCAAGCTTGTTTTGGGGAATAATGAAATAATTTCTTCTATGATCAATATCAATTACAGACCCCTCAGCATATTTTGACGGGTTGACTTCCTGATAAATCTAGAAAAAATAAAAAATCAGTGCAACCAAGAAAACATCAAGTTGCCACAACATGAGAAAACCATCCAACAACACATACATTTTTTACATAAGGTTCATCAACGAGGCTTAGGTTATTCCAGCTAGCATAAGCTTGAAAAATCATGTTCGCATTAGATACAGAGATATTCAAGTTGAGATCCTTGGTAGAGGTTATCCGAACCTGGGTAGCAGAGCCTGGTGTATTTAGATCATATTGATACCTGTACAGCAATATTGTAGTTGAAAGAAAATAAATTACTAAAAGAAACAATCACCATAGAATAAGTTAGTGAAATATTTCATAAGAGCTTGTTAATATTCTTCGATGGATTTAAAGGAGAGATTAAAAAAAACAAAAACTTACATATAGAACAACACTTAACTTATGATTAAATATCTAGTTGCATTAAGACAATTCTCATAAAAGTTTTAAAAGAGCTAGAGATAAATCAAATGGGAAGGAATAATGATGGTGTCAGGAGGCAAAAAATAAAATAAATATGCTTTTAAAGAATTATAAAAAAACATACATACAATTATTAATAGGATACTAATTAATTGGCAGAAAATATATAGTAAGCGAAGCAAACGCTATCCATCTCTTTGAAGATATGCCCAATAGTCTACATATCAAAGAGAACAAAGATATCAAGTTTGATTAATCAAGAGTGAAGATAACAAGCTTTTATTTAAATATCAAGATATTGATGAAATAAAAATGCTATTTTGATACCAGGGGGAATTACTTACACACCCGTAAGAACAAACCTATTAACATGTTCAACACTTCAAACTTCATATTTTCAACATTACCATCAAAATGCTTTAAACACCGCAAAGTAGGCATGCTAGTTAGTTTCTTTAAAATACAATAGCAACATTCCTTCCAAATTAATTTTGAGCGTTGTAATGAGGTATAGTAGGAAAGAAAAGAAATACATAGGGTCTATTTAGGACGGTTCCAGCAGTCTGTGAAAGTATTTATAATACTGCAGTGGGAAAAATAATTTTTTTTAGAGTTGTTGTGGGTATTGGATATTATAGATTTTATTGCTTTTTAAAAGTCCAATAGTAACTTTTTATAGCTACCACACTCAACTAATTTGATCATAAATAAGCTACTTCCCACCATAAAATTTTTTAAAATTTTGGCAAGAAAAGTGTAGCTCAAAATAAATGTGACAATTTTTTGGAAAGCAAAGCTATCAAAAAGATGCTACAAATGGACCTATCTTATGCTAAATTTACAAAACAGACAATCAACTCTTAAGAAAATTTTCACCAACCTAACTCCAAGAATTTCTATCCCCCTTTTGAATGATCGAAGAAAAAAAAAATACTTGGAATCTTTAGGGGCTCTTTCTTTATGTTTGGATATGCTTTAGATATGCTATTCGAAATGTTTTAAAATTTATCGTCTGACTTTTGTTCCAGCCTCGCCTATGCGAGCTTACTGGGCCGGGTCGTGACAAACATAGAGTAGTTATTTTTATATTTGTTCAGCTTTTCCAGGGAGTACAGTCCAGCTCTCTTCTAAGCAAGTCTAATCATCTTCCTTGATCCTTGATCCTGAATATGTAATAGGTAGGGTTAAATAATGCTTGACAATAATGGTCACTAGTAAGTTCTTGTATAGATATGAGGCTATGATGCACCGACGCGGCACTTAAAGAGGGTATGCAGTGTTGGACACGTGTAGGACACGGACACGCATCGGACACGTGTAGGACACGGACACGCATCGGACACATGTCCGACACGGCATTGGAGTGTCGCAATTTAAAAAATTAAAATTAAAATCGGACACGTGTGTCAGACACGGTACTGCTCGGTACCACTCGGTATCTTCTCATACAAACAACTTACGAACTTTAAAAACAAGCATAACTTTAAAATTACTCTTACAATAAAATTTTGTTCCCCGCCAAGGGGCAGCGCCCCCTTGGACCCCGACAGACCAGTATATTGTTGTATTCATGTTGTTTTATTATTGATAGTACAAATAATTGTTAAAATAAATCTTCAAATTCGTAGTTGACATAATATTTTGCACTTTATATCAATTTAATTTGATGTATTCATATGTATGATTGGTTTGTTAGCAAAATGAACTCTGCTTCTGGCGAGGGTGGATTAGGTGAAGGTTCAAAAGAGCCATCTGTCCACGCCATGTCCGTGTCCTGTATTTTTAAAAATTATTATATATTATTTTAAAAAATTATTATGTCATGTCCACGCCGCACCCGTGTCTTATATTTTTAAAAATTGTCGTGTCCCGTGTCCGTGTCGTGTCGTGTCGGTGTCGGTGTCGGTGCATCATAGATATGAGGTTTGTAGATAATTGAGGTACATGGAGCACGTGTTTTAAAGTGAGGAAAGGAGATAAGGGTATGTCTCCTTGGCTTTATACTATAACAAGAGAACCATAGACAGTGATGATTTTTTTGTCACTTGGGCAAGGATTATAGTTGATGAAGTGGGTAGTGGAGTTTGTCATGTAATATGTGACTCCTGAGTCAATGATCTATAATCCTTTTAAATGATTTCTAGAGGCGCTTAATCCAGTGATATAGGAAACCTACCGGAAAATGCAAGAGAGGAAGATGCAGGTGATTTTTCAAGGGATACCAGGAGTTGTCTTAGTTTATAAATGTATTATTTATTGAGTTCTTTGAAGCTGGTCGGTGTTTCTAGGTTAGGGTTGACTTGTTGTAGTGTTGGCATATAATGTGTCTAATTTCTCATTTCTTTGGTTCCACTCATTACTTGGGAGCTTTCCGTGTATCTTCCAATATGTCTCCTTCGTATGCCTTGATTTCTTGCAAAAACTACACCAAAGATAGTTAATGTCTTTAAATTTTGCAGAGTTCTTATCTTTTTCCTTCCATGGTATATTGAGTCTTTGGTCATCATTGTTGAGCTTTCAACAACTTTTGGCACCAACATTACACCTCGTCAGCTTTCTTCAATGCGGATGAGAGCAATGGTTTCATTTAATGATGGTGTCTCCTCTATGCTAAGGATTTGAACTCTTACTTGATCAAATTCTATATTCAGTTGCAAGAAACTCATAAACTCTATCTTTTTCAATAAAATTCTTTAGGATAGCAACATCTTCTGGACATCTGGTCTCTATGCATTTGTAGTGACCAAGTTCTTCCATAGGTTTTGTAGAAGAGTGACATACTCCATCATGATCTTACTTCCTTATTATTTTGTGCTTACTACTTTGATTTTAATTTCAAAGATTTGAGCAGCATCTCGTATTTTTGAAAAAGTATGTCTAGCGGCCTCCCATATGTCCTTTGTAATGGAAAGGAACATAAACATATTGCTAATTTATAGAGTTATGGTGTTCCACAACCATGACATAATCATAGAGTCTGCTTCATCTCATGCCCCAAAATTAGGATCTCCCTCTTTCGGTCCTCCTCCTTTGAGGTGGTGTATTTTTCCTTTCCCCTTTAAGTAGGTCTTCATAAATTGAGACCACTTTAGATAGTTCTTCCTGTTAAGACGATAGGAATGTTGCATGCTTTAGAGATCACATCTTTCTTGGATTACCATAGAATCTTCAAATTGATCAAAGCTTTGGGATGAATTTATTTTAGACATTATAATGTCACTAATAGATAGTAATAAAGGCTATCTTTTAATTATATTAGCAATGAAGGCTAATATTTAGTAGTTCAATGGATTGGGTTTGGCACAGTCTCACAGCCTTCGCAAATAAGAAGGGCTTGCTCGGCCCTTTCTTCCGCAAGGTTCCGCACGTGCGAGTCTTCACGTACCCAGGAGTCTCCGTCAAGGCGAGTCGGGTCCGGCTTCTTCCGCAAGGTTCCGCACGCTCAAGTCGAACGATGGTTCCGCATGTAAGAATCTCTATCCAGGCGAGTCAGGTCTGGCTTCTTTTTCTGCAAGGTTCTGCACGCTCGAGTCATCACACAACCAGGAGTCTCTGTCCCGGCTTTCAGCTCCGTCGTTCGGCTTCATCTCGCACGCACGGAGTAACCGGCTCCGTCCGTATGCGTACGCAGTTTGCTCGGCTCGTCCCGTGGCTTTCGCTCGTCTCTTCTGGCTCCTTCCCTATGGTTTCCTCTTTACTTCCTTCGTGATTCTGATACCATGTTGAAATTAGGAGTTTAAAAGGAAAAAAATCTTATTTTATTACACAAGTCTCATCCCTATTTATAAATCTATGCAAGATATCTTAATAAAGAAACAAATAACTACAAAATCAGGCATTATTGCCCTCATATATTCCTTCCTAATTTAGCTAAAGAAATGGGCGTTCCCTTTAGCTTTAAGGCTAAAAGAAAAGATAGAACCTATCCAACATATGACTATTGTGCTAAATGTTAAAGATTTTTTCATAGCTTTGGAGCTAAGAAGAGAGGAAAAGCTCCTACAACTTTGGGGTTGGAGGAGAAGGGAGGAAACCCTGAACTTCTAAGCTATTCAATTATTGATGACAATTGATATTAAACTTTGTATTTAAAATATAAATAAATTTTAATTTAAATAAGTTAATCATTTTAATTCTCAAAAAATAAAATAAATATGCAAAACTAAATCTAGTTTATAAATGATGAATTAATGTACACATAATTCATTAATTATATATATATTATCACAAGTGCAAAATTTTCAAACATCTACTTTTTAATAAGAAAATATAAAAATAGAAGTAAATTTCATCATGTCTAATAATTCTATAGCCTAAAAATTTAGTGTATGTGGTTCTCATATATTAACAGTCGAATAAGAACTATGTGATATTCTTCTTTATTTATCATTTAATTTGATTATTTTATTAATGTTTTCTTTCTCTCTGCGCTTCGGTCATCGGTGTTGCATGTTAATTATATATATATATATATATATATATATATATATATATATATATATATAATTGGTTAAAAAGATTTATTTATTGATACAATATAATATGTTTAGTTTAATTTATTTTATTTTAAATTAATATATTTAATTATAATGACGACATCTTCATATCCTTTAAATATGCTGATAAATCTTTCACACATCAAATCATAAACATTAGCTTTTAAGAAACATATATCCTATCACAGACAATACTTTACATTTATAACGCAAACATTACTTTATACGTCTATATATATAGATTTGAAATTATGCACAATAAAATTTTACTTTTTTTCTTCAATTCAAGTGTTAGAGTTATTTTATTGATGACTTCAAGTTAAAAAAAAATTCTTTTCTTCAGAAAGGAAGTAAAAATATCTGTGAACAGGGTCGTTGAAGTCCATGACCATTAGTGAATATACGTGCCTAAAATATTAAAATTTAAAAACACAAATTTTATAAAATTTAAATTAAGTTCAATTGAATTATTATACATTTTCTTTAGTAAATTTAACCACTATGACCTCCAAATGTGATATATTCATAGGAGATATATGTTTGAAAACATTTGAAGCATATAATGATTTTATTGCTGAATCATTCATAATCAAATAATGTCGTTATTTTTTTCGTCACTATTTTCTTCTTTTCAAATAGGGGAAACTAGTAAAATCTTTTGTCTATTTTCTTCTATTAAAATAGGAAAGCCTGATGGAGTTTTTTTATTTTTTTCAATTAAAGTAGAAAAATTAGAGTAAGAGGGAGAAGTAAGTCTTCTTAATTTGGTGATAGCAGACTCAACTTCGCTGCCTGAGGATGTAACTTGGATTTGACTTAAAATATGAATAAAATTTTTTATTGAGTCAACTCTATTTTTCGATGATAAGACATGAGAAATTTGCCTTATGATATCAATATATTTGGTTAAAAACTGTAAAAAAACTTTTTCAATCTTAGCGATAAATATTTTGTCTAACATATGATTTTTGTTAGTCTTATAGAAATTGTCGACTCTAACAAATCCATCATCAAACTTGTTATGTAATATTTTACAAAATATGTTAATTTTTATTTTAATAAACAAGAGTAATTAAAAAATATAAATATTGAAATGACATTTTTTAATAAATTGAAATTTTGATACTACAATGAAGAAATAACCTGTAACTTGTGTTACAGTAGGAATATCATAAAGACGATATTGATTGTATTGCATAGCAAAACTTATAGTTAAGTGTGAATTGAACAACAAAAGAAAAAAAAAACTCTAACATATGAACTAAAAAGATGAGACACTAAACACAATAAAATATTACTTTTTTTAATCGAAGTTTTATAATTCTTTTTTTTCTTAAGTTATTTGAATCACTCTTAATTATAAGTTCTTTTATACAGTACTATCAATATATTCTTCATGATATTCCTATTGTATGATAAATTGCAGGTTGATTTCCTATTGTGTTATTAAATTTCAATTTCTTCAGCTATTTTATTTTACTATATATGTTTTTATTATTTTGTTTATTAAAAATTAATGTATTTTGTAAGATATTGCAGAAAAAGTCTGATAATGAATCTGTTGGAGTAAAAAAAATTTATAAGACTCAACAAAAAACATTAATCAGATAAAATATTTTTTATTGAGGTTAAAGTAGATTTTTTTATAGTTTTTAGTCAAATATTTTGAAATATCAATAAAATAAATTTCTAGTGTCTTATTATTCGAGGATAAGACATGAGAAATTTGCCTTATGACATATCAATATATTTGGTTAAAAACTGTAAAAAATATTTTTCAATCTTAGCAATAAATATTTTGTCTAACATATGGTTTTTGTTAGTGTTATAGAAATTGTCGACTACAACAAATTCATTAGCCTATTGTATGATAAATTGCTGGTTGATTTCCTATTGTAGTATTAAATTTCAATTTCTTCGGCTATGTTATTTTGCTATATATGTTTTTATTATTTTTGTTTATTAAAAATTAATGTATTAAGGTTGAAAAAGTTTGACAATGAATTGCTGGAGTAAAAAATTTCTATAAGACTCAACAGAGACACTAAGTCAGATAAAATATTTTTTATTAAGGTTGAAGTAGATTTTTTTATAGTTTTTAGTCAAATATCTTGATATATCAGTAAGATAAATTTCTAATGTCTTATTATTGAGAAATAGAGCTTGCTCTGGAGATAATTTTATTCTTAATTTAAATCAAATTAAGAAGACTCATTTTTTCCTCTTCCTCTAGTCTTCTTATTTTAATTTAGTAAAGTAGCAAGGAGACTCAAACGGACTTTCCTATTTTAAAGGAAGAAAAGGGCCAAAAGATTACAGGCCTTTCAATTTTAAATGAAGAAAATAACAATGAGAAATCGCGACTATATTTAGTTACAGATGATTTACTAATGAAACCCTTACATGGATTAATTGTATCAAACACGTGTCTATGAATACAACACATTTGAAGGTGGTCGTTAAATTTACTAATGAAGAGGTATATTCATTCAATTGGATTAGATTTGATTTAAATTTGTATTTTTAAATTTTAATATTTTAGACATTGCATTCATTAATGCTTCATTGACATTAAAAATCATATTCATAGATATTTTTACTTCCTCTTTGGAAAAAAAGATTTTTTTTTTTAAATTAAAGCAATGGATGCTGAATAGGTTTTAGAAATGGCTAGACAGGCTTAAGAAATCGTTGAAGTCAACGAAAATGTTTATTGTATCACGTATGTAATGTGTATGACCGACTTGATGTCATCTTTTTTTTGAATGTGACTTCTCATTTTGTTTAATATCTGAACTTTTACCTACTGCTATGTATAAACTCATATTTACTTTTTTTGTTGTTGCTCAATTTTCTTCATATGGAGAGAAGTAAATGATAGAAAATTTAAGTACAAAATCTATAGCTATCCACTGTTTACTATAAAATTAGATGGGCTATTTCCTATAAATTTGCTCCTCGAAGCACGCATGGGAGATTATGCATTTGATCAATTAGGATAGCTGTTGCATTTGTCTTTGGATTTCCAATTTTTTATTTTTTGTTGGTTGCTCAGCTATTCTGGAATGGTTGGGCTGCTGTTTTCTCCGGTTTATTTATGGACAGATTTATGGGATTTTCTACATTTTTTACGACATTCTTCTCTATTTGTTGGTGTTATTTTAGAATGGGAAGGATTCATTCAAAATTTTGGGGACGATGAATGTTATGTCAGTTTGTTCCAGGTGGTCCTCGAGGATGGTTTTTGCGGCAACTAGTTCTCATCTTAGATGCTCCTTGTGGCAACCGTGGGACATATTGTAATGTCTTATATTGTAATCATGGGGTTGTAGTTTTTTCTGGGGCATTATGAGTCCAATTTGGGATTGCTTTTTAGATGCCAATTATGCTTTTCTTTTTAGAAGATCTTCTTTCTAATTTGATTTTGTGTTAGTTCGGGTTTGTTTCTTCTAACATGGCTTTCTGTACCCTTTTATTTTGGAGCTGTATCTAAGTTTTTTTTTGTGGTTATTAATTTCGTATAGTGAATTAAGATGGGCTATGCCCCTTATTTTTCAAAAAAAAAAAAAAAAGTGTCTTGATAACTTGTATTGAAAATAATTCTCATATTTTCTTTGAATGCGATCTGTCATTCAATTTAATATCTAAGATTTTACATGGCATGAAAACTTTTCTCGTGAGGATAAACTAGCTATAACTTTTTCAGTTAATTTCTGGATTGGATAACTTTCAGGTAGTGCAAAAATACTTGAATTTTTTGATAATTTGTTGCACTATCTAGTATCTTTGGAGGGAAAAAATGGCAAGGAAATATGATAGTACTATAAAGAGGTTGCCAACAGTTTCTTTCAAAATCAAGAAAGGAAGAGGCTAAATATTTCTGGATGGAATATGATAGAGAGTGTTATTGGCTTACTCATCTAATCTGGCATCAATTTTATATGCATTTATGCTTGGGTTTATTACAGCTAACAATTTTATGTCCCGGCATAATGGTTTTTTACTTTGGTGGCAACTTCAGCAATTTTTCAATTCATACTGTTGCTCTGTTGGCTTTCCTCGAATATTCCTGGCAGGTGTTTGGGTGGTTTGGCTACAAGGAAACAGGTTCTACTCTTTTATTTGAGTTGTAAAATTCTTTTTTATATTGGGTTGTTATGTTTCTCTTCCATTACAATACATTGCATGGGTGTATAAGTCTTAATACAGTTTATAAGAAAACAAATGCATAGGATATTCTGATAATTTTATATATTTAAGAGACTGTTTTAAGATTAAATGCAATAAAAATATTTATATATATTCGACTTTGCCTTTATGTTGGACTATGTTTATATAAGCATAAAGGTAATTCAACTATACAACCGGATGGATAGGATACATCAGATCAGTTACAAAGCTACAATGAGGATATGATATTTGATGAGAGTGGCTGTTGCTATTAGATTGATTAAAAAGTTACGTAGGAGTATTAGAATCTCTGATTGCTATCAACATATAGTATCAAACCAGAAAAACTATAAGGCTGTGCGAAAAAAGTAAAGTGCGGTATAACTAATTACAAAATAGCAAGGCTCATATTAACCCACCAACAGCAACCTAAGCATGAAGGCACTGATGATTTTCATCTAAAACGGAAGAATTATTCGATAGTTTCTACTCAAGGGTGATAAGATATGAGCCAACAAGCAAGCTGCCTACACTAAAACTACCAACCACAAATCATGTCTCGAATTCTCCACTTCTGTGCCACGTCTCCATGTCTCCACATCTCCACTTCACCATTCATTCAGCAAATTACCTGCATTACATTTCCTATATAATATGCTATTGTATTCCTCTATTGTTAATACCTCCTCTTAAGTTTCTCATGTCCAATAATGAAACCATTGCTCACATACAACTCACTAGCAACAACTATCCAATCTTGCACCTTCAAATCCTGAAACTATTCTCAACAAACAAGTTCTCTGATCATCTCACCGATGCACATGCTGTACTCCAAGCTCCACACATCTATAGTTAGTGAATTACTACCAAATCTTGCATACTCAACTTGGCAATTCCTAGACGAAATCCTCTTTACTGTTTTATAGTCTAGTACCTCCCCAAATGTTATTCCCTACGTCCTCAAATTTCATTCCTATTACGAAATTTGGGTAACGCTAGAGAAGCACCTTCAACCAACTGATTGCTCCCGAGTGATTCAACTAAAACATGAGCTTCACAATATCTCCATGAGAGACCTCTCTATGACCCAATATTTATATAATATCAAATCATTGGTGGACAACATTGTTGCAGCTGGCTCACACCTCGACCTCGAGGATGTCATCCTATACATTTTCAATGGCTTTCCTCATATCGATCATTTAAAATTGCTATAAGGACCAATTTAACTCCCATCAGCATGAACGGTCTCTACACCCTTTTATGCAGCGAGCAACATCTCCATTGAAAATCTCAAGATCTCCCAACTTGACACTCTATTTGTTGCATTCATGACTACCAGATACCGAGCAACTAGATACAATCGGAGTCGCTCCTATACAACCTTCATGTAGTACAATAATCGCTCCCCCTCTCAGACTGCAAGAGGCTCTTGCACTACCTCCCCAACTCCATGGATCACATGCTAAATTTGCAACAAACCAGGACACTCTGCTTCCACTTGCTGGCATCGCTGTAACTTATAATGCAATCCAAATTCCACCACTCAATTCATCGGCCTCTGCTTGCAACAACAACCTAACTCAGTCTGGTTCATTGATTCTAGAGCATCCGCTCATCTCACCTCAAATCTATCCAACATTTAGCAAGCCATACCATACAATGGTCCTGAATCCATCATCTTTGGCAACTGCACAACTCTCCTCATAATAAGCAGCAACCAAGGAAGCGTACCTATGCCAATCCCACATCGTAAGCTCCTTCTTGAACACCTTCATATTCCTTCCATCTCTTTTAACCTTCTATCAATTCATAATTTAACTTCCGATAACAACTACTCTGCCCTCTTTGATGCTTATGGCTTCATTTTTAAGGACCTCTCGATCATTCACTAGGTTTTTCTAACCGACCGCCTCATCAGTTCTCAAATCTGTCAATCCATCACTTACCTCTTAAATCAGCTTGTTATTACTTTGGCTTGCCTGACTAGGTCATCCTTACCACTCTACCATATACAATTCATCTAAATTACTCAAGTTTAGTTGTTCCTCGTCTATATTAAATGTATAAGAAATAATTAAATAATAATTTATTTCAAATAATAATTACAAAACTATCAATTTAGTTAGTTAAACTACTTATTTAAATAACATCTAATTAAAAGAAATTAGATAATTAGTTTTATAATTAATAATTAAATTATTCGTTAATTATCATATTTTTAATCTTAAATTATTGATGACAATTGATATTAAACTTTGTATTTAAAATATAAATTAAATTTTAATTTAAATAAGTTAATCATTTTAATTCTCAAAAAATAAAATAAATATGCAAAACTAAATCTAGTTTTTAAATGATGAATTATTGTACACTTAATTCATTATATATATATATATATAATCTCAAGTGCAAAACTTTCACCAGGAAATTTAATTACTAGCCCAACAAGTCGGGTTTCTTACACGTCTCAGTTGGGAAATATTGTCCATAATAAACAAATGAATTATCATATTCTATCTAATCAACAAGCTATTGTTCCAAGGAGAAAGAAAAAGAGATCAAAGAAAAAGAAAGTTGATAAATTCAAAAAGAAAATTGTTAATGAATTGTATGCTTTACATATTACTTTTCTTTTCTTTTAAATTATGCTTTTTGAGATGCTTGCTTATCAATAAACTTCTGTTTAGCGAAATATTTTTCATCACTTGACTTCTCTTGTTTGGCATAATTTTGGAGATATTAATTCATCAATCTTTCATGCCATTGACCACTGCATTCCGTTCCGTAACGAGAGAGACAAAGAGAGGAATAATATTTGATGTTGAACTCCCTTCTAGAAGATATCAAAATTAATGTATTATTTATATTTGCATATCAAATTAATTGATTCTTTAATATAATATTTTGGTTGCTATTGTTTCTTTCAAAGTTTTCAAATTTAACTGAAATTATATTTATCAATACAACATTCTTTTTTTAACACAGATTTTATCATTGCTACTATTTCTTGAAACTAATATGAATTGATAAGGTTGTTGATTTAATTCATGGTGAGATAAATATAATAAAATTTTAAAAATTAAATAAATATATCTATGATAAGTGTAAAAAAAGAATAAATATAGTAATTTAATTTATATGAATAATAAAAAATAAGACAAAACAATACACAAGTTATTTTATAAAATTTCCATGCATTAGTATACTATGATAATTGCTTAAAAAAAGATTCGCAAGAAATAATTAAAACTAAAATTTTTTTTGGCCATTGTATTGAGTAAGATCAGTGCATAAATGAAATCCCAAATATGAAATAAAACAGGCAAATTCTCCTATAGATTAACCAACTACAAATTCTCTACTAGATTTTGCTAGATTAGTTAAATTTGAAAAATTTGAAAGAAAAAAAAAAAACAAAAAAAATGCTATACTGGAAAATCATTTAGTTTGAGATTTAAATATCAATAATACATTAACTTTGATATTTTTCAAAAGGGAGATCAACATCAAATATTTTTCCTCTCTTGCTCTCTCTCTCTCTCTACGGAGTGCTGTGGTCAATGCCATGAACGATTGACGAATAAACTCTTTAAAATTAAGTCAAACAAGAGAGATCCTATGATGAACAATATTCTTCTCAACAGAATTCATTAAGAAGAAAGCATCTCAAAGAGCATAGTAAAAAAGAAAGATAAGTAAAATGTAATGCGTACTATTCATTAACTATTTTCTTTTTGGATTAATTAACTTTCTTTTTCTCCAATCTCTTTTTCTTTTTTCTTGGAACAATAGTTGTTGATTAGATGCAATATAATAATTCATTTGATTGCTCTTGGCAATATTTACCCGCTAAGACATACGGAATTCGATTTGTTGGACTAGTAGTTAAACTTTATGGTGGGAGGATTATAACAAATATTAAACGGTTACAATAAAGGATATATAAGATAACATTTTTTTTAAGGTCAAATTGTAGTAGGATTAAAAAAGTTAATATTTTTGTTTGGCTGTTCCTTGAGCAAAATTATAATGTTTAGCTTACCATTGGGTGTAAAAGTAATTAGTTCTGCTCCTTCAATAGCATCATTTTCAAAATATCTATCTTTTTTCTAGTTAATTTTGGTCATCACAACAACTGTGTATGAATTTGCTGTAAAAAATATCTCAAATATTTTCAATAGTGCTTAATATGATAAAATATTAATATATTTTCAATACTTTTTAAAAAACATCAATTCATGCATGCAGATAAAAGATGCATGAATATTCTCCTGCGACATTTACAGTAGCGAGTAGTAAAATATAAATAATTTAAAAATCAAAGATGCATGAATATACAAATATTATTATTATCTCTATCTTAAAAAAATTCCCAAAAACAAAATAAAAAAATGCAATGATAAGAAAAAAAAAACATTGTGAATAGTACGGGAACCCTCATTGTTTAATTTTATTGATATAATCTCAAGTGTAAGTTTTGAAACATCTTGTTATGCATTTTTTTGGTGAGAAAATGTACAAGAAGAAGTAAATGTCATCCCATCAATCAAAATTATAGCCCGGAACTTTGGTGCATGCAGTTATTCTTCATTAACTGTTGAATAAAATGGGTGGTATTCCATATCTTTGTGCATATTATTGCAAAAGACTTTTATGCATATAGTGTCCTAATTCACCTAACAAGTTAAATTACATGTGGATGTAATTAGATAACATAGCAATATGATTTATTTGCTGGAATCCAAGCACAACAACTATCATTGCTAAATATATTTAACATAGAGTTTGTACGGATGCAGATCCGATGGTGCCGCCGCAGCATTAACAATCTCAGCTAAGGCCTAAGGGAAAATTAGTATTGAATTTGGAAAATAAATAAGTTAGGACTTGCCACATAACCATCGCATTAAAGCAATATATATATTTATATACTCATTGTTTGCAAATAAGTTAGAGCTACCGCATGTAATAATTTCCCCTTATGCACACACCAATTTTGTTAATATTATTTTGGTTATTTTTATATTCTTGTGTATGAAATTTAAATTCTTTAATAAAATAAATATTGCAATTTAAATCACTTATTCCAATAAAATAAATAAATTGACAAAAATCATTAAATTTGGCTGATAATTATACATGTGGGTATTAACCTTCATCTTGTTTTTTCCCTTGGAGGTCTTCTTGGCAACCAGGTGCTCCTTTTTCCCTCGGAAGGCCACCCTGGCAGCCAGGGGAACATGATTTCTTCCTGATGATTTAATTGTGTGGGTTTTTGCCGTTTTGAGCATTCTGAGTCCTTGGTTACTAATTTTTCCATCTATCCTATGCCTCTTTTGGTTTTGGTATTCAGGACATGTTTTTACAGTTATTGACGATCTTCTATATGTGCTCTTTAGGTGGTTCAATTTTTATTCATGTTAGGGCATCTCCATCCGAATGGCTAACCAGTGTTTGTCGTTCTTCCTTCCCTCCAACCGAACGCGATACTTGCCGGCATTTAAAGGGAGGTGAATAGTACGATGCCAATATTGGCGTCGCACTATTCATACGGCATTTGTTTTTTTGTTTTTGTTTTCTTTTAATTAGAAACTTAATTATTAATTTTAAAGATTAAAGATTAGAATTTTTTATTATTAATTAAAATAATAAATTAGAAATACCTTAATTATATTAGAATTAAAATAATAAATTAGAAATATCAATTTATTAACTAAATATTTATTTATGACATATTTATATTCCAAATTATTTTATAGAGCAAAAAATATTTGTTTTAATTATATTAGATTTAATTCAAAAATTCTATAAATAATATTAATGATTAAAAATATATAAAATGAAATATGGGAAAAAATATACTAGGAATATTTTGTTTTTTGATGTTAGAAAATGGAGTTCGGTTGACGGTTGGAGACAAGTTACTGCATTTTGATGTATTACTGTATTTTGGAGTGAAAAATGAGTTTTTCCGTTGGAGATGCCCTTAATTAGCTCTGGTTCCAGGTTACAGTTGTATTTTTCCTTTTTTCTGAGCTTCTTCTCCTTGTAAATTTACTTTACAGTTAATGATAACGGGCTATGCCTCTAATTTTCCCAAAAATAAAAAACATACATATGTCAATACAAATAATGTATCTTCATCTCCTTTTCGCCAGTAAAGCTTTTCTGCTATCTTCAGTTTCCAGTGCACTCTTTAAGATTTATTTTGTTTTGTTTTGGTAAATTGAGGGCCAAGCCAGCTTTTTCATTGATTGTGTTGAAGATGCCGTTAGTGTGAACAACAGATCAGGAAAATGATAAGCTTTGAAGTAAATGTATTCATTTCTATGGTAAGTTCTTCTTTGCCTTTATATTGGACTATGTTTATATAAGCATAAAGGTAGTTTAACTATATAACTGGATGGACAGGATACATCAGATCAGTTACAAAGCAACCATGAGGATATGATATTTGATAAGAGTGGTTGTTGCTATTAGATTGATCAAAAAGTTACATAGGAGGTATTAGATGCTCTGATTGCTCACAACATAGGAGGTATTAGATGCTATTGTATTACTCTATTGTTAATGAAAAAATTAATACATTAAGGATGGGCTATACAACTTGTTGTATTTCATATGTCGTACTTTTAGTTTCTCGTTATGGTATCAGAACAGTTCCAAGCTTAACAAGTTCTCTCTTATATCTTTCATGGCTGGTCTCAGAGCCTCCCTATTGATCCTCTACCGACTAAATATACTACCATGGCCTAAATACCCATACCTACTCTTAGGTTCCTCATGCCCAACAACAAAATCATTGTTCACATACAACTCACTAGCGACAACTATCTTATATGGCACCTGTTAGGACACCTGTCCAAAGCCCATTGGCTCTAGTTTATTTACCGTTTTGTACTTTCTTTATAGCGCTTGTCTGTATCTCTATTTAAGTAAGAGTATGTAATCTTTTCATAATTCAAGATTAGTTTCTCCTATTCCTGGATCGCTCTCTCTGTCTCTTTCTCCGCTCCTCATCCCGTCTCTGGGATTTCACATGGTATCAGAGCATACCTCCTCTACAGCAATCAGATCACTCCATGGCCGAACAGGGATCAACGACATCACACCGCACGGCATCTTCAACCTCCTACGCAATGGCAGAATACGTTATCCCTCTCTCCCTCAAGTTCTTGGTATCAAATATCAAGAATCTTGTCCCTACTCAATTGATATCTGACAACTACGCAATCTGGCGACTGCAACTTTTCCAACATTTCTCTGCAAATGGATTTGAAGATCACCTTACTGGGATCGAAAACCGTCCACCGGTCTCAGCCGCGGCAGAACACAAAATCTGGACTCTGGTCGACCGCAACCTCGTTTCAGCTCTTCTTTCAACCATCTCCCCATCCGTCTTACCATATTCATCTCCCTCGGCACTGCTCACGATGTATGGATTACTCTTGAACGTCGTCTCCAACCGACAAATCGCTCCCGTGTAATCCAGCTCAAGAACGAGCTTCACCACATCCAAATGCGGGACCGAACTATGCTGCAGTATCTTGATCAAATCAAGATCATAGTCGACAACATCGCAGCGGCGGGATCAGTCGTCGACACCGAAGACATAGTTCTTTACATCCTCAACGGCCTTCCGCCCACCTATAACGCTTTCAAAACCCCTATAAGAACTTCTCTACAACCCATATCTCTCGATGATCTCTATTCTTTGCTATGCAGCGAATAAATTAATTTGCAACATCAGCAGCTTAAAGACACATCTAATACGGAAGTTCTTGAAATGTTCTCCAATCGGAACTACTCATGCCAAGGGAGATCAGGCAAACAACGAGTCAAGAACTACCCACCGCGCAACCAACAGTCGGTCGAACCTCCAACCTCTGGCAAGAACTCCTCCAATCGACCCAGCTGTCAGATTTGCGGGAAAACTGGCCACTCGGCGCTCAACTGCTGGCACTGATGTAACCTCAACTACGCCCCACCGTCCAACCCCAAAGCTCTCACTGTCCAACAACAATACTCCTCCATAGCATATTGGATCCTGGACTCCGGGGCTTCCTCCCACCTCACTGCCGACGCTTCCAACATACAACAACTCACGCCATATCAACGCAGTGACTCTGTATCAATAGCCAACGGCCACACGCTTCCTATCCACAACTCGGGTCAAGGCATATTACCCATACACGAGTCCAATCGTAAGCTCCAATTACACAATGTTTTACATGTCCCAAAACTTGCTCATAATCTCGTTTCTGTCTCTCGCTTGGCTTCCGACAACGATGTTTCAATTTGTTTTCATGCTAATGAATTTTTCATAAAGGATCGGCAACGCAATCCAACTCTTCTCCGAGGTCGCAAACACAATGGACTCTACCGTCTCAAGGCTCCTACCGCACCTGACACAGTCGCATTAACGGCCACCTCATCGCCCTCCGCTCAATGACACTCAAGACTTGGCCATCCATCCTCCCGCACTCTTCAAGAATTAGCTAAATTTGTTCCTCATATTAAACGTTGTAGTTTTTCCTTAGAACCATGTATTTCTTGCAATGTTTCAAAAAGCCACAAATAGCCATTTACTACTAGCCTATCGTCTTGTACAAAGATGTTTCAACTGGTGCACTCGGATGTTTGGGGTCCGGCGTCGAACTCATCGATGAACGGCTCTCGCTACTACGTAGTCTTTATCGACAATTTTTCACGTTTTTGTTGGCTATATTTACTGACTTCTAAAGCTGAAACATTCAATAAATTTCAAATTTTCAATAAACTCATCACTAACACCTTTGGCACCACGTTTAACACCCTTCGCACGGACGGCAGAGGCGAGTTCACGAGCAACACATTTAGAAACTATCTCAGCCAACATGACATCGCTCATCAAATCTCTTGCCCTCACACGCCAGAACAGAACGGTGTCGCCGAACGGAAGCACAGGCATCTTCTTGAACTTACACGAACCCTGCTTCATGCGGCTCATCTTCCAAATCAGTTTTGGGCCGAGGCAATATTGACGACAAATTATCTTATAAACAGGCTACCAAGCTCCGCCGTAGCAAATCAAACTCCCTACTCTCGTCTTCACGATCACCAAGCAAACTATGATCATCTCAGAACTTTCGGATGCCTCTGTTTCCCATGGACCCGACTGTACGCTCAACACAAGCTCGCACCTCTCTCTCAGGCTTGCATCTTCCTGGGCTACTCCGCTCAACACAAGGGATACCGATGTCTTGATACTACCACCAATAGGGTCTACATCTCATGCCACGTCAAATTTTATGAAGACAATTTCCCTTATAAACAACAACCCGCGGCTCTCAAACCATCCATCAATTTCACATTCAGCTCCCCTCTAATGTTGGTGCCTACATCCACTGCGTTACCCACTGTGCAGCCCACTCCTCACACCTCCCATATCCCTCAACCTGAAAACACTACACCAACATCCCAAAACAGCACGCCTCACAATGCAGTGTCTCAATCTAGTTTTCCCGCTCCTATACAACATCATATGCAGACCAGACTACGATCTGGCATCACCAAACCGAAATAGATCTTCGATCTGTTTGTGACCGCATCAACAGAACAGTCTCCGACATCCTACGCCCAAGCATCGCAGCACGAGCACTGGCGAGCTGCTATGTACTCCGAATATATAGCTCTTCAGAAGCAGGGGACATGGTCCCTCGTTCCTCCTCCTCTCAACACACTGATTATCGGCTGCAAGTGGACATTCAAGACAAAATTGAAACCAAATGGCGACGTCGACTGTTACAAGGCTCATTTAGTGGCCTTGGGCTGTTCACAGCAGTTCGATGTGAATTACACCGAGACCTTTAGCCCGGTCGCGAAGATGGTAACAATTCGTCTTCTTCTCACCATAGTTATTAACAACCATTGGCCCGTCACTCAGCTTGACGTCTCCAATGCGTTCTTACACGGTGATCTTCCCGAAGAAGTCTATATGAGACAACCTACCAGATTCATCGACACTCAACACCCCAAACACGTTTGCAAACTCCACAAATCGATATACGACCTCAAACAGTCCCCGCGTCAATGGTTTCAGAAGTTCACCTCCTTCCTTCAGCAACTCGGTTTTGTGCACAGCAAGGCTGACCCATTATTGTTCATCCTGTCCCAAGACCGATCACTGGTGTTCGTTCTCATCTACGTCGACGATATCTTGGTTACAGGAAACAACACAAACAAAATCTAAGCAACACTCAACCAGCTACACTCGGCGTTCAATCTAAAGCAACTCGGTGCAGTATCCCTATTTCTAGGGATTCAAGTGATCAAAAACTCCAATTCCTATTTCTTAACTCAAAGCCACTATGCCAATGAACTTCTTCAAACCGCAGGGTACTCCGAATGCAAGCCGTCTCCGACACCTATGGCATCCAAACGCGACAATCACCTGAACGAGCGTGATTTCAATGATCCAACACTCTTCCAGAAACTGGCAGGATCCCTACAGTACCTGTCCATCACTCGACCCGACATCGCCTTCGCCACCAACTCCATATGCCAATGGATGCATCATCCACGGATCTGCGATTTCCACGCACTCAAGAGATTGCTACGGTATATAAAAGGCACTCTCCACTTCGGATTACCTATCACTCAAGGCGACCTCCAACTTCATACATATACCGACGCAGATTGGGCGGCCGATACATTGGATCGTAAGTCGACCACCAGCTACTGCACTTTCCTTGGTCCGAAACTTATTTCTTGGTCCGTCAAGAAACAAAATACAGTCGCAAAATCATCTACGGAAGCGGAATACAGATCCCTATCCTCAGCCACTTCCGATATCTTGTGGCTTCGTCGACTCGTGGACGAGTTTCACATACCTCAAGCCGCTCTGACGACGATTTATTACGACAATACTTCAGCAATCGCTCTGGCCAACAATCCGGTCTTCCACGCCCGGACCAAACACATAGAGATAGATTATCACTTCATAAGCGGGCATATCAAACAAGGCGAAATACACATCGAACACATCAGCTCACCTGATCAAGTAGCTGATATCCTGACCAAATCTCTCCCGCTTAAGCAATATCAAAATCTTCGAAACAAATTGACCGTCTGCTCACCACACGCTCAACTTGAGGGGGACTGTTAGGACACCTGTCCAAAGTTCATTGGCTCTAGTTTATTTACCGTTTTGTACTTTCTTTATAGTGCTTGTCTGTATCTCTATTTAAGTAAGAGTCTGTAATCTTTTCATAATTCAAGATTAGTTTCTCCTATTCCTAGATCGCTCTCTCTGTCTCTTTCTCCGCTCCTCATCCCGTCTCTGGGATTTCACAGCACCTTCAAATCCTGAAACTATTCTTAGCAAACAATTTCTCTGACTATCTCACTGGCGACACCTGCTGCCCTCCCAAGCTCCGCACATCTATTCTTCTTTACATCCTCGATCTTCATTCCTGCTACAAAATTTGGGTAACACTAGAGAAGCACCTTCAACCAACTAATTGCCCCCGAGTGATTCAACTAAAAAATGAGCTTCATAATATCTCCATGAAAAACTTCTCTATGACCCAATATTTATCTAATATCAAATCGTTGGTGGACAACATTATTGCAGCCGGCGCCCACATTAAGCTTGACAGAGCTCTAGTCAATGATGCTTAGGTGGATTGTTTACTTCTTCTTTTTATCGAGTTAATGAACCTAGATGCTTAGATCATTGTCCTTGCTTCTCAAAAGCAGCAATATAGATAACCTTAATCATAGGTTCTTATTCAAGAACAAATGACTCAAGCTTCCTCAATTTTGATACTCTTATTTCAGTATGGGCTGATTATTAGTACTGCGACTCTATTTTCTCTCCTTATAGCAAGCTAAAAAAAATGAAAAGAATGCTTAAATCTATGGATTGGTTATCCTCTAACAAAAATTCCAAGGATTTAGCCAAGTTCCAAATTCAAAATTCCTACCAGCATAATCTGCAGAACAATCCTTTGGATTCCTCTCTTTCTGCTGCTCTTAAAGAGGGTTAATTTAAGTTGTCTTTGTGTCACTTCTTAGTCCTCTTGGATCATTCAAAGAGCTAAGGAGATGTGGTTGTCTAATGGTGAGGATGAGGATGATTTTAGCTTTCTCTATAAAAAAAAATAAAGACACAATGGATATGCAATGAGCTAGTTACTCTTAGGTGGATTCAATGAGCTAGTTACTCTTACTGGTACTCTCTCCTCTCCCCAAGATTTCTCTTATGATATTATCCACCACTTTCAAGCATTGTTCAACTCTCATAGCTCCTCTAGTCCTCCACCCCCCATTCCTATTGGCACCTGTGTCCCTGATAAGTAGGAATTGTGTATTATTTTTGTTGTATTAAATACAGTAAAAATGTATTAATTGATTTGTGTATGTACAAAAAATTTGAAGGAAAAAGCAAACAAATTTGATGTCTCCAATTATTTGAGATTTTCCTGTCCTTGATCTGCAAAGATTTGGTGGGACTCAACAAACCATGGATCAGAAGCGATATCCCTATGAAGACTAGCTTCTAAAATACAAATAAAATCCAATTGGAAAGGACAAACTCTTTACAGCTTAAAACTTTCTCCATTTAGGCTTTTGCATTATTATTATTATTTAGTCTGGGCATGTTGGCTTTGTAATTAAATTAGTTACTTTTTTATTAATATCAGTAGAATGCTTTTATTATTATTATTTATTAATATTTGTAGAGATGAAATATTATTTAAATAATTTAATTTTACTATTTGAAGTATTATTTATATTTTTGTGATTATTTTGGTTAATTTATTTTATTATTTTTTATAGAATTAACATATTATTTTAAATTTTTATTATATTTTTACTTTTTTAAATTTTATAGGTTAGAACAAACGTGACATGCTAACGTGGCAGCCCTCTCTATTGCCTTCAACCTTTATTGCCATCTACAGTTTCCTATTTTAATTTGTAGTAACTGAATCGGTAAGTAGCATTAAGTATAATATTTATTGCCTTAAATGAAAAAAATATTCTTCTCCTCTAATATAACAGGTTTTCTCTTCCAAAGAACCTCACTTCGCCGAACCCTCCCTCAAGCCGCTGGACCTTCTTGTATCTCATCTGGTTGTGAAGGTAACGATCAGTCTCTAGCGCTTCTATCTTCTTCGATAAGTCTAAATATGATATACAATTTTGTAAGTATGTCAACAAAGTTTTCAATATAAGTATTCTGTAATTAAAAATAGGTAAAGCCATTCATTTGAACATTTATATTTAGGTGTTTCTCTATTCAATTTCTTAAATTAAATCATATAAAAAAATATGATATTATCTCTTTATAGTTTTTACTTCATAACATGGTGCATACTTTAATTCTTATTCTATATTAAGAAACGTTGTTAATTTAATGAAAATTTATTTCTAACGTCTCGGCAGTGAGAATGTCTGGGCTCAGCTTAATATTTAAAGTTTTCTATCTTTGTTGTTCAAAATTTCTTTATTTGGAATTTAATATATTTTGATTTTAGTTCTGTATGATTTGATTTTAATTTATTCATTTGACCGAACATTCCATCTCACCCATCAGCCATGGAAGATGGGGATTCCAAAGCCATTCTCGAACTTATCATCGACCCTCAGAGCTCCAAAGTAATATGCGCGAGTGCTCAAAAAGGGTTTATAGATTTCATATTCAGCCTTCTTAAGCTCCCATTAGGGACTGTAATTAAGCTTTTCTCCCCTCAGTCCAAGATTGGATCTTTAGGAAAACTTTATGAGAGCGTCAAGAATTTAAACCAAGTTTATTTCACCACAAACAGAGCCAAGTCCTCTTTGCTTAGTCCCAATGTTTTCATTACTGATCTAGCGACTCCTTTGCTTCTTGGTACTGCTGCCATTAAAGAACCGACATACTATCTTTGTAATTCTTGCAAAGGCAAGGTAACTACTGTGAGGAATATCATATGTCCAAACTGCAAGTTGGAGATGACCGACAAAATTGACTTTGTGGTACCATCCGCAAGTCATTCTTCTGATTCTAGAACTGAAGATGGAGGGAAGAACAACGAGGGCTTTGTGAGAGAGGGATATTACTTTACGATTACCGACGATTTGGTAGTGACGCCACCATGTGGTATGTCAATTAGGAAGATATTTGAGAATTATGGCATAGTAGATGGTATAGAGTTGAAGAAGGTCGTTGTTGGCATAAAAGAGGTATTATTAATTATTAATTAAAGGTTTTAAATTTTTCTGTTATGATTTGAGTGAGTGTTATTAAGCTTTAATATTTTAGGGACTTGCTATTCTTGAAGCTTCGTTGGAATCATCTACCGTTCTTACTGATGTGTTTTGTTCCGACCCCACTAAGAAGAGAAAAAGAACCATGATCAGTCAATAAAGAGATGAATGTCTACCGTTTCTATTGATACAACTTGTGTGTGATCCTACTAAAATATAGTTTATTTTTATGTTTGTGTTTAATATAGACATGTTTCTTTTATGTTTTATTAAAGTATTTTTATTTAAGTTTTTTTTTTTACTAAAGTTTTTATGCACCACTTGTTTAAGCACATGCGTTATATAAAGATGATAATCACCGAGCTTTTACTGGGCTTGTTGGTAAAGGGCATTTCTCTTTGATTTCAGTGTGGATTGTGGAAGTTCTACAAACTGCTAGATTATCTCTTATCATCATTCTACTTTCCTTCCCTTGGTTTTACTATGGCTATATGTATAGACTGTATTTAAATCTTTGATTTAATTGAAACATGTAATCACTAACTTTTTTTTTTTCTTCACAATTAGAAAAAAAGGGATTAGATCGAGGCTTGCATTGTGATTGTAGAGCTCTTCTTAAAACTTGAACCATATAAAGATTGCTTATTCCTTTTGATTAAATTTTATGGCATCTATCATTGCTATTATATCTAGTAACTAATACAAATTGATAAGCTTTTTGAATTAATACAAAGACGTGGAAACTTTTGAATCAAATAAAATATTAAATCTCATAGCCAAAATAAAGGAATAAATATTACATTTTAATTTACATGAATGATTAAAAATAGCAGAAAATAATATATTGTCCCTATGTCATGGGAGTGCAATGGTTGATGGCCTAAAAGGACCCAATCAACCTTAATTTAGAACTTTAAACTATGGGAAACTTTGGAAATTGATTTTTTTTAAATAAACCTCGCAGAAGTATATAGTTCAAACATAAACATTTAGTGCTCGTCATAATGTTAATCATAAATACCATATTGGTTTTAAGTTATAACTTTTTAGCATTCACATAGTTCACCTTGGTCGGTTGGTTGGGAGCTCTGGCTATGAACCAAGAAGTCTTGAATTCGAGTCTTACGCATGTGATGTGTGTGTGAGTTTTTCTTAATTGATCTAATTGTTTCAAAAAAAACTTTTTAGCATTCTACTTCATCTGAACTATAATGGAATAAACTTGAATGATGTGGCAGTATAAATAGCTATTTTACAACTAAATAAGATATGGCCAGGAAATAAAATGTTACAAAAGTATTCTCAGGCCTTTTTATTATTAAAATAAAGTCAAAGTGTTTTTAAATTTGGGCATAGTCGCTGAGAAAGGTAGCGATTCACTTTGTAAATTGATTATTTTAATGTCTCATCTTGTAATGTTGGGGTTGTCTTTTCTGGAGCATTCTGAGTCAAATTTTGGGATTGTTCTTTAGATGCCAATTCTGTTTTTGTTTTTACAAGATCTTCTTTCTAGTTTGATTTATTGTTAGTTCGGGTTTGTCCCCTTAAGCATAGCCTTCTCTACTCTTTTATTACAAATCAAGTTTGACAATGAATTTGTTGAAGTTGAAATTTTCTACAAGACTCAACAAAGACTCTACGTTAGACAAAATATATTTTGCTAAGGTTGAAGTAGATTTTTTATAATTTTTAACTAAATATAATGATATGTCAGTAAGGCAACTTTCTAATGTCTTATCGTCGAGAATATGAGTTTGTTTTGTAGAAAATCTTATTCGTAGGTTAAAACAAGTTGAAGGTAAATCCTCAGGCAGACAGGCAGTTACGTTGGGCCTAATATCATCGAATTAAGAAGCTCCTTTTTCCCTCTTCCTCTAATTTTCCTTTTTTAATTGAATAAACACTCCTATACAAAAATCCAAGTAGGAATTCTTCATCCTTTTTTTATTCTAGCCCATCACAATCAAAGTTCTGTAAATATGACAATAAATGGATAACCCGTGGGAAATATTAAACTTGTAATAAAATTTTATTTTATTGTCTTCTCATTGGAGTTTTGTGGATAAATCGTCAAACTGCAACTTGAAGTTTTCAAAAGCTTTAGCATTCTCCAGCCATTCCTTAATCAACTTCTTATCTTGCTCAGCTATAAGAAACAAAATGTAGAAACAAACTTCTTAACAGCAAATGTATTAAGGAGTGAATAACTTTGAGAATAATTGTATTTAACATATAAAAATATGACAAGAAAAGAAATGTACCATTTGGAAGACAACTAATATAAACTTTGCAATTTCCTCCTCTGACAATCAAATTTTATGTTAATGAAGTGAAGAAATGTAAATACCCAACATATTTGATGCGTAAAAGGAATTTTTATTCCGTTAGGTTACCTGATGTAGCTCTACGTCAGGTAGCCTATAATATGTCGCCATGTGCTCTTACTCTTTACCGCCCGGCTCGACGACCCGACCCGGAACGGACCCAGGAGTTTGTGTAGCTCGGTATTGCTAGGTATTGGTCGATTTTGCTCGACAAAAATGAAAAATATCATTATGTGAAGACCAATACCGAGCCTATACCGAGCAATACCGAGTTCTTTTAGGTATTACTCGGTATTGCTCGGTATTGGTCTTCACATAGCTGTATTTATCGTTATTACCAAGCAATACCAAGTAATACCTTGCAATACCGAGCCTATACCGAGCAATACGCGAACATAGTAATACCTTGGTAGCCCAGTGGTGGTTTGGTAGGACTTCGACGTCATGCGGTGGTACATAATTCAGGTGTTGGGTAGTGGTTTGATAGAACCCCGGGGTTGAGTATTGGTCTGACAGAATTTCGGGTGTTAGGTGGTGGTTTTTGACAGAACACCGGGCATCAGGTGGTGGTCCAACGGAACTCTGAGTGTCAGGTAATGGTCCGATAGAACTCCGAGCAACAGGGTGTAGTCCGGCGGAACTCAGGGCATCAGGTGATGATCCGTCAAAGCTCAGGGCCTCAAGTGGTGATCCGGTGGAGCTCAGGGTTTTAATTTAAATTATTTTTAAAATTTAAATAGCACTAACGTGGCGGCTTGGCTTCCCTCTCTATTGCCATCTACAGTGATAATATTTCTGATTTTCATATGTACACAATTTTCAGTTACGGCAATGAAATTGAATCCACCCCTCATGCTCTTCGCGCCGTTTCCTATAGACTAATAGGATCGGTAAGTAGCATTAATTATAATATTTATTTCCTTAAATGAAAAAAGTATTCTTCTTCTCTTATATGTCAGGTTTTCTCTTCCAAAGCACCTCACTTCGCCGAAACCCTCCCTCCAGCCGCCGGACCTTCTTGCATCCCGCCTGGTGGCCGGCCTGAACCCACTCTCACCCAGCTCGCCCTCCGCCTTGCATCTCATCTGGTCGTGAAGGTAACGATCTTTCTCTAGCGCTTATCTTCTTATTCATAGTTGTAATTTAGAGAAATAGGTTTATAATATGTTCAAAGTAAATGCGTGGTTCTGCCCTCAAAATCAAACCGCTGGTACTCTGTCCTCATCTAAATCTAACCGCACAAATGGCGTAAATCGCATGGTTAAATCGCACGCTATATTTCGCAACACTTGGCGTTCCCAATTTCTCTTATGTCGCACACACCGGGCTGCTGCTTCACAATCCCGCCTTCGCAAACCAGAGTCCAAGACGTGGGCCTGGAGTGCCGCTGCTCAGTGCTCGCGCGAGAACCCGCCTGGCTTCCGTCTTTTTCGTCCCTCCGGTTGGTTTGGTGGTTGAGATTTTCGGTCCTCTGGTTTAGGTCAATCTTTGGTTTATCTTGTTGTTGGATATTCGTGCTGGTCGCTGCTTGAGATCTGTAATTCGTCCTCATTGTTTCCGGTAGGAAGCTTTAATATCTCAGGTCAGTAAAATCTCATGATTTCATTCTATTGGTAGATTTGTGGTTTTCTTCTCCAATAAATGCCATGCCAGACAATTTGTTTTCGATGATTAATTTGTATTTATAAAGCAAGGATTAACTTGTTCGTGCCTTACTTTTGATCAGAACACTTTTTTACCATGATACTTGTCCTTTTTAGGGTTTAGGGTTTAGGTTTTCGATGATTTATTTTTAAATTTAGATATAGCACTTCTAAAGTGGCTACAGTAATAATTTTTCCTATTTTAGTCACAGCAATGAAATTGAATCCACCCTCTCCTCTTCGTGCCGTTTCCTATAGACTGATTGGATCGGTTGGTAGCATTAATGATAATATTTATTGCCTTAACTCAGAAAATATTCTTCTCCTCTTATATGACAGAATCTCTGTTCCAAAGTACTTCACTTCGCCGAAGCCCGCCGGACCTTCTTGCACCCCGCCTGGTGACCGGCCTGAACCCACCCATCCAGCTCATCGTCCACCTTGGATCTCATCTGGTCGTGAAGGTAACGATCTTTCTCTAGGCCTTCTATCTTCTTTGGCTAAACCATAAAAAGGTATGAGACTATCTCTTTATAGTTGTTACTTCATAACATGATGCATATTAGATTCATAATGCATATGATGTCTCTATGATGGCCTTTTTTAAAATAATATCGTATGGTTTTAGTCATTGCAAGTTTCTTAAAATCTCAGTTCTATTCAATTTATTAGTCATTGTCTCTATGTGGATATAATTTCAAAAAAAAAAAAAAAATTGTATATAAAATAAAAAGTTTGACAATAGTTTCTCCAATATTTTCATTATTGAAATTTGCTACTCTTAAAGCCTGTTACAATCTCTTTATAAAGAGAAATAAGACTACTAGATAACATGTTCCTAAGTAAAAACTATCCTCTAATAAAATCATCACTGTATAACTTTTACCTAGCTCTAAGGCACATATCATTCTCCAATCCCAACGCACTTTATTTAGCGGAAAGTATAACACTCAAATAATTTTAAATAACTAATGACATAATTACTCATTAATAATACAGTTTGTAAATTGTAACGAATTTTTAACAAAAATATTATTTTAATTATTAATTCAATAATTTAAAGTATAAAAATAATTAAAGAATAACTTATTTTAAATAATAATTAAATAACTATCAATTTAGTTATTAAAATAACTTATTAAATTAAGATTTAAGTAAAAGAATTATATAATTAATTCTGTAATTAATAATTAAATCAGATGTACGATTATTATCCTTCATTAACATATGAAAATTTTGCATTTTAGTATCAGATGTACGATTTTTGTAATTTCTTGTGCACGAACTTTTTTTTTTCTCCTTCGATTGTAAACGCTGCATATTAATTGATCAAAATTATATATATATATAACTCGTAGAAAAGATTTAAGTATTTATAATATGTGGTTAATATTTAAATTAGCTAGAATTCGTCGAAATTTTAGGTGTTAAAGAAGGAGAATATCACATCTATTTTTTTCAACTGTTAATGATTGTAAATCACATGCACTAAACATCTAAAATATAGTATTATTAGATGAGTTTTACTCTCTTTTTATTTTTTCATGTTAAAAAATAACATAAGTTGTTGCAATGTTTGTACTTGAGATTATATATATATAATTAATGAACATTCATTAATCAACTGAGTGTTCATTAATTCATCATTTATTAAATTAGATCTGCTTTTGCATATTATTTTAATTTTATGAATTAAAATAATCATTTTATTTAAAATAATTTGTATTTTAAATGTGATATTTATTAGTTTTAATATAAATTATCATTAATAATTTAATATTAAAAATATTATAATTAACTAATAATTTAATTATTATTTGTATAATTAATTATCTCTTTTTTATATTTAGATGTAATTTTTATAAGTAGTTTGACTAATTAAATTGATAGTTATGTAATTATCAGATCTCCCACTCTTCTAACACTTCTCCTCGGGCTCGAATTACCACAGACTTGCCTGTTTTCGAGGTGTTAATTCTATTGGTTTCTTCAAATTTGCTTTGAAATAGCGTTTATATATTTGGAAAAAGTTGATATCTTGATGATTGCTACTGAAGTCATTTATCATTGCTACTGAAGTCATTTATCCATTTTCTAAACTTCTTGCTGCCTTAAGAAACTGCTATTGTGTTTGGTAATGTCTCGTTGTTGCAACTGTTTTGAATCAAAGTTCAACTGCTGTACCGAGCAATCCACTGAGAGCTGAATTTGTAACTCCATTGCAATCCACGTTTTGGTGTACCAATTACGTATGCCATTTGATTTCAATCTGTTGTAAACAACAAAATTAGGAGTTCTTTGATATTTAAAATTCATAAAAGTATTTTGTAAAAGTGGACACAATTTTGATTTAGAATTGCTAGTTGGTTATCATATACATTTTTGATTAAAAAATTATCTTTTAAATTTTTTCTTTCATCAATATACATATAAGAGTATCAAGGTAGTTTGTTTCCACTCAGATGCAACACAATAGTTCCATAGTTATTCTATCCAAATAAAATATAATGAATATTTATATACAATAATTTCATAAAGTAGCTTTCTATACAATAATTTAGAAACCTGTTTTATTGACAGCTGCAGCCGTACCAAACGCACCCTTCGTCTTCCTCAAATTGGTGTGTTTCATCCTTCACGCATGGCACGCATTGTCAAGTCACAAACTATCCGGATGTTCTTTATCCGGATGTTCTTCACCCTCAAGCAGTTTCGTAGGTCTCTCTTTCTCTCTCTCTCTCTCTCGATCGACCTGTATCTCCGCCATAGATTTGAACGAAAAATAATGCCACATATATATAATCACAAAATATATAGACTAAAATCAGAAGAAAGTACAAGTGCACAACTCTTTTAATTTTTAAATTTTTTTTCTAAATTAGGATTTGTTTATGTAAGTTTTTTACTGCTTTTTAAAATAATTTTTTAGTACAAAATTTTAATTTTTGTACTAATAAATTTCTTTAAGAAGTATTAAAAAAGTCATCCCAAATGAAACTTTAATGTAATATCCAATGTTTATTACCTCAGAAAATCTTTAACATAAAAGATTTTTCATAAAGAGGCAACCTTCCAGGATTGGCTAGACGCTGCTCCCGCTAGGGCATCACGCCCGCGACGGCTGTGCTTCGCCGATCCCGCTGGGGCTTCTCGCCCGCGAAGGCAGGGCTCCCGCTTGGGCTTCTCCTCCGCGTCGGCTTGGGTTTATCGCCGCTCGCGACGGCTGGTCTTCGCGCCGTCTTTCGCGACGGCTGGGCTTCGACGCCGCCTGGTTTCTTCGGTTGCTGTCCAGGGAAGTTTGCCCTCTCATTTTTCTGCCTTTTCCTTTCATTATGGTGGTTAGTCGTGTTTGTGACCCCGGGTTCTTGGATGGGTCCTTTAAATCGCGCTCTTTTGTGGAAGCCTTATCTAGTTCTTCGATTTCAGTTGATTTTCCTGAGCTAAGAAAGGGTTTCTGTCGTGGTTTACCCTCGTTATGGATATCGGAGGAAGAAATTTTAGCTCTGTCTGTTCCTTTTCAATTTGCTCTGGTTGGTTTCTTTCCTACGCGGCGCCCTTCAATAGATGCTATCCGAAAATTTTTTTTCAGCTTGAAACTAAATGCTGAATTCTCTGTAACTGTTCTAGATCAATCTCATATTCTTATTAAGCTTTTTAATGATTTGGATTATAGTAGAGTGTTCAGCCATAGATCTTATATGGTTAATAACTGCTATTTGAAACTTACTAAATGGTCGCCAGATCTTGATGTCGGGGTTGAGTCTCCGGTTATTCCTATTTGGGTTGCCTTTCCCAGTCTGCGACCACACCTTTTTGCCCCTCGTATCCTTCATGCTTTGGCTTCGATGTTTGGCCGTCCTTTAAAAGTTGATAATTCTACATCTGTCGGATCTAGACCTTCTCTGGCGAGGGTCCTGGTAGAGATTGACATTACTAAGGACCTTCCTGATAAAATTTGGCTGGGTTCGGAGAGCTCTGGGTATGTTCAACGAGTTTGCTTCGAGGAGGTGCCTGCTTATTGTGTTGTGTGTAAACGGCTTGGTCATTTCAAGGGGGGATTGTGGTAACTTTTCTGATTCTTTGAATGTGAATAAATCTCGTGAGAATGTGGTGAAGCCTGTTGATGAGGCGCAGGTTGCGAGCGATCTTCCCGATCTTGGGGATCGGCCGTTGCCTGTGTGCGGAAATTCGGAGATTTTGGAGTCTTTGGTCACTTCTAACCCATCCGTTTTGAATGTGGTTGATGTGGTTAATGCTGTGAATGATGTGCCTAGTAATCGTGTTGATAACTGTTCTATCTTATCCCCCGATGCAGCTTCGTTTCTACCTCCGGTTGTGACTGATGTTAGTGACCATGGTTCTCCGGTGGTGGTGCCGGAGGTGGTTTTTGATGCTATGAATGTGGTGTTTTCTGATGGCTCGCCAGTTATGGGTGTTGTGAATTCTAATGGGGGTGTTCAAGGTTCAAAAAGATGCAGATGGTGGTTATGATAGTGTTTTACCTGTTGCGGTGGCGCCGGCCGAAATTGAGAAGGGAAGAGAGGAAGTTAATTTGATTACCAACAGTTTAGTTGTTGTCCCTGTAAGCGTGGTTGATTCCCAAGTGATGGCCAATTGTGTGGGTAATTCTTCTGGTTTGGATATTATGAATCAGAATAATTGTTTGGTTGATTCGTCGGATGTGGAGTCGGATTCGCAGTCTGTTGAGTCCGACAATGATTTTACTCTTGTGCGTACTTCAAAGGTTGGCTCTCGCGGAAAATTTTGGGGGAAAGGTCGACGCAGGAGATGATTTTTCGTTTCGTATGTTTGTTGATTCTTGCTGCTTCTTCTCAGGATTTGGCGGAGTTACTGTTTGACCTGCTGCTACGTGAGGCTTTGGGTTATGATGTGCTTGGGGCTCGCGTCCTGGTCCTTCTTTGCTGGTGGCATTCGCTTTCTGGAGGTTCTGTTCGGGACTCACTGGACGCTGATAGCTTTGACTTTGTTCTGAGCTCGCTTTTATTTTCTAATTCTCTCTGTTATTTTTTTTATCTGCTAGCTTTTCTTTTTATGCTGATGT
>CM028358.1:2826366-2892426 GCA_016618105.1 Dendrobium huoshanense
ATTTGATCTAATTAATAACATTTTAACCAGTTGCTTCTGTAATTTGTGTCATCTCATCCTGTTATTAGTTCAGTGCTGGTAGTGCTGAAATTTTCTGAGCAGCCGACATACATGAAGATAATATTTAGCAGTTTTGAGTTCCATTATTTCTATATTTTGCTGACAGTATCTGAGGATTAGCACTTGAACCTGTTTGTGGAGGATACTACAAAATACCTTTATATATCCTGAATGCTTTCAGAATTTTCTTTTAGAATTTGTAGTGATTGAAGATATGTTCCATTTAAAGTAAGCAGTGTAGTGGTCCTTACAGGTTAAGTATAATACGCAATGATCAAGCACCTTCTAACATGTACTATTGTTAATATACGAAAACATTATTTTAGTGCTTCCTTGTAATCGTAGTGTAGTTGGCTCCAAACTAACGTAAACTTGCTTTGGATGATTTAAATTGATTTTATTATTATTTTTAATTGAATAATTTCGGTGAAATTAATAACACCAGCATAAAATGATTTTCTTGTTGTGATTATCTGTTAATGCACCGAGGAAGAACAATTTCTTGAAAGAAAAGGTAAACACTCTTTGCATTCGACTATTTTCTATGTTTAAAATCTACAAGAAATCATACACACTAAACTCGATCAAGCTACTAATTAATTCAATGCTTTATTGCGTTATTTGGTATGCTCATCATTTAGGTCTCGCTTCGTTCCGGCACTCCTTTCGCAGAATTTGGTAGAAAACAGAGTTCTAAAATTTGATTAATTCCATTTGATTACGTTTTAAGCTTTTCTGTTCTCATCATTAAAGACAAAATTTCCCTCTAATTAACAGTAAGTGACCTTACCCAGACCTTCATCCCATCTAACATGGTGGTCAACTTACGCTGCTAGACTTGCAAGAATTCTTCCTCAGCACTACTCTCTGAACGTTTTCTTAATATATATATATATATATATATATATATATATATATATATATATATATATATATATATATATATATATATATATATATTTACATATGCAATCACAAAAAAAAGACCTCACAGAGCAGAAAAGGACACCAATAACGAAGAAGAAGAAACAACAGCCAATCCGGAAGATACAACCCAACATCCCAAGGCTCCAAAGCAGCTATCACCAAGCCAAATATAAAAAAGTTATTTTTTTGGATGTCCTCTTTCTTTGTTTACCCACCGAAACGGTAGTACCTCGCATATCATCCTCTTTTTCAAACACATCCTCTTCATCAACATCAGAAGGGCGCTTTTGTAAATAATATGCGAATGAAGGATCTAACTTCTATCTCCAGCTTCTCAAGTTATATCGCCATCTGTTGAAGTTCTGTTACCAGGATTAAAATTTCTTCTCAAGACTTAGAAATTCCATCTCAAGCTGCTTAACTTCTGTTTCCAGGCGGTAATTCGTCTCCGCGGCTACCTCAGTCATCCACTCTTCATGAATGACTGACTGTACCCACCGTGGCAGATCAACACCGCCTTCATTAAGGATTGCTTGGGCTAGAGCCTTGTCAGTAATTAACTCTACCGTGGGTTGTTCAACTTAAATCACAGTAAACAACTAACATTTTCTAAAAAAATAACTCATTAGAACCGTGGGGTGTTAGAAATAGTCTCATTTGAAGTTAAATATGTTTTTTCTATTGTATGAAAATTTTTTTGTTCAAAATAGTTCATTATTGCTGAAATTTTAAAGTATGTGGGGTGTCTTAATTGGCACATATTCATATTCATGATTTCATTATTTCATATTCCAAATTGTCATTGCTAGAGGGGATGCTAATCAAGTATGGAAACAGAGATCCCAAAATTTGATTGTTGTTGTGTAAAGAAAGTGCCTTCATGATAAGGGTCATTTTTTTTTAGATTTTTGTATAATATTTTGTTAAGATATTTATTATAAGAGATTGATTATGTACGTATATAAAAAATTTTTTTATGTACGTATATGAAGATTGAAATAGCTATTTTGTTGTATTTAAGGTGAAAATTTCTTGTACTTTTAGATTTATGAAATGATTTTTTATTTGAAAGAATATAGCTTTTGTAACCTCTCATATGTGAGATTTTTTTAAAAATTCGATTGGAGATTAATTATTTGCAATAAAAATATTATGAGTCATCATAATTAATTGATAATTTAATGTAATATGCATGGAATAAATCATATATTGAGGCACATAATAGTGTCATTTTATTAAAATTATTTCATTAAATTAAACATTTGGAAAATCATATATATTAGGGCAATTTAAATATGCCTTATTATTAAACATATTACATCAAATAAATGCATTAGAAAAGTTAACCTATTATGACATTTAATATTAGTTGTATTTATTCACAATTTCCATCACATTAAGGTATTATAAAAGCTTGTCTATTAGGAAACCTTGTATGTGTCATTGAGGGATTATTCGTCAAAAATATCTCATGAAGTTTAGTTTTTATGAACATAAAGATGTTCTTACATCCAAAGGCGGAACCACCTTGTGGTCAGAGGGGGGCAATTGACCCCCCTCAAAAAAAATTTTAAAAAAATGATTATATGATTTTTAAGGTAATTTATTCCTATTCATTTATTTTTTAGTCTTTATTACAAGAATTTCTAGGCAATTCCCCTTCCCCCCCCCCCCCCCCCCCAAAAAAAAAAATTAAAATAATATGGTCTTTAGGTAATTCCCCCCATCAGATCGAACATATCAGAGGACGCTGCCCCTTTGGACCTCCGATATATATGCCTTATAAGTCCCCCCCCCCCCCCCCCCCTCTGAAAATTTCGACTGGTTCCGCCCATGCTTACATCTATGTCAACAACCACGTAAATGCACCATTGTTTAATGTCTCAATACATTATGTGCCTTGATATGTGAACTTATTATGGAGTCCACACCAAGTTTGTCTGATTTTTGTGTGCGCAGTAAAAGTATAAAGGTGAACATTAATTGTATTTTTATTGTGCTTTTGCTGCGCGCACACAAAAATCTAATGGTTCTCCAATCAAGATTCCACATGTAATAATCTCTCTCCCAATAGATATATATTAGGGCACTTCTCCCTAATAGGCATTACTTTTTTTTGTAGAATTAGATCTAGAGTGGCTTCTGTGCCAATAAGCAAATGATTTGTAAAATCAAAAGTTGATTCTTTGGGTTGAAGATGCGGGTAGGGCTTGTTAATAGTGTTAATTGAAGTAATATTATCATTATAAAAATACAAATTGGAATGATCATTCGACAATTTGTTTCAGCAAATGAAATCGATTAAGGGGCTGTTTGATTGCTTGAATTAGAAGTGTAAAGTAAAATAATTACATGTAATTACTAAATTTGGTTGTTTGGTTAATTTTGAGCAGAACAAAAGAAAATCCTCCGAAGCATTAGACGTACATTAAGGTGCCTGTTTCGTGTGAATTAAAAACCCGCTCGTATTGAGCCATCCGCTCGTATTGAGCGGGTTATAAATTCATAAATCATTCGCATCATCGTTATACCTGTTAGGCTTCATTTATTCGCAGTATTTATGATAACATTTAAAGTGTAAAGCAAGATTTGACGTTGAAAGTTCAAACAAGCAAGCATAAGGGCATCTCCAACCGAACGCCAAACGAGCGTTTGGCGTCATTCCTTCGCTCCAGCCGAACGCCAAAAAATCCTCCATTTGTTTGGGGGTAAACAGTGCAACGCCAATATTGGCGTTGCATTGTTCACCCACGCCATTTTTCTCTGTCAACCGGAAAAATGCGGGAAAGGAGAAGGGTCGTTACCTTGGCGAGAAGCAAAAAAATGGCGTTGAATTGGAGCAGCACCACGCCATTTTTGCTTTTTGCACTATTTTGACGTGAAAAATAGAGTTCTCGGTTGGAGATGACCTTAGTACTCTGTGTATATATACTCCTCTGTATATATATACTTCATATGAGCAACACATGCATCAAGTCCTTCACAAGTCAACAATCCGACATACATTTATATAAACAATAAGTGTCGGATATGCAGCTGCGTATATAAAGCAAAAATACAACTAGGCAAACAAATGCCACATTAATATGAAAACATTGAAGTTTTAAGTACTTAAATATGCAGGTCAAACCAAAATAAATTTATTTTGATTAAAATCAAGTACATCAAAATTTAAACAAGGATATTTAAATAAATATTTTTTTCTTTTTCTTTTTGCCCTTTGTTTTACTAAATTTGAATATACTATATTTTATGAGTACAATTTTGACTTCATAGGAATTAAGCAAATATTGTTATTATTTATTGCATTGAAAATAGTCAAGATACACCTAAACTTTTAAGTAAAATTACCATATTATATTTGAAAAATATTTATTAAAATTCATATCAAACTTTGTTAAAATTTAAATCTTTATCCCAACCATAATTCCAAGCATTCACTAAGGGCATCTCCAACTAAAAATCACATTTTTAAACTAAAAAGATCATGATTCATCTCCAATCAAACTCCATTTTACAGACTTCAGCTAACCATCTTTCTTATCTTTCCTTTCGTGCATATCTTCAGCAACCAAATAGCCAAAATTTAGCTGTTAAGCTGGAGCTCACACGGGACCCCATCTTAGGGCAAATTATTGGGTCAGGTGACCGAAGCCATCTCTCCGTTCGGTCGCCAATAGAAATGCGCCATCTGTCAGTCGTTTTTTTAATTTAATATTAACGCTTTATGTCTTGTCAGAGTTAGCGACCCGACCCGATAACGCTATTCTATTGGCGAAGAAAGAATGGAAACGCCGCGTATTTTATTTTCGAGCGACATTTTCACTGTTACTCGAGCTCTGGTAACCGCTCTCGGATTCCTCCATTACCTTCGGTTCTGCATTTGCTTATTCCTGCCGGAGGTAGACGACGATACTGTAGAAGACCAGCAATCAAGAAGAGGTATGGTTGCGCCTAACTTGCGCTTTACTTGCGCTTTCGTTGCGTTAAAGTTATATTGCCGTTAAATTTTAGGGTTTGGTTTACTTATAATTTTACCAATGTTTCCTTTCAAATATTTATTTTCTGATTTTTCACGCTTCTTCTCTTCGTAAATGGATGAAGCAAATGATACGAAAGGTTTACGCTATCTTCTAAGTTTTAGGGTTTAGTAATAGTTGTAAAACTAGAATATATGTTCAATGTGGTTTTCAATTTTTTGGTTTTTTTTTATTTTAAACTTTTTTAAGCTAAATAATTACGAAATATAAGGTTGCGCTATGTTTGCCCTAAGGTTGCGCTATGGTTGCGCTATGTTTGCGCTATGGTTGCGCTATTTATATAGTTCTGATTTTTCTTTTTGTTATAGATGATGACTCCCTATCAAAGGCCAGTAACATCTAGATGTTATGTTACTTCTTTCCGGAAACATTGTGATGCTTTTGTCGAGATCATACATGATGAAGTGGAGCAAACATTAAAGAATTTGAACATTCATCAATTTTTAATGTTCCCCGCATTCCAGCAGTGTATACCACTTCTGTTTGAGGTTCTTAAATTCTGGAGTCCTGCTGATGAGGGCTTCATCGTCCTCGGTCATGTTCTGAAATTCACTACTGACGAGGTTTCTTTGTTGACAGGTAATATTTTGAATTTGGAATTTTTTATAGCTATATGTTTTTTGAACTTTAACAGCTGAAATTTTCTGACAGGTTTGCCAAACAGAGGCATTGATATCAAATGGAGGATTGATCCTCTAAATGGACCTCTGTCAACTGAAATTAAAAATGAAATGTCAAAATTAGACAGATTAACTGATAATGCAACAAAAATAAAGACATTTATTATGTTTTTGTTATCCAACCTTTTCTTTCCACTAAATAGTCATAAAACCCCTAGAAGGCTCACAACTGTTGCAAATAATTTAAGTGAGTTTAGTTCCATTAATTGGGCTTCTTCCTTAAGGAACTTCATGGTTGGGGAGTTCAATACAATTTTTGAGAAGTTTCAACAACAAAGACCATTGGGTTACATCAATGGCTTTTTTCCTCTTCTACTGGTAAGTTTTCACTCCTATTGGTTTTTCTAAATGTTTAATGTTTTTAAATGTTAACATTAAAAATTTTTTTTTTTTGCATTATACAGATTTGGTTTTTGGAACATTTTTCTTTGAATAAACCAACCTATTCAGAAATAAGACCACGTTTTCTTAGATGGCAGGGGTATACAGAATTATACTTTACTCAAGAAAATGCAGCCAAATTATTTAAATTTTTAAAGAAAAATGAGGTAATTTTTTCATTTTATTGATGCAAATTATTTTATGATTGCGCTATGGTTGCGATATGGTTGCGCTATGGTTGCGCTATGGTTGCCCTAAGGTTGCGCTATGGTTGCGCTATGGTTGCGCTAAGTTGCGCTATGATTTTTAATAAATTTTTCTGTTTTTTGCAGATTTTTATTTGTCTTGACAATGTTACCAATGAGGAGGCCGAAAAATACGGGGCCGACATTACTGCCATACAAAACTTGGAAACCCGTTCAGGTCATGAACCACAAAAATTGCATTCACCACAGAAAAATAAGGCTTCCGCAAGAAAGAAAATTGACACCACCCCACCTCCCTCCCCACCTCCCTCTCCTCCTCTCCCTCCCCCTGATTCTCCTCATAATGAACCACCAGAAACTGAGTCTCTGCCGCCAACTCAGCCTTCTACTCGTCCACCTACCGAAAAAATTTCCACAAGTCAACCTTTTGCTGAACAGCCACCCATTAGAAGGGCAGATTTAGAGGCTGTTCAGAATAAATGTTTTGAAATTTTTGAGAAGATGTTAAATAAAATTCAAGATAATGTGGGAGCAAGATTGGACAGAGTTGAAGATATTTTGGAGAAACTGCAGGCTGATCAAGACTCACTGAAGTACAAATTCATTGAATTTCAAATGCAGTGTGATCACAATCCAGATAAGCCGCATGTATCTACATCTGCCTCCAGCTTCTAATCCGTGAACTTCCACAACATGTATCCTTCAGGACAGGCACCAATACAAGATCATCCTCCACCTCCACCAATGGCCAAAGAACTTCCACAACAACCAATACCAACACCTCCACCATTGGCCGAAGAAATTCTTCCACAACCACCAATACCTCCACCTCCACCTCCACCATTGGCCGAAGAAATTCTTCCACAACCCCACCAATACCCCCACAACAACCAATACTTCCAACTCCACCTCCACCTCAAAAGAGAAAAAGTGAAAATGATGAAAAAGAAGAGAGATCATCAAAACCAATCATACCATACGTAAAGAAGAATAAAGAGGTTATTTCTGTAGAAAATATAATAGTTGAGACAAGACCAGCATTGGAAAATATGGATTATCCAGGGAAGCAATTTCTGACAGAGGAAAAACAACGAATGATGGATGAATTTTCAAGAAATTTAATACAAAGTAAGCTAAGGTTGCGCTATGGTTGCGCTATGGTTGTGCTATGGTTGCGCTATGGTTTTTTGAAGGTTGCGCTAAGGTTTTTTAAAGGTTGCGTGTTAACATTAAATTTTTCTTTGTTTTTGTAGGGAACACGTAATTTTTCAATCTGGAAATATCGAGATAAAAAGATCAGATATTGACATGCTGCTTACAAATGATTGGTTAGCAGATAACCATGTAGATGCTTTTGCTTTCTTTTTACTTGAGCAGAGTAGGTTAATGGCGGAGAAATTTCATCGTTACTTGTACATTTCTCCATTGTACAGGGTGAGTATAAATAATATTTTAATCCTTTTTTTCACTTTTGTTTTTCCTTATAGAACTGAGTTATTGCAGGTTTACAAGTCATACAATATGGATTATCAAATTTTTATCAATCACATTAATCCTGTTTCAATTCAAGAAAGCAAACTTATTGTGCATCCCATAATTTACGAGAAGCATTGGGTTCTTCTTGTTGGAAAATTGAAAGAGAAGGTCTGGAAAATGTATGATTCATTACCAAATCCTAAACACAAGAATATTTGTCATACAGTTGTAAGTTCAAATTCATATTTCAAGTTATATCCAGATTACTATGTTTATATACATAATATAAATTTTTATAATGTTTTATTCGTACAGATAAAGTATTTGCACGAGGACACCATAGGATGCTTTTCAAGCGATATTACGAAATGGAATGTCCAGGCGGTTCGTGGAATTCCAACACAATCAAACGACTACGATTGCGGAATCTTCGTTTGTAAATATATGGAAAAGGTCGTGCAAAGAAAAAAAACAGACTGGAATGCTCTTAAAGATTGGCAAAAGCATATGCCTAAATTTAGGGCAGAGTTAGCATATTTTCTTTTTCTACAAACAAATAAGTAAACAATCTGTAACTTGTTGTAAATATTGTCCATGATTTATAAATGTACATTTTATTATATTTTTATATACTTTTTGATGTGCATTTTATTATGTTTTTATATAATTTTTGATTGTTGTATAAAATGTGCATATTCTGTTATATTCTGTTTATAAATGAGCATTCTCTAAAATCTGTAACTTTTAAAATGTGTATTCTGTAAAGCGCAAAAATAGCTAAACTATAGCGCAACTATAGCGCAACATAGCGCAACCATAGCGCAAGTATAGCGCAACTATAGCGCAACATAGCGCAAGTATAGCGCAACCATAGCGCAAGTATAGCGCAAGTATAGCGCAACCATAGCGCAACCATAGAGCAACCGTAGCGCAACTATAGCGCAACCATAGCGCAAGTATATCAAACAAGTTAAGTTTTTATATTTATCATCTTCATCCTAAAAAGCAATAATTGAAATCAAAAAATGAATTGCATAAGTCCAAATTACATAAGTCCAAATAAATAATTGATATCATCTTCATATAGATATCAAACAACTATAGCGCATGATTTATAAAAAATTTTTTATTACAACCAATAAATGAAATCAATAAGTCCAAATAAATATTATTACATTGCAAATTCATTAAATTTCAACTCCGAAGAAAGAAAATCCATCATCAACTTTGTGTATTCAGCTCCAGGTTGGCATGATGGTATGCCGGTTATATATTCCTCACTGAAACATTCAGGCATGCTTGAAAAGTTCATCTGTGTTGAAGAAGGTTGTGTTGAAGAATGTTCCTCCAATGGATTATCCCCCACCAAAGGTTTCTTATCTGTAAGAAACTAGAGCTTTAGTATTAGGATTAGGAATTAAATAATTAACAAATTATTAAAAACTTACTTTTAGGCTGTTTCTTCTTCTCCCAATGGCTTTTTAGTCTTGCATTTGATATGCCTTTAGGTCTACGCTTTAGAGGATCTTTCAAATTTGCAGTTCCACCTTGGGAACTAGCAACATCCTTCTGATTTCTTTTCTTGCCACCAAGAATTAAGTATAATTTTTTATACATGTCTTGCAATGAGGAAAGAATAAACTCCTCTGCCTCTTCATTCCCTTGAGCTTCCGTGCTCATTTGATATGCAAACCTGCTCACCTGATTTCTGAATATGAATCCCCTACCACTTTGGAAATTATTACTTCTTTGATAATTAAGCAAGTAACCTGAATAAAAAACTTGTCGAGCCCTTGCTGACCAACGAAGTAATAAGTACTTCTCAGGAAATTTAGCCATATCCAACTGTTTAAAAACCCTCAAACAATGAGAACACAACAATCCCATGGTTTCATACTTCTTACAGCTGCATTGAATGTTACCTTCTGTTGCATCAAAGTGAACAACCCAAGGATGGTTTTGATTCTTTTTCTCTATGTAGTTGACTATATACTTTGAAGAATCAGTCGAGACAAAATCTATACTCATTTCTCCCACAGCCTTTATAAATTCTTTCTCAAAAATTGAATATATTCTTCTTGAGTAATATCTAGCAACTTGTTTTAATATTGAGCTGTTCTTTATCACGGGAACAATTTCAGATTGACTGCATTTGTAATCCTCATCTTGCTCATTTCGCCGCCAATTCATCAATACCTTTTCCAAGCCAAGAAAACAATCAGTTAATGAACTTGTTGGCTTTGAAATGCCATGACACATATTATTAGTACACTCACTACGCTGCGTTGATAAAATGCCCATGCAAAAGGAATCCTTGTTGAAAGCAGTTGACCACTTTCTCCTTATCTTATAAAGATCCTGCAACCATTCATGGTTATGAAGATTCCCTTCCTTGATCATTTCATCCCACGCTTCCTCAAACACTTCCGCAGAATCACACCACCTCATACACTTATGGAAGAGTCCTCTAACTTTATTATTGCTATTGTAGATGGAAACTTTTGATTGAACCTTTTTAAATATGTGTCATTGGCATAATCTATGACGAGTGTGAGGTAATGCAACTTCTATGGCCCTGGCCATAGCTTGGTCCTGATCAGTGAATATTGTTGTGGATATTTTTACCCATTATTCATACAAATACTTTAAACAACCATGTAAAACTTTCAATTGTTTCTTCTGACAAAAAAGCAACCCCAAACAAAATATTCTGCCAATGATTGTTAACACCAATAAATGGCGCACAAACAAAATTATACTTGTTCAGCCTGTAACTAGTATCAAAAATCAACACATCTCCAAAACATTCATAATCTATACTGCTTCTGCCATCAACCCAGAAAAAATTTAACAATCTATCCTGATCATCATATTGAACATCCCATGCAAACATGTGGTCCTCAACTTGTCGATCTTTAAATAATTGAATCAAAGAATTAGTGTCACCAATTTCAATCCTTGCTCTTTTCTCATTCTGAATCAAATTGTAGGCGTCCCTCTTAGAGAATCCGACATTCTCACATCCACCAACTTCCTCTGCAAGGTAAGCATATGCATCAACGGTTCTAATCCCTGCATTTGTCATCGATTTTAGCACGGCAGCTTTTTCCTCAATAACATTCCTACATGATCTTAAAAGGTGTCGGTCGGCTGGGCTAGCTAATTCATGGTTGTGGGATTCAATAAATCTTTTGACATGTCAGTAACCGTCTTCATCAGTGACAAACCTCACCATGGCTGGACAACCAGTTCTGACAACTGATCTAATGAATCTCTTCCTCTTCCCTGAATTATGATCATCACTTTTTTTGAAACCAGCTTTTGAACAAACAAAGTCCTTCGATTTTATCTTACTAGAATTTGACCAAAAACTGTTATGATCCTTTCGGACACTAAAGCCATTATCGTGAGCATAAATGCAAAAACATTCATATGCTTCTGTCTCATCTTTGTATACAGCCTGAAAAGGCAAGTAAAGGGCAACTATAACACAACTATAGCGCATTCTTTTATTTATCATCTTCATCCTAAAAAACAATAATGAATGCTAAGCAACAACAACATTAGAATTTTTTATTTTTTACTTTTTCGACAAAAGAAATTTATTCTGCTTAAAAATCGCAAAATCAAAAATCCTAAGAATAATGAGCTGAAACCTACGTCAACTTTCTGCTTAAGAAATTTATTCTGGTTACAAACAACTTTCTAACTCATTTTTCTAAGATATTTACCGATATGTTGAAACCAGAAGAATTTCCGGCTAAGTTAGGTTCCGATTCCGATTCATGCACATGTTCCGATTTCGATTCATGCACCAGCCCTTCCGATTCATGCATCCTTTCCGATTCATGCACTCCCTCTTCCACCTCCCTCTTCACTGAGCAGTCCATTTCTTCTCTGCAATTTTCTGGCTCGTTTTTTCTTCTACAGCAGCACATATTTGCGTCTTTCGCGGGTCTCAAAATGAAAAAATAGGGCGGCAAAAGCTTAAAAGTTCAAATGAATAGCGTTATCGGGTCGGGTCGCTAACTCTGACAAGACATAAAGCGTTAATATTAAATTAAAAAAACGACTGACAGATGGCGCATTTCTATTGGCGACTGACAGATGGCGCATTTTCAAAAATTTGAGAGATTTAGATCAAATCTTGGTGTAGGAATTTTGCATTAAGGGGTTGTGTTTGAATTAATGCAAAATTAGTTTATTATATTTTTAATTAAACCCAAACGGTGCTAGTAACCGTTGCTTGCTATGTCGGTTTGTTTGTTTTTAATTTCCTTTAAAACTATGTGTCCGTGTGTGTAATTGAGAAAAAAAAAAAAAAAAAAAAAAACTGTCACTTTTATTACGTTAAGCATTTAAGCCTTTTCTCTGTTTTCCTCTGTTAAAAACAAAGTCTTTCTTTGTTTGTACTCTCTCCGATTCTCTATTCTCTCCAACAAGTGGATGGTAATTTTGAAATGAAATGAAAAGTTTTGCTCTTACTGCCTCATCTTCTTTTTATCTGTTTTTGCCGAACTCAAACCTGAAGGAATAGTTGAATCTCAACAAGTAGAAATGGCGGTAGAATCACTCGCGGAAGTTGTTGTCGTGAAGCGTGGCCTCATCTTCTCTGTTTTTTACTCTCTTTTTTTGGATTTGGGAAGGGTTCCGTTGATAGCAGGATCTTAACTTGCATTTGCTTTATGTTGAGGTGACTCAAAAGGGGACTTGAAAAGTTTTATTTTTGTTTGATAAAAATATTTCCTTTTGTTATAAGACTGATTAAAGAAGATAAATGATGATATTGGAGAAGAGATGGAGGGAGGTCATAGCGATTTTCAACTTTCCACCAACGAACGCTTTCTTTGTGTGGAGTAAGTATTATTTGAGTCTTCTTCATCATTTTGAACAATTTTATTTCTTTGGAGCGCAGGTCTCTTGTGACTCCGGCTGGTGGGTGTAAATGTAAATTAAAAATTTATTTTCTAATAATTTTTTTGCTTTCGTAATTTATGAAATTGTGTGATTGCAGAGGCATTGAAAACCAGGACTCAGCTGTGTAAATTTTATGACCCAACGCGGTCAGATTCCGGCCCAAAGATGAGGAGAAAGAGGGCATTTCGTTTGGTGATTATACCACGTTCATCTTCTTCTTCTAGTCTATGTTTCTTTTCTTTTCTTTTGTTGTTTTTTTTACTTTATTATATTATTCCGTAGTAGTTCAGTATTTGTGATAATATTATGTTAAAGCAACAGACTGTTTCAACAATACATACACGAGATTTGAATCTAAGGCCCCTTAAATGGGAGCCAAACTCCTATCCAACAAACCAAGAAGAGCTGCATGCATGATTTTAACTTATTGTTGTTTAAACTTGAAGGTATAATTAATTTATTTGAATTTAGCATGGTTCAAAATGAAGGGATATTTTGGCTTCATAGTTCCTCATAAGACCCTTACCTTGTTTTTCAGGTTTTTCTTGGATACAAGTTTGATCACGTCTTATTTGAATTTAAGAAAAAAATTTGTCTAGAACTAGGTGAGTCCTATAATTTTTTATTGATTCTTTTTTCAGTATTATAACCTCTACATGACGATGTTTAATCTTTAATCTTATTTGAATTATTGGATTGGCTCAAACAATACATATGCTTCATACTTATGGAGTTTGTTGTTAAAGTTGTAGTGTGGGTAACAAATTGCATAATTGCGCATACTAATTTTATTGAATATTACCATTTATTATGTATTCGTTATATTGATGTCAAAATATGAAATTTGAAAAAGGGTAGAGATAAGCATTGGTTAGGAGATATTTTAAGGTGAGAGAATGGTTTGATTTTCATGCCTTCTTTTTAATACATCGATTAAGTTAGACAAAATGTACATATATCACTTGAGGATTAGTTGAGGAAAAATTTTCCGACTCTTATATTTGTTGAAGATTTTGAAGGACAAATGTTCACAGTTGTGAACAATCACTCTTGGTGGGGTTTTAGATTATGAATAATTTAGTAATATCTTTTTATTTAATATTCATCCTTCCTACTCCTCTCACCTTTTTTTGCAGTCATTATGTGTGTTATAAAATGCAAATCATGTTTATGTGTTTGAAATGAAAATAAGATTATGAAAATTCATAGATCTTTTTACTTCCTCTCTAAAGAAAAAAAAATTAAATTAAGACGATGGAGGTTGAACAGACTTTATAAATGGTTGGACATGCTTTAAAATCCGTTTAAGTTGACGATAGTGCTTAATATAATATTTATTCAATGCGTTTTGCTAACTTCTATTGAAAATTATTCTCATTTTTTTATTTGACATTTTATTTAATTTAATATTTTAGCTTTTATCTACTATTTTTTTAAACAACAAAGACAATCTTTATTTTTTGTTGCTTCATAGCTTAGAATTAAACAACAAAGTGTTAATTGGAGCATGAACTTGGTGTATTAAATTTTTCAATTTTTTAGTAAGTAATGGTAGTTTAGTTATGAGTTTCATCTTCCTTAAAATGCGAATATGTTAGTTGATTGGAGGATAATTGATGAGGACATCGAAGATCAACGGCTACGATCGTGTCTATTTATTTTGATATATTTTATTTGTTATTTGTACTTTTCCCTTTCTACCCTCACTTGAGGGCTTTGTCTTATGTTTGCCCTAGGGGCAATTGTATCTTTTTATTTTCATTCATGTATTTGGCTATTTAAGCCCTCCCTTTCCTCTTGGAAAGGGATGATGATTGATAAATGAAAATTTCTACTTTTGATCTCTTTGTGAGTTCATTCTTCTAAGATCTCTTAGTGAGTTCGTCGGAAGAACTAGATCTCTTTGTGAGTTCTAGCGTTCGTCCAAGTTAATTGTGTGGAAATCCGGATTGAAGACAAATGAGGTTAGTGAATTCGTAGTCGCTCGAATCCCTTGAATTTTCCCTCTCTTCCTCCCCTTGCAATTGCCGCCGCCTAGCCCTGAGCCGCCTAAGCCGCCGGCCAATTGGTGGCCACAACCCGCCGGCCGGCCACCCCACGCCGTGACCCACCCCTTTCCTCTAGTCGCCGGTCGCCCCTTCCATGGAGTTTCAAATTTTGAAATTTCAAATTATCATGAGTCATTAATTGTTTCTTAATTTAGCTCCTTAATTTACGCCATCAATTTAATTGATTGCCCTCCTAAATGGAAGTTTTCTCTCCTTAAGAAAACTGAAAATTTATTTCAGATTTTTGTAAAAAATCTGAAATTAAATTGGTGATCCCCACTTATTCAAAACTCAAGCCCCTCTCTCCTCCTTATGTGGCCGACCCCCTTAATGGGCCATCTCTCTCTCCAAATTATATTAATGGCTCCACTAAAGCAGCCCCTAATTACCTCCTCCATTAATACCCATAGCTATTATTGAATCAATTTGAAATTTCAAATTAATCTCCCTCCAAAACCACTTGAAGCTGAAATTAATTTCAGTTTTCTAAATTCCTCCTCTCCAATTAATTTTCTTTCCAAACCTAGGCCTAATTCAAAGAAAATTAACTCTTGTTTCCCTCAACTGTGGTCCACGGATTTCCCCACCAAACCCTTCCAGCTCACGTGCATCCAGAAGGAGGAAATCTTGGAATTTTTTCTAGCCAACTGGCTGTCCAGATTTCTGGACAGCTTCTAATTGCTGTCCAAAACTTCAGAACAGCAACGTTGCTGTCCAGAATCTACCCAAGACCAGCCTCTTTTCTGTCCAGAGAATTCTGGACGTTTGGCATGTCAGCCTGCCCTCCCACAAACTTAGAAATTGCTGTCCCAGTTTTGTTCTCCTGCTGTCTAGAGAATCCAACAGCCTTCTAGTGCTGTTTTGCCATCCGGCATACTCCCATTTGTTTCCCGGAAGACTCCATCGGCTGCCCACCCACATAACTTCGCCAAGATCAACCGCCACAATTCGGAAGTTCCTCTGCGCACCTCAAACAAGACCTACGAACTTGACTATGGTGAACTATTCCCCAAGTTTCCTATTTTCCTAGTTTATTTTCAATTGTGGTTATATTTTGACCCACAAAGTTCATGTCAAGCTCTTCACCGCTAAAGCTTAGAGAACTAGAGAGTTGAGTGAGGGACTCATGCATAGTGCCTAATCTCATTGTTAGTTTAGGGATTTACGTTTAAAATCATTCATGTACGCATTGTTAGATTAACTTGATTGTTTTATGATCTTAACTTTTACGCGCGTGATTCGGCCTAAGCTTGTCTTACCGCTCTTTGCGTTTTCTTTTGTCGTTCAACATCAACATAAAGCTTATAATTATTGTGCTCTAAATATTAAGTGTGCAAATTCATCAAGTATATCATCTTTGCGTGATTGTTTCACATCAATAATGGTGCATTTGGATCTTTATAGTTTATATTTGTATAGCATGAGTTTCCTCTGATTTTTTTTTTTGTTCGAAATGTTGACTGCAATTGATTTGCAATATTTAATTCGCAACATTGATTCATTCACATGATTTTGTCCATTTTTCTGGGAGAGTATTATTCTCCTTTCTATTTGCTATGAACAATATATTTATCTAATAGTTAAAAAATGTCAAGCTTAGAATTTTATCACTGATTTTAAATAGAATATCTAATATAGGTTGTTTGTTCAGTATTGCTTTTTAATATTAAATTTAGGTAAATAAATTTATTGAAAGCTTATGTTGTGTCTTACTGTACTACTTAACTGTAATATACACTCGTTCATGGTGAGAAAAAAGTGTTTCCATAATTGCAATTTACAACTCATTCACCTTCTTGTTTTTATTTTAGAGTTTTCTCAAAATGTGGATGTAATAAGTATTATCCCTTTTACTACTTCTTTTGGGCCAGACTTCAAAGATCTTTATTGTGTAGATGTTTCTTTTGCAATTTGGAGTCTGTTCAAACCCTTTGAACAACTTATGATCGTTGTCCTACCAAGAAGCTAAATCATAATTGTTAGTTTTAACCTACAAATTCAATAACTAATTGTCCCTTATTTCTCATGCCCTCCGTAAAGCTTGTAGGAGTTTGAAGAATGATCATAACTCGCCAATTATAATTTATATTACAAAGGTAAGAAAATTTATTTTTGCTCTAACAATTAATAGTCATTGATAAATGATAAATTAAAAAAAAAAAAAAAAATTTTGCGGAGGACAAAGATATAATAGGCTAATATCTTGCGTGAATATTAACACAAGTTTCAACTTCCTTGAATCTTTTTTTTTTTTTAATTAAAATTTGAGAATAATAGACAAGATGGTTAATACTTTATTACTTTAGGCTGTCTTTCTTTAAATAATTATTTCTTTGGAATAAGAGGTGCATATTGTCTTAGTGTGAATTCACTTCTTCTAGCTATATGTAAGTATATCTATATTGTCTTAGTGTGAATCACTCTTGCAAATGAGGTGCATAATACTATTCTTCTTCTTTAATGCCATTATTTTGTTTCTTATTTTTCATATTGCTACACCTCAGGTTTATAAAGACATGAATATATTAGAACCTCTTGCTAGCAGAGCTGGGGGGCTTAGCTCTGAAGCCATAACCCTTATAGTGGACACTCCTAAACTTGGTCGAAGGGAAGCTGACACCAAAAACAGGTTTGCATTTGATTTGAAAATGTCCTATGAAGTTAAATAAATTGATTTTTTTCTCTAATATAAATTCTGCCTAGTAGACTAAACTGTTGTAGCTTTTCCTATAAATGACTTTTGAATAAAGCAAATTGTAACAACATTGGTTCATATAGGTGACCCTAACCTTTAATTTTCTAATAAATGACTCTTTTAATTTTATAGCAAATAATTTCATAACAAAGAATAACACAATAAACAAAGATTAACATGTATGAGCTTTTAATGTATGTTAAATGCTGTTTAAGGAATTGATTAAAAAACTTATATACATATTTATATTGCTGTAAAGTAATCTAATAATTATGGACAAAACAAATTCCACTAACAATTTTGGATATGATATAGAAATTTATGTAGTAAGGTAAATAAGTTAATGCGGTGAACATATTTCCACACAAAGGATAGTACAAGCAATAATTAATGTCCTTTTGATGTATATTACATGGTGTTTGACAACAAAATAAAATAAATAAATAAATAATTACATGGTGTTTGAGAAATAGATAAAACTTGCTATGCTCTCCAATTGTTTTGTATCATGAATTCTAGTATTTGTATGATATCCAATGACCTAATCCTAAGCACTGAATCTAGACGTAAATTGAGCTAACTATTTTAGGTCCTCCAAATCAGTACATATTTTCAGTCTTCATCTTCTCAGAAATTTAATTGGCTTGATTAACACGCATGAAGATCAAGCACAACAAATTCATGAGAATAAACCCTAAAACAATATTAAAAAAAAACAAATAAAAAATTCACTACTAAGAGAACTATCCATGACAAAACACTTGGAAACTATCAATTAAAATCCACCTTATGTATCTTTCATGCATATCCCGATCCGATGAATATATTCAAGTGGATATCCAAAAAATTTCATTCGAGTCTAATTAGATACAAATCAAAATCAAATGACATTCAATATAGATTTAAATTCAAATAAGTAAAATTTTCAATTTATATATATATATGAAAATGTATAAAGGCATTTTGAAGTTCTAAGTTTGATATCATTGGTGGAAGAATTTAAATAGATAACAAAAATCAAATCAAGCGTGATAGAAATTGAAGATAACTATAAAATAGGGAAATACATTTTGGTTAATAATGTAATTGATATTTAAGATTAGTCGAAGAACAACACACAAATGACCCAATTAATCTTATAGGTAACAGTTGATTTAACTTCCAAAGACAATCACAGTATTATAACCACTCTCTTAAAAGACTTGGCGAGTAACAAACAACTTTAAAAGAAGATTAACTTAATCAACCATCAAACCTTTGGCTCCCTAACATCAACACTAAATCAAGAGTAGGTAAGAACAAATATGCAAACACGGCGAAGTACGAGAATTTAGGATGTCGTATTGGAGCTGTAATCGCAATACCTCTGTTGTTCGACGAGCGTCACCGCAATGAAGGGCAACAGAAGCTCTGAACTAAGATGACCTAGAAAATAACATGGAAACGAGCAGTCATGCAGAGGTTGGAGGAGTTTCTTAAGGCAGAGACGAAGAGGTGGAGAGGGAAGAGGCGGAGGCGGAGAGGCGGAGAAGTGAAACTCGCGTATTTAATTAAGTCCTAAAATTTAATAATGAGGAGGTGAGCAATCACCTCGAATAGGATGAGAAACGAAAATCCACCAAGGAAGAACAGGAATTAAGAAGTAACCCAAACAAAAAGTAATGCCACAGTGGAACAGATAAAAATGGAGACCCGACAAAATAGAGATCAGAATACAAAGAAATCTGGTAGAAGCTTGCAAATAACCTGAGTACAACAGCAAAAAACATAATTGCTAAGATAGTAAAAGAAAAACACTAAAAAATAGAGCAAGAAAATATCAATAAATGGGTATACCAACAATCAGCGTGAAAAAACAAAGTAGCAAATATAAGGGAATCCCCAAGAATCCAGTAAAATAGAGCCAGTGATAAACTTTGGGATGTTCGTGTGATTAAAAGAGATGAGATCGTTAGAGGTGGAACCAAACCATGCCAGATTGACGACAGCTAGCTTCACGAACTTTTATTACGTCCTCTTACCGGAAGTAGCACTACGTTCGGTCAGAGGATTGTTATTTGATTTTTGCTCGGTATTTGGTCGGTATTGCTAGGTCTTGTTTCATAATAACGAGGAATGCCGCTCTGTGATGATCAATATTGAGCAATACCGAGCAATACCGAGTAATCCCAAAAAATACCGAGTTTTTTCTGCTCGGTATTTTGTCTTCACATAATGGTATTTCTCGTTATTGTTGGTATTGCTCGGTATTTCTCGTTTTGTGCCTGCGATCTTAGTGCCGGCCGAATGTAGCTTCACATTAGCAATATGGTTGTTACTTTACATATCTGAATTTTCAACTTTTACTATTTATAATTATAAATTTCTATTTTATTATTTATAATGATAGACTTATATTTTATTATTTATAAATTATAGACTTATTAAATTTATTAATTATTCATAATATAATGAAAGATGAAGAGTTTTTATTAGACGAAAGATAATACATCATTATGATAATAAATACAGTATATTTGATATGAATAAAATTACTATTATTAATCAATGATAATAAATAAAAATAATTAAAATGAAATGTTAGAATTTAATTTGGGGTATGTAAAAAGTCAGAATGCGATACTAATAGTTTGAGAGATTAATGGATATGATTTTGCCTTTTTTATGATTAAGAATGATCAAATTTGTTTAAGAGAAGATGAAGAGTTTAAATTATTATGATAATTAATACAATAGATTTTATATGAATAAAATTATAATTATTAATTAATTATAATTAAAATGAAATATTATGATTTAATTTGAGTAATTAAAATAGAAGGCTAGAATTTGATATAGAATAAATTTTTAAAATAACTAGTGCACGCCAATACACAATTTTAAAAAATAAGAAATAAATAATTTATAACATGCTATATCAATATTATTAAAATTTATATTAGCCATAGATAAGTAGGAATGGTCTCCTACAAATGAAAAATAATATATCGAGCCATAGATGTAAAAATAAAAAATATCGTATTAATAAATTTTTTAACATAATTATTGCACTTAACCTAAACTTAACGTTACTTCCCCACTCTACTAGGGCTTTGCCCTAACAGCCTCTTCGGCGAGTTTATGGGGAATTCCGCCGCTTCTTTGGGAGAAGCTACAGCTAGGGTTCCTCCCCCTCGTGGTGCCTCGCATTTTCTGCCTTGTCCTAGGCCACCGATGTCGCATAACGGTTCAGGGTAATTTCTTGCCTTTCACTTTTGTTCTTTCCTTGAGTTGTTCGTGCTTTCTCGGGCCTTGTCGATGGCCGATAAGTGTTTGGTTGATCGCAAAACTTCTTCTAGGTCTTTTCGATTTAATTTTTTTAATCAAAGTCATGTAAAATGTAATAATTATTAATATTTGAATATTAATTAATGAATTACATTATTAATATTAACTAAAAAATAGTTAAAAGTTAAAACTTTAAATATCTGATTTTTCAAATTATGTTATTTATAATTACAAAATAATAAAATGTGAATGTTATGTAATGGAATAATTAATTAAAATATATATTTTAAATTTTTTATTTTTAAAATTATGGATTATTAAATTATAAAAATAAATGCAATTAAAACCTTTAGTATTTTTTATTTTAACAATTGGCTCTTGATTAAATGCAATTAATATAAATCAAATAAAAAAATATCATTCATTTACTTAAACAATTGAAATTAAAAAAATTTATATGCATAAATAAAATGAATGGTTTGAAGTTATCTTTAATAAAAAAAATAAAATGTTAAGATTATATTATTGTTGCGTCCTGAAATATTATCTTAATTTGGCTCGAATTCGATGATAAATCAAATTGGAAACTTCAAAAATTAATTCGGAGATCATCCGAACTCTGATTTCAGCAAACTTACAGTTGAACTGAGCGTCTCGGAAATACGAACCCAACGACACCAAATTCAACTCGATCCGAGCCCAAATGGGTCTGAATCATGAACCCAAAGCGCTATTGGAAGGTTCAAACCGCAATTTAAGATACCAAACGGTCTCCGATTTTAACGAGCTTATACTCGAATTAAACGGCTCGACGAGACAAATCCAACAAGCCTAAGATCGCCAAATTCCGACATTTCTAAGACCTTCAAATGTCCAACAAACGGTGCACGGTCGTAGGATTTGATATCAGCCGTCCATTCGACGACTCCCTATTCGCCCCTAATCTCACGCCTATTTATGAGTTATGCCACTCCAGAAAATCTATAAATAGAGCCCTCATTCTTCACAAAGGGGGGCCAAGCAAGAAGCAAGAAGAGAAGAGGAGAAGAAAGAGAAGGAAGAAGCTCCTCCTCGACCACCGCCGGAACCTCGCCGAACCACCGTCGGGAGCTTCGCCGGACCACCGCCGGAGCTTCGCCGGACCACCGCTGGAGCCTCGCCGGACCACCACCTGAAGGCCCGATGTTCAGGCTCCACGTTCAAGCCCGACATTCTGCTCAAGTCCCGACGTTCTGCTGAAGGCCCAACATTCTGCTCAAGGCCCGACATTCTGCTCAAGGCCTGACGTTCAGGCCCGACATTTTGATCAAGTCCCGATGTTCAGCTCAAGGCCCAACGTTCTGCTCAAGGCCCGACGTTCAGGCCCGACATTCTGCTCAAGTCCCGACGTTCTGCTGAAGGCCCAACGTTCTGTTCAAGGCCCGACGTTCAGGCCTGACGTCTTCATCTGAGGCCCTCACCTTCGCCAAAGGCCCTCACCTTCGTCAGAGGCCCTAACCTTCACCAGAGGCCTTCACTTTTACCAACGGCCTTCACCTTCGTCAGAGGCCCTCACCTTTGCCAGAGGCCCTTGTATTTGCCAGATCATCTTGAAAGGCCGTGTGCTCCACCAGAACATCACATGAGGCCCAGACTTATGCCGGACTACTACTTGAGGCCTTGAGCTCCACCAGGCCACCATCTGATGCCCACAGTTCTCCCAGAATACTGCCGACTACAGTCCTTCCGACCTCCGTCGCCTGCTATGGTCCGTCTGACCTCCATCAACAGACAACGATCTTTCTGACATCGGTCTCCTGCCGACTACGGTCCTTTCGACCAAACAAACATGTATATGCAACTCCTACCATGTAATGCAATATATATGATGTATATTTGCTACATCATATATAAGGCCTTCTCCAAAGGAAGGGCCTCATTTGTAATCGACTGCAAATATTAGTGGATTCATTCAAACTGGGCATGGCCCAGTGATTTTTTCCACTTTTCAGGGATTTTCCACGTAAAAACTCTGGCGTCTCTTATGAATGTTTCACCCCTCTCTTATCTGCTTGTGTGCTGGATCTTCGTACAATGCTAAGACGTTAAACCATATATTTCTCTACCGCCGTGAATATTTCATGACGCAACAATTATATTCGAGTGAAAACTTAAATTCCTTTTATAATAATAATATAAATATAGATATAGGTCGTATAGATATAAATAAATAAGAATATACATATATAATAATATAATATAGATTTCGCGGCTATCCAACCCGTCCCGGCCGGTCCGGACATCTTCTCTCTCGCCGCTACTCCAATCTTTTTTTTTTATTTAATTTGACCGGATTGATTTAATTTTTAAATAATAATCTCGGTTCTGTTCGAATCCTACATCAGTTATGGTACATTTAAAGTGTAGAAAGATTTGACGCCGGAAGTCGAAATTAGCAGGCGTAGTTGGAAGTTCAAACGAGCAGGCGTAAGTAACGTCCATATATACTTCATATGAGCTTGTTGTCTTCATAAATCCTCCCATTTTCACAACTCAACAGAGAAAGCATGGCAGATTTGAATTCTAAAATTACTCTCAAACTTCTGATCGATGCTCGTAGCGACAAAGTACTTTTCGGTGAGGCTGGTAAAGACTTCGTAGATTTCATGTTCAGCCTTCTTACTCTCCCACTAGGCTCTGTCATTAAGCTCCTATCTCCTTCAACTATGATTGGATCTATTGGAAAACTTTATCAAAGCGTAGAAAATCTTAATGAGATTTATCTTGTAGCAAACAGAGACAAATCCTCTTTACTACGACCTAAACTGTCCACTTCTTATGTTATCAATCATTTTCTTCTCGACACAGAAACCACTGAAGAGCTCAAATACTATATTTGTAATTATTGCAATAGAAGAATCACTACTATGAGAAAAACCATGTGTCCAAACTGCAATAGTGCGATGGTCACCGAAGCCGCCTTCGTGGTTCCATCCGGTACTGCTTCTTCTGTTAGTTCTGGAAATGCAGGGGAGGGTGTTGAAGGCTTTGTAAAGGGAGTGGTCACGTACATGATTACAGATGATTTGGAAGTGACGTCAATGTCTGCAATCTCCAGCATCACTCTTATCAATCGCTTCAACATGAAAAAGGACGTCCAACTAATGGAAAAAGTGGTCACCGTCGGCATGGAAGAGGTTAATTCATTATCCAACAACTATTTTTTTAGATTTGTTTTATAATTTTTCTTGGATTTAATGTGTGTTATTAAATTTGAATGTTTTAGGGAATTGATTTGCTTAAGGCTTCGCTAGACTCATCAACTCCGTTGACTGATGTTTTTCTGTCCCGTAAGAAGAGAGCAAAAGCTCCATCTTCCTCCACTGCGGATGATGACCTAATTTTCTAATTACGATATCTTTATTTTGAAACTTCTGTCTGATGCTATCTATCCTATCAAAGTATGAGAACTTGATATATCCTTATATTTTGTATTTTGTTTGCGCAAGCTTTCTTGTATGTGTTTTGCTAATATATTGACGTTGGTGGCAATGCTGATGGGCTAGTATTTAATGATATATATGCGTGATCTCTCTCTCTCTCTCTCTCTCTCTCTCTCTCTCTCTCTCTCTCTCTCTCTATATATATATATATATATGGTCAGTGTCTTAATTTTTTTTTTCTGTTTGCTTTTAGTGTAATATGCAAATGTAAAAATTTTAAAGAAAATATATTTTAGCTTTATATTAATACTATAATCATGGTCATCTTTTTTTCATAATTAAAAAATATATGGAAACTCTTAAGCATATGAGCTTTCACAACAAAAAATAATGGTTATTAGAGTATCTTAAAGTGTCATTATATGTATCTATTAGGGCACATGATAATCAAAAGAAAATAGTCTTTATGAGATCAGGAAGCAACGATCACACAAGAAACACAAACGAACTAACTTCACACAAGAAACACAAACGAACTAACTTTACTTTTTGTTCTGTACTTTTTATTTATAGTCATATACTGTAATGTATATGATTATTTTGATGAATGAAAATGGAATTTTATAGATGAGTTTTTCTGTATTTTGAAGGTTTAGTAGCTCTATGGTTTTGTATTATTAATGTATATTGGAATAACGTTATGAAAATAATTCCAAAGCTAGATCATGGGGTTCGTCGTCGCAACTCAACACGATAGGATTCGTCCTGGTCGGGTTGGGTTGTGATACGCCGGATCACCACTTGAGGCCCTGAGCTCCGCCGGACCACCACTTGAGGCTCTGAGTTTCGCCGGACCATCACTTGAGGGCATGAGCTCCGTCGGACCACCACTTGAGACCCGAGTTTCGTTGGACCACCACTTGAGGCCCTGAGCTTCGCCGCACCACAACTTGAGGACCTCAGTTCCGCCGGCACACCACTTGAGGACCTCAGTTCCGCCGGCACACTACTTGAGGACCTCAGTTCCGTCGGCACGCCACTTAAGGTCCAGAGCTCCGCCGGACCACCACTCGAGGCCCTGAGTTCCGCCAGACCATCACTTGAGGACTCGAGCTCCGAACTTCTGCCGAACTACCACCTGATGCTCGGAATTCTGCCGGACCACCACATGACGCCCTGAGTTTCTTCGGATCACCAACTGACACCCATAGTTTTGTCGAACTACCACTTGACGCCCGGAGTTCTACCGCACCACCACTTAAGGCCCGGATTTCTAGTTTTTCTTTTTACAATTTTCATAATTATAATTTCTTCATTTTATGAATGATACGGGATCTGCCCCTAAACATGTATTTCCTTTTGGTGTATACTACATGGTGTTCAACAAAAATAAATAAAATACTATAATATTTTTTAGAAATATATAAAACTTGCTATGCTCTCCAATTAATTTGTGTAATGAATTCTAGTATTTGTATGATCCATTCCATTTACTGATTCATTTACAAATGGAAAATAAAAGAAAAAAAATACAATTTCAAAATTATCAGAAAGTAAATGATAGAAATCTATAGCAGAGAGACAATATTTTAGCATCTGGAATACAATTGATTAAGTTATATATCATCACACTCGTTGACAATTAATGATGAAAAGCAATGCAAATTCATAATTGAATACAGTTTCATTTGTTTGTTCATTCATGCCTAGAAGATTTTTTCATTACAGTGAATATAATTTGAACACAGTTTGACAAACTTTCATCTACCACCACAGGTGTACTCACTCGGCCATCAATGATAGTAAGGTGGGGAAAATGTTTCAGTGATCCAATCCTAAGCCCTGAATCTAGAAGTAAAGTGAGTTGTGTCACCTTGTTTACATGATCTCTTTTCTCACTCCTTATGGCATCTCCAACCAAACTCCAAATACATTAATGGCGTCGCTCGTGAGCTCCAGCCAAAATGCAAAACTTTCGGTATTTGATTGCGGGTGAACAATGAGTTTGTCTTAAATGGCCTAAATGTCCCAAAAAAAAAAATATCTGAAAGGAAAATTTTGAAATGATTACTATTTCATTTAAAGCAAGTGACACTTCCTTGTTACGAGAGGCAAGCAGCGAAAGTCTAATAATAACAGAAAGGACCTTTTCCACCCCGTTTTCACGCACATAGCAGTACCTGGCAAGAGAAGCAAGCCTCTCTGTTTTTTTTTTTTTTTCACCTAGCGATCTCACACGCAGGTCACCAGCTCCCGTGAACCTTCCTCTCTCGAGCCTTTCGCTGGTCTGCTGATCACCCGCTGCGGCCATCCAACCAGTCGGGTCACCTCTCTCGTCGCTGCTCAAATCGTAATTTGACCGGATTGATTTAAATTTAAAATAATAATCTCCGTACAGTTTGAATCCTACAGCATTTACGTACGATACATTTAAAGTGTGAGAAAGATTTGACGTTGGAAAATTTTAAATTTGCAGAAGAAGGCATGAGCAACCCTTTATGTGTACTTCATATGAGCTTGTTGTCTTCTTAAATCCTCCCGACCCAATTTTACAGCTCTACAAAGAAACCATGGCAGATTTGAATTCAAAAATTAAACCAGCTCGAACTAAACAAGAACCGAGCTCAAAAATGAATTTTTTAACCGAGCTCGAGCTCGAACAGGTGTCCGAGAAGCTCGACGAACTTCGAGCCGAGCTTGAGCTCGTTTTTGACAAACGAGCCTGAATATTCAAGTTCGGCTTGGCTCGTTTGCGGCAGACACTTGAAGGGAAGCTTGTTGCTTGTTTGGGTGAGCCCAAGGAAATACCCAAAGAGGAAGATTAGCTCTAGGATATGGTGGTCCCTATCGGTGTGGAAGAGGTATAACTATTTTACTAAATTTAATTTAAAGACTCTAAAATTTTGTTTTATTTTATTTGTGATATTAATTTTTAACATTTTAATAATGTCCTTGGATAATTAAAATAATTAAAATAAAAGGTTAGAAATTAATTTGGGGTAATGTATAAAGTTAGAATACCAAGGACTGCAATGGAATACTAATAGGCTGAGGGATTGGTGGATATGATTTTGACTGTTTTTATGATTAAAATGATAAAGTCTGTTTAGGAGAAGATGAAGAGTTTAGGTTATTATGATTTATGACAATTAATACAACAGATTTTATATAAATCAAATAAAATTAAACTAATTAAAATGAAAGATTATGATTTAATTTGAGTAATTAAAGTAGAAGTCTAGAATTTGATATGGAAGAAAACTAAAACGGTTTTTAAAATAATAGTATAGATTTATTTTGATTTGATTATTTTAATGATAGTCATATAATATGTAACAATTATTAATACTTGAGTATTAATTAATGAATTACATTATCATTAATTAACTAAAAAATAGTTAAAAATTTAAATATCTGAATTTTCAAATTATGTTATTTATAATTACAAAATTATAAAATGTCAAGGTTATGTAATGGAATAATTAATTAAAATCTATACCTTAATTTTATTTATTTTTAAAATTATGGATTATTAAAACTATAGGGTTTTAACAGTTATTAATAATTAATTAAAGAGTAGTTATTACTTCAAATCTCTAAATTTTCAAATTAAGTTATTTATAACTAAGATTTATACTTTAAATTTCTTTATTTTGAAATTATTGATTATTAAAATTACGGAATTTAACCTAGCAAACATTAATTGCTAGGATACATATAAATTAAAAATTTAATGCAAATAAATATTGTAATTAATTGTATTTGAAAATAGAAATAAATGCCATTAAAATCTTTAAAATACAATTAATGTAAATCAAATAAAAAAAACATACATCATGTATTTAATTAAGTAATTGAAATTAAATGATAAATTAAATATATAAATAAATTGAATAATTTGAATCCATCTTTCATAAATAAAATGAAACATCAGGATTATATTTGGGTGGATAGTAAGTATATAATATAATATAGATAGTATAGATTTCGCCGCCATCCAACCCGTCCGGCCACCTTCTCCCTCGCCGCTACACCAATCATTTTGTTTTTATTAATTTCACCGGTTGATTTATTTTTTAAATAATAATCTCGGAACTGTTCGAATCCTTTAGCATTTATGATACATATAAATCGTAGTTGGAAGTTCAAACAAGCAGGCGTAAGTAACCTCCATGGCTCCATATATACTTCATATCATATGAGCTTGTTGTCTTCATAAATCCTCCCATTTTCACAAAGAGGCCATGGCAATCGTGAATTCAGTAATCACTCTTAAACTTCTGATCGATGCTGGTAGCGACAAAGTTCTTTTCGGTGAGGCTGGTAAAGACTTCGTAGATTTCTTGTTCAGCCTTTTGACTCTACCACTAGGCTCTGTTATTAAGCTCCTCTCTCCACCAACTATGGTTGGATCTATCGGAAAACTTTATCAAAGCGTAGAAAATCTTAACGAGATTTATCTTGAAGCAAACAGAGACAAAGGCCTCTTTACTTCAACCGGAAGTGTCCACTTCTTATGTTACAAATCATTTGATTCTTGGCACAGAAGCCACCGTCGTTGTTCCATCGGGTTCTAGTGTAGGGCTCAAAGACTATTATTGTAGTAGTTGTGATAGAAAAATCACTAGTAATAATAGGAGAAAAACCATGTGCCCAAACTGCAATTGCAAGATAGTTCCATTTGGTTATAATGGTTCTTCTGATAGTTCTGGAAATACAGGGGAGGGTGTTGCAGGCTTTGTAAAGGGAGTGGTCACGTACATGATCACAGATGATTTGGAAGTGACGCCAATGTCTGCAATCTCCAGCATCACTCTTATCAATCGCTTCAGAATGAAAAAGGACGTCCAACTAATGGAGAAAGTGGTCACCGTCGGCATGGAAGAGGTTAATTCATTATCCAACAACTAATAAATTTTTTTATTATTATTTGTTTTATAATTTTTCTTGGATTTAATGTATGTTATTAATTTTGAATGACTCAGGGAATTGCTTTGCTTAAGGCTTCGCTAGACTCTTCAACTTCATTGACTGATGTTTTCTGTTTCCCGAAGAAGGCAAAGGCTACATCTTCCTCTACTGTGGATCTGATGACCTAATTTTCTAATTAAGATCTCTTTATTTTGAAACCTTTTAATTGTGATGCTATCTATATATCCTATCAAAGTATGAGAATTTGATCAATCCTTTACTATGTATTTTGTTTGCGCAAGCTTTTTTTGTATGTGTTTTGCTAATATATAGACGTTGGTGGCAAGGCTGATGGGCTAGTATTTAAATATATGCGTGATCTCTCTCTCTCTTAGCTCTTTCTGTATATATATATATATATATATATATATATATATATATATATATATATGGCCAGTCTCTTAATTTTTATAATTTTTTTCTTTTTGCTTTTAGTTTAATATGTATGGAAATGTAAATTTTTTAAACAAAATATAGTTTAGCTTTATATTAATATTATAATCATGAACATCATTTTTTCATAATTAAAAAATATATGAAAACTCTTAAGCATATGGGCTTCTTAATTGTGAAGGAGAATAATTGTTGAATTGAATTTGTAACAATAACAATACATCAAGAGCAAAATATAATATTTTTTAAATTTTTTTGATAAAATTAATTTGAAATATTTTTTTTTTAACATGACAAATATTATAACTGTTATATTTATTTTCAGTTAATGTTCTATAAATTAAAATTATTTTAATTTAAATATAATTTAAAAATAATTTATTAATCATATTTTAATTTATTAAAAAAAATTTAGAATAAACTTAATAATTAATATTTCTTAACAATTTAAATTTTAGATTGATATTAAAATAATTTTAAGATATTTTTCATTTATCTTAAAATAAATATAACAGTTATAATATTCCATATAATTTTGTTATCTGTAGTTATGTTCACTTAGTAGGTTAACTGTAGTTAAGTTCATATAGTATGATATGTTTGCACACAGTTTAAATTTGGCTTAATTACCTGCAACTCTTTTTAGGTTCAAGTAGAAAGGTTAACATATATACTATTTTACAAAGGTAGCAAATAAAATATTGGGGTTATTTATATAGTTTAAATTTGGCTTAATTACCAACTCTTTTTTAGTCTAAGTAGAAAGGTTAACATAAACTATTTTACAAAGCTAGCAAATATTGGGGTTCTTTATATAGTTGACAATTTCAAGTACTCATCTTTGATACTTGTAATTTCATGGATTGATATTAAGGAAGATATGGTTGATTCAATTTTTATATTTTATTATGTCATATTGTACACATGTAGTAAGTAAATTATAGTTATTTTAACATGATTTGAAGTTAACACTTTTGTATTGTGATAATATATTTTTTATTCCTTTCATTTTTTTTTTTTTTTTGGAATATTTAGGTCAATTAAGACAAATTCACGCACACACATCGCATATACAAAGACTCAAACTCAAGATCTCTTAGTTGATATATAGCCTAGACTCTAAACAACAGGCCAAGGTGAGCTGTGTTACACCTTATTTTAAACTTTAATGATGACTTCATTAAACAAGCTTTAAAAAATAAAACATATTTAATTAGATATACAAATACATTTCTTTATTTTTTTTAATTATAATTTCTCGACTATTATGTTCACTTATATTCTGTTATATATAAAAAAATGAATTTCTATTAAAAAAACTTTAATCATTAGTATAATTTCTCTTGCTTATTCACTTTTAATCTCATTATCGTATAACATGTGGATGTCAATGTAAAAAGTACCTTCAACAAATTTATTGTAAGGTAAAATTTTATTATGGATAAGTTGTTCTTTTGTGAATTAATTAAGATAAGTTTGTCATCTCTTTTATACTTTTAATTTAGTATTTAAATACTGTTATATTTTTTATGGTTTTTAAAAGAATAAAAATTATAACGGAAATATAACTATTATTGTTATACCTGAATTAATTATTAATGTTGTAACGAAAATAATAATATTATTGTAACTAAAATAATTATTATCGTTATAAGGGAAATACTTATTGCTAATGTAACAAAAATAATAATTATTATAACAAAAATACTTATTGCTATTTTATGACTTTATTTGAAAATGTTAATTAATTATCATAAAGTTTGTGATTAAAATGACCTTCTTTTCCTCGGTTATATAAGGCTTTTTTGGCTATGATTTAAGGACAACACCAATTTTTCTGATCTCTTCATCATTCACTCCACCATATATATATTTAGATCAAATATCTATATCATTTTTCTGCTTCTTGTTGTGATTAGTGCAGTTCACCACAAAGAGTCAACTGAGAATTATGGGAGTTAGACCGTTGTGTACCTTTATACTTGAGAGGAATGAAAATCTAACTTTAAAAACAACGCTTCACACACCTCGACCTATTTATTTGATAAGTCTTCTAATTGCAATTATCTTACAACTTTTATATATTTTTTACAACAATCTTAAAGTTATAGTTTATGGATACTACAATGATTAGCACAGCTAGAATAATTCCCGACTTAATAAAATTGATTCTTTCTCGGGACAAAATTTTAATAGATGGCAAGCAAATGTTAAGTTTAACATTAATATTGCTAAAGTTGAGCATGCACTTACTTCATTTCCACCTTCTATGGGAACAAAAAATTATGATACCATTCTAGCTAGCTAATTGGAATAATGTGAATATGATTTGTAATGTAATTATTCTTTATGCTTTAGCACATGAGTTATTTGATTTCAACTACAAAATTGAGTATGCTTCTGAAATTTGGAAAGTATTAGAGAAGAAATATGTGCTAGAAAATGCAGGAATCAAGAAGTACACTATAGGAAATTTCTCAGTCTTTCAAACAAATGACTCTAAGAAATTTATGCTCATATATCTGATTTTCATATTCTTATTAGTGAGCTTATGAATGAAAGAATTAACTTACCAAAATATTTTGTCACTGCGTCCTTGAATGAGAAACTTCATGAATCTTAAAAGGAATATAAAATTTTGATGAACCATAAGCGTGAGGATATGAGTTTAGAGCATGTTATTATTGATATTAGAATTGAAGAGACTAATCGAAAAAAGACTGATTTAGAAAGGGATAAAGATTTTACTTCTAATGCAAATTTGATACAAGAGGAAAATAGTAATAAAAAATTTTAAAAAACCTCTACAAACAAAAACAAGGAAATAAAAATTTTAAAAGTTAAAGAAAATGAACAGAAGAAGAAAAGTGATTGTTTTGTTTGTGGAAAATCAAGTCATTTTGCTAGACAATGCAGACAAAAAAAATTGAACGACTAATCAAATGCCAACATTGTAGAAACCAATGATGTTATTATTGTTGTAATCTAAGAAGTTAATATTGTTGAAGGAAAAATATGGGTTATAGATTCGAGAGCCACTCATCATATATATGTGCAAATAAAAATTTATTCTCCTCCTATAGTAGTCTTGGTGAAGAAGAATAATATGTTTTCATGGGAGATTCTAGTGTTATAAATACTGTTGGAAAAGGAAATGTCAAACCTCTTAACTTATTATAAGTACAAGAATAAGAAAGGAGAAATACTTTGGAGATGACATTTACACGTTTTTACAAGATGACCCCTTAACTTATTATGAAGTGATGTCTTCATTAGATACAAATTTTTGGAAGGAAGCCATTCAAGTTGAAATGGATTCTATTATGTCAAACCATACTTAACAGGCAATCGATTTACCTCCAAGAACTAAACTATTGGATGCAAATGAATCTTTAGGTAAAAACTCAAACCGGATATATCAATTGAAAAGTATAAAGTTAGGTTGGTGACTATAGGATATACTCAAAAGAAAGATCTAGATTATTTTGATACTTATTCTCCTGTTGTTAGAATTGCTTATATTAGAACTGTTATTATTTTAGCTTCAATATTTAAATTACAAATTCATCAGATGGATGTGAAAACTGTATTCTTAAATGGAAATTTAGAAGAGGAAATATATATTGATCGACAAGAAGGTTTCATAGTACCTGGAAAGGAAAAGAAAATTTATAAGTTAATTAAGTAGTCTTTATATGGACTAAAACAAGCTCCTAAAATGAGGCATGAGAAGCTTCATAAAATATTAATATCTAATTATTATAAGATTAATGAAGTTGATACATGCATTTATTATAAATTTGATAGTCCAAAATCAAGAGTAATTATTTGTATTTATGTATATGATGTGCTTATTTTAGGATCTAATCTTTCTAAAATTGTAAACACTAAATATTTTCTATCTTCAAAATTTGGGATGAAGGATTTAGGAGAATCAGAAATAATATTAGGAATAAACATGGGAAAATGAATAGATGGAATTATAATTTCTCAAAAACACTTTGTAGAAAAGATGTTAAGAAGATTTAAACATTTTAATTCTATACCATTTAGTACTCCTTATAATGCTGATAATTTTACTTATGATATAAACAATTAATAATCGATTGTAATCTAACACAAAAAAATTGATAGCAGCAAAAATCAATGAAGCTTCATCAAATATAATGTAACACAATGAAAATTCACTGAAATGCAGAGCATGATTTGAGCAGAATGTTCTAAATAAGAGAATAAAACAACACTTCTGCATGCCTCTATATGATGATTAGATATCTAAATAAATAGTACATAAAAAATGATTCAATTTAAATTCTAAAAACTTAAGCCAAAATAAACCATTAATTCCCACAAAAGTCAAACAAATTGTTCAAGTAATTACGATTAAGACAAAATCCAACAACCACTATAGAGTAGAATAGAAATTATATAATTATACAAATAATTTCATAATAAAGAATAACACAATAAGCAAACATTAACATGTATGAGCTTTTGGTGTATGTTAAATGCTGTTTAAGATATTGATTAAAAAGCTCATATATTTTTTTATATTGCTGTAAAGTAATCTAATAATTATGGACAAAACAAATTCCACTAACAATTTTGGATATGATTTGAAAATTTATGTAATAAGGTAAATAAGTTAATGCGGTGAGCATATTTCCTCACAAAGGATAGTACAAGCAATCATGTATGTCCTTTTGGTGTATACTACATGATGTTTGTCAAAAAAAAAATAAATAAATAAATAAATTAAATAAAAAATTACATGGTGTTTAAGAAATAGATAAAACTTGCTATGCTCTACAATTATTTTAGCATCTGAAATACAATTAAAAAAATAAAGGTAACAAACCAAATATATACAATTTCAAAATTATCAGAAAGTAAATGATAGAAATCTAAACCAGAGAGACAATATTTTAGCATCTGAAATACAATTGATTAAGTTATATATCATCACATTAGTTGAGAATTAATGATGAAAAGCAATGCAAATTCATAATTGAACACAGTTTCATTTGTTTGTTCATTCATGTCTAAAAGATTTTTTCATTACAGTGAATATAATTGAACACAGGTTGACAAACTTTCATCTACCACCATGGGTGCACTCACTCGGCCATCAATGATAGTAAGGTTGACGCCGGAGCTGAGACGTTAATTGTATTAATTTTAGGATAGTTAATTCCAATTGGTAGTTATATGGCTACATAGGATTAGTATTTGCTTTTGGCTGTGTGTAGCCTAATAGGTTGCTACCTTTGTGTATAAATAAGTAGCAATATTTGTAATTGAAGATGGATAAAATTTGAGTTGAGTTTAGTTTGTTTATTTTCCTGTATCCTAAGAGAGATTCTTAGGTGGTGGATCCTTCCTCCAAAAAGTTCTCGGCCACAGCCACAGGATCATTGACCTGGATTCGTCGAGCCCCCTCCGGTCCGATGTCAAAGGTTATATCAAAATGTTCCAATGATCCAATCCTAAGCAGTAATCACTGAATCTAGAAGTAAAGTGAGATGTGTCACCTTGTTTACATGATCTCTTTTCTCACTCTTTAGGGCATCTCCAACCGAACTTCCAACACATGAATGGCGTCGCGCGCGAGTTCCAGCCTAATCTCAAAACTTCTTGTATTTGGTTGCGGATGAACTGTGCGACGTCAATATTGACGTTACACTATTCACTCACATTATTTTTCTGTCTCTAACAGATTTTTCGAAGGAACGCCCCAAAGTGGATTAAGACGGTTACTTTTTAGAAGGGAGCAGAATGGAATTTGACAGGAGATATCATTTTTTTTTGTGGGAAATTTACATACATACCACTATATTCATAACCATTTACATATCTAACTCCTAAAAATTTAATATTACTATTATACCACATAAAACTCATTTTATATATCACTTATACCACTTCGTTACGTCCTCCGTCACGGCGTACTCTTCCCGCGCGGAAATTTCCGTTCGCTAATAGCTCTGGTATGCTCGCGAACACAGTCGATCGAAATTCCCTTTGGTCGTTGCTTGCGTATTCTTCCTTCTACTCGCTGCTTGCGATCGCTGGTCGCGATACTTTGCTCGGATGCTTGCGATCGCTGGTGGAGATCCTCTGCCTGGCCGATGTGATTCCCAACAGCAAATGTGATACAGGTTTCCTCTGCCTGGCCGCGATACTCTGCTCGCGATTGCTCGGCCGGTTTTGGATACAGGTAAATTATCTTTTCTCTGTGATACTCTATGATTCCCAACAGCAAATGTGAGATTTTTTTTTTTTAACTTTTTTGGTTTATTTTTTTAACAAGATGAGTTCTTTCTCTCTTTAGCAGACAGAGTATATAGAAGCATCCAACGATAAGAGTACCCAAAAAAGTGAAGATGTGTTCCAAGGAGATAGAGTATATTCATGTTGTTTTTAAATATGGAGGGAAATGGGTTCAAACTAATGAACAACATAGAAAGAGGTATGACGGTGGCAAACAAAGGAGTGTTAAATTTGAGAAAGGTCAACTTAATATTTATGCGCTCAGAAGCGAGGTTCTTCGAATATGTCCATGCCTTAAAGGGCATCCATATAATATGTATTATTATATAAATGGTACATCACCAAAGGAATATAAAGACATAATTTGTGACGTTCAGGTGGCTGAGTTCATAGAAGCATCCAACGATAATTTGCGTGGTGAGATAGTCATTTCAGTACATGAAGTTGAAGGACAATAATCAATTTCTGATATTAGGGAAGTTATGACTTCCGAGCATATAGTTGAATGTTCTTTTAACGAAGGTATTTCAATTGCTCCAAGTTTATCTTATAATGATATAGCTGTTGGCACCTTCTTTCCTGACACCAAACATTTCAAGCATGCTCTACGATCGGTAGCCATCAAGGAAAATTTTGGAATCAGGATAAAGGCAAGTGACAAAACACGTGTGATTGCTACATGTTCTTATGAAGGATGCGAATGGAGAATTCGAGCTTCTTTGTGTGAAGACACTCAAACTTTTGAAATTAGGAGAGTTTATGGTGTGCACACTTGTCCTGGGATCAATCGCGCTGGTAATAAACTAGCCACTACTGCACGGGTTGCCAATGAAATTGAAGATATAGTTAAGAGAAATCCTGACATTCCTCCGAAAGACATCAACAACAATTTAGAGAAAGATTATGGTCTATATTTACCTTACATGAAGCTGTGGAGGTCTGGAGAGCATGCTCGTGACAATATATTTGGGTCTATAGATGAAAATTATAAATGGGTTCCAAAATTACATGCAGAATTGCTTAATAGAAATCCAGGTTCGCATTTCACATATTCTTATGATAAGCTTGACCATTCATTTAGAAGATTTTATGTTTGCTTTAAGGTTTGCGAAGATGGATTCTTATATGGTTGTAGACCGCTAATTAGTTTGGATGCATTTCATCTAAAATCAAAGCACTTGGGTATGCTTTTATCAGCTACCTCACTTGATGGTAATAACGGTTTATTCCCATTAGCATTTGCTGTCGTAGAGACTGAATCCAAACAGACATGGCTATGGTTCCTTCAGAACTTGGCAGAGAGTGTTGGCCCACACATAGAGTCTCTTTCGTTCATCTCAGATATGGAGAAGGGTTTGGGAGAGGCTATAACAGAAATTTACCCTATTGCTGAGCATAGAATATGTATTCGTCATCTTTGGAAGAATTTGAAAAAAAAATTTCATTGCAAAGAAGGGCATAAAATTCAAAGTTTGGTGTGGGCAGCTGCAGGAGCATATACAAGCACAGAGTACAATGACAAGCTTGCAGAACTTAGTGTTTTGAGCCCAACTATCTATGTATATCTTACAACACTACCTTATAAATGGTCAAGAAGCCAGTTCATTTTAGGCATCTACCATGCTACTAATACAAGTAACAGTGTCGAATCATTCAATGCATGGATTGTAGATGCTCGAACAAAACCAGTTGTTGACTTAGTTGGCACACTTCGTGGTAAACTCATGGAGCAAAGGTTGGCGCGGAAGATGATGAGCATAACATGGCAACGTGAATTAGTTCCTCACGCGGAAGATTACATAAGAGAAATAACAACACGAAAAGAGCATATGTTAGTGCGCCAATCCACTAATTTGAAGGCTGAAGTAGAATCTGTGCATTCAAGACATATTGTGGATGTTGAATCTAAAGAATGTACATGTCGAGTTTGGCAATTAACAGGACTTCCGTGCATTCATGCTGTTGCATTTATTGGAATGAAGGAGTATCCACTATGGCATACATATGTTCATGATTTGTATTTCGTTTATAGGTAATTTCCCATGATAAATACATATGTTCATGATTTGCACTTATTTCCATTGCATGTTAAATGCTTCGTATTTGTTTTAGGTATAGGATGGCATACGAGGGAGCTATCGGTACACTACCCGATAAAGATCAATGGCAAGTAGTTGAAGATGTGGTCGATATTGGAGCGCCTAACACTTCAAGACCTAGAGGAAGACCCAAAAAAAGAAGATTATCAAATTTCCTTGAGAAAGATAAGAAAGTGCATAAATGTAGCAGGTGTTCACTTTGGGGGCATCATCGGAGCACATGCAAAAACCCATTATCAAAGCTTAACAATGATACAATGACACAACACGAAAACCAATTATCAAAGTGTAGAAAGTTGGAAAGTAGACGGACTGTTGAGACTTTCAACGATGGAGTAGAGCTTGAGTACCTACATGTTGATGGGTTTTGAGCATCAAATTTAATATTTTTGTTGTTTTTGGAAATATTTTTGATGTTTTTGGAACCATTTTTGATGGGTCCTAATGTCTCCATTGGAATCCCCTTTGCACTACCTGCATAGGTATTACAACATGTCATTGCAAATCATCATCTAAAATCTGTGTGTTCATTTACACTTGAATACTCGGCTATAATGAGAGTTAAATTGAGGAATAGCCTCAGTTGAGATGGCTTAAATGGCCAATTAATTAATTATTACTTAACTACCCTTAATCTGAACCAATGCATTACCTGAAGCAATCGGTAAGCAATTGTGTTCACGGGATTAAGCTGGAAGCATTCGTTTATAGGGAACTTCACGATCCAGGAATATTCCAGCATATACTAGCACATTTTAGTTGGAAGCAATTATGTGTTCAAATGAACCTTGAATTAAATTGACTTGCACGTAAAGCAACAAGGAGATCAAAATTTGAACAAAAAGGTGAAATTTCATTCACTAGTAAACAACTTACAAAATGTTGCAATCCACTTCATCAAAACATTTATGCTCAAGTACACAGCAACCATACAATAAACTTCTACATCATTTGGAATACTTCGACACGCAACAATATACTAAATAAATACGGAATGCAATGTCAACAAGAACAAGACGAATAAAGACTTTCATCAACAAGATGATCAAGTCTTGCTTCTTAGACATCCTAGCTTCAAAGCCTTCATCTTCATTAGGTACACGAGAAGTTGTCTCTTCTACTTCGTCTGTCCATTTAAAGTACCTGCAATCGTCTTCCGTTCGATTATTCATGCATCTATAAAATTGCCTTCCAGAATTGGGTCCACGGTAGCAAGTATATAAAACACACTTAAGATGATAGTAGCAGTAAACTTGACAATGTGGGCGCCTTGTAGCAGATGAATTTGATGAACTCATTTGAAGCAACTAAGCCGTCAAACTTGTTATTATGTTCACTGCTACAAAAAACAGAAACTTAGATTTCAATTGAAATAATTTGGAGTTACCTGCTACTATCCAAAAATTTGCATTAAACTGAATAAATCTGTAGGAGCATTATACTGAAATCATTTGAAGTAACCTGAAGAATACTTACATTAATTGCATTCCTACATATTACTGCTATTACGGTTACATCAGGTTAAAGAAATTAACAAAAAATATTTAAAACAGAATGAGAATACTACAGCTGCTACCGACTACTCCGGCTGTAATGCTCCGGCTGAAGAAATCCACGCCCGCTTTATTCACTTGCCTGAGAATACTACAGCTTCTACATACTTTTCCTCACGAACGACAAACGAGCTGAAGAAAAATTGGGGAAAATACACGATATTGGGGAGTTTAGGAGCAGATCTTACTTGATTTTTCCTTCCGGTGGTAAGAGACAAAGGAAAGCACGGGATTTCCTCAAGCGTTACCTGAGTTTTCCTTCCGTTGGTAAGAGACGAAGGAGCGCGGGATTTCCTCAAGCGTTTGGTGGGAAGAGCCGAAGGGTTTTAGGGATTTTAACTACTACAGCGGGCGTGAACGTGAAACCGAGCGAACGGAGTAAGACGGAGTGGTATTTCTGAGATTTTTTTTGGATTAAAGTGGTATGTAAGTAATATTTAAGTTTTGCATGTTAAATATGTAATACATATCTTATAAAGTGGTATGTATGTAAAATTCCCTCTCTTTTTTTCCACTTTATTTTGAAGTGGAAAAAAAAATTCGGTGGAGATGCCCTTAGCCTCTATTCTTGTCTCTCTCATATTTAATAGAAAAGTTGACTAAATCAACCATTTGATTCTCTGAAGTCATCATTTATATCTGAAAGGAACATTTTGAAATGATTTTACTATTTCATTTAAAGCAAGTGACACTTCCTTGTTACAAGAGACAAGCAGCGAAAGTCTCCGCTTCAATAATAATAATAGTAATAACATGGAAGGACCTTTGTCACCCCGTTTTCACGCACATATATAGCAGTAGCTGGCAAGAGAGGCAAGCCTCTTTTTTGTTTTTTTCATCTAGCGCTCTCACACGGTCACCAGCTCCCGTGACCCTCCCTCACTCGAGCCTTTCGCTGGCCTCCAGATCACCTACATCATTTATGATACATTTAAAGTGTTAGAAAGATTTGACGTTGGAAAAGTTCAAATTAGCAGGCGTAGTTGGAAGTTGACAGAAAAAGGCTTGAGCAACCCTTTATATGTACTCCATATGAGCCTGTTGTCTTCTTAAATCCTCCCGGCCCAATTTTACAGCTCTACTAAGAAGCCATGGCAGATTTGAATTCAAAAATCACTCTCAAACTTCTGATCGATGTTCGTAGCCACAAAGTTCTTTTCGGTGAGGCTGATAAAGATTTCGTAGATTTCATGTTCAGTCTTCTTACTTTCCCACTAGGCTCTGTCATCAAGCTCCTCTCTCCTACAACTATGATTGGATCTATTGGAAAACTTTATCAAAGCGTAGAAAATCTTAACGAGATTTACCTTGTGCCAAACAGAGACAAATCCTCTTTACTTCAACCGAAAGTGTCCACTAATGTTAAGAATCATTTGCTTCTTGACACAGAAGCCATTGCAGAACTCAAATACTATATTTGTAATCATTGCAATAGAAAAGTCACTACTGTAAAAAGCACCGTGTGCCCAAACTGCAAGCAGGCGATGGTCACCGAAGCTGCCTTCGTGGTTCCATCGGATTCTACTTCTTTAGCTACTGGAGCCGAAACTGGAGGGGAGAATGCTGGAGGATTTGTGAAGGGAGTAATCACTTACATGATTACAGATGACTTGGAAGTGACGCCTATGTCTGCAATCTCTAGTATCACTCTTATGAATCGCTTCAGCATGAAAAATGACGTTCAACTAATGGAGAAGGTGGTCGCCGTCGGCATGAAAGAGGTTACTTCATAATCAAACTAATGATTTTTTTATAGATCTTTGATAATTTTTATTTCATTTTGATGTGTGTTATTAAATTTGATTGTTTTAGGGACTTGCTTTGCTTAAGGCTTCGTTGGACTCATCAACTGCTTTGACTGATGTCTTTTGTTCACCTAATAAGAAGAAGGCAAAGCCTCCACCTTCCTCTTTTGTGAATTATTATGATTAATGATTACTATCTCCCTATTTTAAACATTTTGTGTAATGCTATGATCCTATCAAAATATGAGAATTTTGGCTATCCTTATATCATGTGTATTTTGTTTTACAAGATTTTTGTATAAGTTTTGCTAAGATATTTGGACTAGTATTTGTATGAAAGTGTAACTTTCTCCATATGTATTTGTGCCCAGTGTCTTTATTTTATAACTTAATCATGTCTTCTGTAATATGTATGGAAATGTAAATTTTCCAAACAAAATTGTTTAATTGTATATTTAACTTTATTATTATTTTGATCATGATCATCTATTTTTATAATTTAAAAATATGAAATTTCTTTAATATATTTTTGAATATATTCTTAAATGTAATTTAAAAAATATTAAAATATATTTTGATCATTATCATCTCATAAAATATATTTTAAAATTTTAAATTCTTGACAAGGCGTTGCATCAGTTCATCAGAGAGGCTGCACGAAGAATGAAAATTGCACAAGCATATAGGATTTTCTTACTTGTGAAGATGAATAACTTGAATTGAATTTATCATATTACGTTCAAGCTTTTCTAAAGTTCATAAAATAAAAACTAAAAGAAATTTTATTTCTCATGGAATGCGTTAACAAGAAATAATTTCTCAAATGGTCGAAACAATCTTATATTTACAAATTTATTCATTTGTCAATTGATTTATTTTATTAGATTAAGTGATTTAATTTGTAACATTTATTTTATTAATGAATTTAAATATGATCATATGCAATAATATATAAATGAAAAGACAAGTAAACATAGCATTGTCGTAGTCAGGTAAGGAAGCAATTAGCCTGTGGTAATGATAACAAATGAGAAAAAAAGTTATGACTGCATTTTTCAGCCACCCGGATCCTGCTGCTGCTGGCTTTCTTGTTGCAGTTCAGCCTTTTTTTTTTTGGGGGGTGGGGGGGGGGACATTTAGGACATTTAAGACAAATTCACACACACAACGCATACACATAGATTCGAACTCTGAACCTCTTAGTTGGAAGCCTAAGCTTTCAACCAATAAGCCAAAAAGAGTTGTGTTTGCAGTTCAGCTTTACTTGTTGTTGTTTTTCTACCTCAAAGTTGAAATTTCTCTATTGATTGTATCTTTCTAACAGGCTTATATATGTAAAGAATTTTTTTTAATGAAAATTGGGCTATATTCTTAAATTTTCTTTTTAAAAAAATACCAGATAGATTTTTTTTTTTTAATTATCTGTACAGTTTGAATCCTACAACATTTATGATACTAAAAGAATGGAAAGTGATAAAGGTCACACAACTCAACTTGGTTGTGAGCTTAAATTATTAATTAATTAAGAGATCTATATATGTGGTACGTGCTGAGTCTATTTTATTTGCCTAAATGTCTTAAAAAAATTAAAAAAAAAAATGATAAAGGTTAAATTCTTGCCATACTAGCACTGATCATGAATTATAGTCTGCACCAGTGCAAATGCTGCTCCACTCCATCTGCGCCGTGTCACAGTAGCCGTTATGGTGTGATTAAATGCTCACACAGAGAAAGAATTAGTATTGTCTTTTCACTGACATCCCTTCCGGCAAGGCATGCATATATAAAATATGAACATCAGCAAAAGGCATCAATCTGACGGCTACAGTGCAAGCACGTAGTTATGAGTGAACGGCTGAGATGAAGCTGAGATTCTGCGGTAACAGGGAGCAGTGAGGTGGAGTGGAGCAGCGTTTGTACTTTGTAGACGTGCAGGCTATATAATTCCTTATCAGTTTTAGCGGCTAGAATATTATATCTTTATCAGAAAGATTTTACGTAGGAAGTAGAAATTAGCAGGCGTAGTTGGAAGTTCAAACTAGCAGGCGTAAGTAACCTCCATATATACTTTTATATACGTTTCGTGTCTTCTTAAATCAATAAATCCTCCCATTTTAACGATTCTACAAAGAAGCCATGGCAATCGTGAATTCAAAAATCAATCTTAAACTTCTGATCGATGCTCGTAGCCACAAAGTTCTTTTCGGTGAGGCTGGTAAGGACTTCATAGATTTCTTGTTCAGCCTTTTGACTCTCCCACTAGGCTCTGTTATTAAGCTCCTCTCTCCTCCAACTATGATGGGATCTATCGGAAAACTTTATCAAAGCGTAGAAAATCTTAATGAGATTTATCTTGTAGCAAAAATAGCCAAAGCCTCTTTACTTCAACCCAAACTGTCCACTTCTATTACCAATCATTTGCTTCTTGGCACAGAAACCACTGTAGAGCTCAAATACTATCTTTGTAATAGTTGCTATAGAAAAGTCACAACTGTGAGAAACACCGTGTGCCCAAACTGCCATTATGCGATGATTGCCGAAGCCGCCTTAGTGGTTCCATCAGGTTCTGCTTCTTCTATTAGTTCTGGAAATGCAGGAGAGGGTGTTGGAGGCTTTGTAAAGGAAGTGGTTACCTACATGATTACAGATGATTTGGAAGTGACCCCAATGTCTGCGATCTCCAGCATTACTCTTATCAATCGCTTCATCATGAAAAAGGATGTCCAACTAGAGGAGCAGGTGGTCGCCATCGGCATGAAAGAAGTATCTTCATAATCAAAATAACGTGTTTTTTAGAGATATATCTTTGATAATTTTTATTTCATTTGATGTGTGTTATTAAATTTGATTTTTTTAGGGGCTTGCTTTGCTTAAGGCTTCATTAGACTCATCAACTGCTTTGACTGATGTCTTCTGTTCACTTAAGAACAAGGCAAAGCCTCCATCATGAAAAAGAATCTTGTATGTTCACCACAATAGAGGAAGCATGATGATGGTTACTGAATACTATCTCCCCATTTTGAACTGTTTGTATAATGCTATCGATGCTATCATAATATGTAAATTTGGCCTATCCTTATATTATGTTTTTTTTTTTTTTGGCTGTTGTACAAAGCTCTTTTGTATATGTTTTGCTAATATATAGATGTTGATGGAAATGCCAATGGACTAGCATTGGCATTTTGTTAACTTAATTCTGCGTGTCTTTAGTGTAATATGCATGGATATGTAAAATTTTGTTTTAACTCTTGTATTGTTTCGATCATGATTATATTTATCTATTTCATAATTTAAAATATATAAAAACTCTTACGATATATTTTAATTGTGTGCTACATAATTTGAAGAAGATATAATGAGATGTCAGATCTTACAAAATATCTTCTCATATATGAAAATTATTAAAATATTATGTTCATGACACTTATATTCATTAGAATAATATCATTAGACACATTGTTTAATTATGTTAATGTTCATTACTCCCCTAGCATGATATTTGATGTGAGCAATATAAAGCTTCTCTATACTTCTGATAGCAAATATGTGCATGCATGGCAAGAAAATTGAGATGACTCCATTCCCAAAGAGAAAGCATAAAACAATAAATTCAACAACTTCTGCTTCTCTAATAATATGGCAAAGATCCATCTTTCTTACGGAGGTTATTGACTTGATTCTCCAATCATGAACTTTTTTATTTTGCAACTTGTGTGTGTTGATTCTATGGATTCTATCAAAATGTTGATGTTTAGTTTAAGTAAAGAATTGCAGAATAGTTTTTTAAAAAAATATTTGGAACTCCCTCTAACTCAACTTTTGTGCATTTGAAAATCATTAAATTTGACCGGTTTACAAGTACATTATTTTTTTTTTTGCCTCTTTTGTAGTCACCACCGACTACTTGCTCCCATCGAACATTATTATGAACTGCCATCGAACATTATTATGAACTGCCATCATCATTCGCCGCCCAATTTTTTGCCACCATCATCATTTGACTTTGCACATCATTCATTTCAAGTAGTATTAATGATGTTAAAATGGGTCAACGAGTTTGGTTTGAATCCAACTTGAATTTACTCGGGTCCACACAAGTTGATCATAACGCAACCCAATTTTGCAAATTGTCAGGAAATCCAATTTGGACCCGTCTCACCCAATTACCTAGTAGATGGTTAACCCGAACAATGAATTTTTCCGATAGGGTTAGGTTTCAAATTTGGGTTGTGTTGATTATTGATACCTCTAAGTAAAATATTTCAAATACATTGCTTTCCTTTTTTATTGTATTACAATTTATTCTTCATTATTTTTTTAGCAAATAAAAAATCTTCTAATTAAAATTCAAGGTTCTATACTTCCATACAAAAGCATAATTAATTAAAGAGATGCTTTATTCTGTGCTATATAATTTGAAGATGGCATTGCATCTAAATGATCTTGGTAATAAGAAATGTTAGTAAAGTGCAAGGTGACATAAAATATTATATAATATCAAAATGATGTCATTAGTCCTAAATTTTTTAATGATTTTTTTTATCATACCCCCAACATAAACAGCATAATGCTTCTCAACATATATGAATAGAATATACATGCATAGAAAGACAAACTTAAATGATTTAATACGCATGGAAACAGAGAGTGCAAAATAATGAATTATAATTTTGCTCAAAGTCTTAAAAACTTTAGTTGAATCTTACTCAACACTGTTAATCGTCTGAACAATGTTCCAACAATGATGAAAATTTATTCAGACCATAATTGAAATATTTTTGAATCATAATCAAAGCTTTATTTAACTATTTTTTGAAATACAAATAAGATTTGCATAAGCTTCCAACAATATTTCAAAGTGAGCTGAATGTATTTCTATCAAGATCAGAATAAATTTTAATCATTATTAAGAGCTATTAATTTGATGTTTGTTGTCATTCCAAGTTTAAAGTTCAAGGTAAAAATATGTAACATCATTAGAGATGAAGCTTTTTAAAATGGATAACATCTCAGATCTTCAATGATAAAAGTTGCAGGTTATACAAATAATGAAAAATAGACAAAGTGCAACACCGTCGTGTTGATTTTGGAGAGTTATAGTGCTCGACTCTCTATCTGCAGCATGAGTCCAGTGCCACAACGTTCAGCTCTCTTTCTCCAACGTTTCACCCAACCCAAACGTGAGAGGCCCGATCCCTTGCAACCTTATGGTGAGCTCAATTGATATAATTGAGTTTTATGTCAACAATAAAACCTAATTGATTGACATAATCAGATTATAAGCATAACTAACACAAATTATATTATAACTGTAAGGCCAAACCCAACGGTCATGAAAGTTGTTCCAACCATGGTGAAATTTCTGCAATACAAATTGAGGAAAGAGCATGAGGTACGGCATCTTATTCACAGTAGCTGCAACATGCAGCTCCATTAAACAAAGTATCAGGCTATGCGTTTGGAGAGTTGTAAGCAGCAAGAGTTTGAATTCTTTCAAATTCAATCGCTCCTTAAGTGACGGCATGAAAGAATCAACCAAATAAAACCAACATTATTTCCTGTTTTATGAGGCCATTTAGATATGTGGCGGTTGGCTAAAGTTGTTGAATTGTGAGCACTGACCTTATGCTTGCTGTACAAATGAACTGGAGTTTAAATAAAGAACTGAAAAAGCTTATGGGAGCCGTGAAAAAATATGAAGTAAAAAAGATATTATAAATCACTAGAAAATTACAAATGCACAGGCAAAAAATAATATTATTTTAACCTCATTCTCAAATTTTCAGAGAGAAACAAAAAAGAGGAAGGAACAAGAAAATAGATATTTTAGAGAGAGAGAAAGTCAGATTTGAGAGTCTTCTAGCTAGTTGAAAGTCAGTTTTTGATCACTATTTTTTTACTATTTTAAAAGAATTGTACTATAAATTATTTTAGAAAATAATAAAAAATTATCCCCAATAAAAGTTTAATTTATATTATTATAGTAAGATCAGCCATGTAAACTAAATCAGTAGTTTGATTGAAGTTTTGGCATTCATTGTGGAAATTATAAGCTTGAGGCTTTAGTTTTACATTCAAATTAGTGCACGACCTCCAAGTCAGCTATTATACTTGCTACCTTACTTACAATCATCTTTTCTAAATTGATTTTTCCTGTAGTTACACTTACCATTCTAGTTTTGATTAAATGCTCACACAGAGAATTCCTTACAGCAGGACAGGGGCACCGAAAATTCAATGAATATTTAATTACGTGTATTAATTGTTTCTTAATTAACATTAAAGAAAATAAATTATATTTATTTTGTTGTTTTTTCAAGAGGCTCTTCCGATGGACTGTTTGCCTTCCCAATTAGTAATCGGCACTTTCTTTTCCCCATGGAGCCAGTAGAGACAATTTCTAGTCTGCAGTGCAGGGCATGCATATATATAATCTGAACACCAGCAAATGGCAGTAATCAGACGGTTAAAGTGTAAGCAAGTAGTTATGAATGAACGGCTAAGATGAAGCTAAGATTCTGCGGTAAGTGAGGTGAAGTGGAGCAGCGTTTGCACTTTGCACAGGTGCAGACTATAATTCATTGTCAGTTGTAGTAGTGGCAAGAATACTCTATCTTTATCAGAAAAATTTTACCGTTGGAAGTCGAAATTAGCAGGCGTACGTAGTTGGAAGTTCAAACAAGCAGGCGCAAGTAACCTCTATATATACTTCATATGAGCTTGTTGTCTTCTTATATACTCCCATTTTCACAACTCTACAAAGAAGCCATGGCAGATTTGAATTCAAAAATCACTCTTAAACTTATGATCGATGTTCATAGCCACGAAGTTCTTTTCGGTGAGGCTGGTAAAGACTTCGTAGATTTATTGTTCAGCCTTCTGACTCTCCCACTAGGCTGTGTTATTAAGCTCGTCTCTCCTCCAACTATGATTGGATCAATTGGAAAACTCTATCAAAGCGTAGAAAATCTTAACGAAATTTATCTTGTAGCAAACATAGTCAAAAGCCTCTTTACTTCAACCCGAAGTGTCCACTTCTAATGTTACAAATCATTTGCTTCTTGGCACAGAAGCCACCGTTGTAGTTCCATCAGGCTCCAGTGTAGGGATCAACTACTATCTTTGTAATTATTGCAATAGAAAAGTCACTGCTGTGAGAAGTATCATGTGCCCAACCTGCAAGTGTGCGATGGTCACCGAAGTTGCCTTCGTGGCCCCATCGGGTTCTGCTTCTTCTTTTAGTTCTGGAAATGCAGAGGAGGGTGTTGGAGGCTTTGTAAAGGGAGTGGTCACCTACATGATTACAGATGATTTGGAAGTGACACCAATATCTGCGATCTCCAACATCGCTCTTATCAATCGCTTCATCATGAAAAAGGATGTCCAATTAGAGGAGAAGGTGGTTGCCGTCGGCATGGAAGAAGTTAATTCTTTATTGAACTACTAAATTTCTTTGATTTGATGTATGTTATTAAATTTGAATATTTTAGGGACTTACTTTGCTTAGGGCTTCATTAAACTCTCCAACTGCTTTAACTGATGTTTTCTGCTCCCCTAAGAAGAAGGAAAAGCCTCCATCTTCCTCTATTGTGGATGGTGATGACGACTAATTATCATCTCTTTATTTTGAAGCTTTTGTGTCATGCTGTCGATCATATCAAAATATGTGAATTTGGCCAAACCTTATATTATGTGTTTTTATTTTGGTTCTACAAAGCTCTTTTATATATGTACGTTTTGCTAATATATAGATGTTTATGGCAATGCTAATGGACTAACATTTATATATATGTATGACTTTCTCTATACGTATATGTGCCCAAGGTCTTTATTTTGTTAACTTAATTTTGTAGGCATTAGTGTAATATGTATGGAAATGTAAAATTTTTAAACAAGATTGTTTAATTATATATTTTAACTCTAGTATTGTTTTGATCATGATCATCTTTTTTTATATAATTTAAAAAATATAAAAGCTCTTACAATATATTTAATTGTGCGCTACATAATTATTTGAAGAGGGCGTAATGAGGTGGTCCGGACTTACGAAATATCTTCTCATGTATGAAAGTTATTAAAATATTATGTCTTAGACACTTATATTCAGTAAAATAATATCATTAGACTCATTGTTTAATTATTTTAATTTTCATTACTCCCCCTAGCTTGATATTTAATGCATGTGAGCAGTATAAAGCTTCTTTATACTTCTGATAGCAAACCTATGCATGCATGGTAAGAAAATTGAGATGAGTCAATCCCCAAAGAGATGAAGCATAAAACAATAAATTCAACAACTTCTGCTCCTCTAACAATAAGTAAAAGATCCATCTTTCTTGCAGAGGTTAATGAGTTGATTCTCCAAGAACTTTATTTGCAACTTGTGTGTTGATTCTATGGATCCTATCAAAATTTTGATGTTTTCATTAACTAAAGAATTGCAGAATAATTTTTTTTTAATATTTGGAACTCCCTCTAATTTAACTTTTGTATATTTGAAAATCATTAAGTTTGATAGATTTACAAATATACTATAAATTTTTTTGCCTATGTTGTAGTTGTCGCCCATTGCTTGCTCCCATCGAATATTATTGTCGTTGGCCGCCATCATCTGCTACCAACTGCTAGCCACGATCATCGTTTGGCTTTGTACATCATTCATTTCAAGAAAAATTAGTGGTGTTAAAACAGGTCAACAGGTCGGGTTCGAATCCAACCTGAATTAACCTGGGTCCAAACGAGTTGATCATAACTTGATCCAATTTTGCAAACAAGTCAGGCAATACAAATTGGACCTAACTCATGCAAGTTACTAGGCTGACCCAAACTCAAAATTTTTCCGATAGGGTTATGATCGTGTCAAATATTGACACTCCTCAGTAATATAAAAGACCTAATCAAGTACATTTATTTTACACTCATCTAAATAATTCAAAACATTTCAAATACATTACTTTCCTTTTTTTATTGTATTACAATTTATTCTACATTATTTTTTTAACAAATAAAACAGCTTCTAATTAAAGTTCAAGGTTCCATACTTCCATCCAAATACAAAATTAATTAAAGAGATGCTTTCATTTTATTCTGTATAATTTGAAGAGGGCATTGCATCTAAATGGACTTGTTATTAAAAAATGTTAGTGAAGTGCAAGGTGACATAAAATATCATCTCATATATAATATCACAATGATGTTATTAGTCTTAAACTGTCTAATGAATTTTTTTTATCATACCCCCAACTTACTATATGACATAGGAACCATAATGCTTCTCAACATATATGAATAGAGCAGGCATACACATGCATAGCAAGACAAACTTAAATGAGTTAATACCCATATAAATAGAGAGTGCAAAATAATAAATTTTAATTTTGCTCAAAGTTTTAAAAACATTAGTTGAATCTTACTCAATATTGCTAATTGTTTGAACAATGTCCCAACAATGATGAAAATTTATTTAGACCACAATTGAAATATTTTTTAATCATAATCAAAGCTTTCTTCAACTATTTTTTGAAATACAAATAAGATTTGCATAAGCTTCAAACAATATTTCAAAGTGAGTTGAATATGTTTCAATCAAGATCAGAATAAGTTTTAATCATTATGAAAAGCTAGTAATTTGACAAACCTTCAATGATAATAGTTAGCTATCCAAATATCGGAAAAATAGACAAAAGATAAAAAGGCCACAAGACCTACAAGTCCAACCAACTTGTCATAGGCTGCTAAAAAAGATGAAAGATAATAATATATCTTTTCTTATGTTAGTTGCAAATGAGTAGTTCATGCTGAAGTTGGGCAAGCAATATGCAATCTGAATTTTGGATAACTAACAATCATAGGATATGATTTTGTGAACTTCATTAGTTCATTCACAGAACCATCTTATGCTCTAAAAACAGAACACAATCATATAATTATGCATCAAGCCCTTCACTAGTCAACAATCAGACATACAAATAACAGTAAGTGTTAGATGCAGCTGCGTACATATGAGAAGGATTTAGCATAAACATATTGCTAAAGTTAATTTTAAGTACTTGTAATTGTAAATTACAAGTAAAAACAAACTATCATGAAATGAAGTGTGAATTCTACTAAAATTAAGATAAATTGCTTAAATATTCAGGTCAAATCAAAATAAATTTATTTTGCGTTAAATCAAGTATTTAATATTATAACTCTAATATATATATATATATATAATTAACTTCTCTTTAATAAAATTTTATGTTAATCCATGCAGACAATTCTTTTTTCACATGAATTTGTATGCTAGTTAATGGAGATTATCATAGTAAGTTGTTGGAAAGTAAAACCAGATGGTAAGTACAAACAAGAAAGATAATATATGGCAGGAACCAAAACACTAGAATTTAACAAAAAAAATTTAAAAAAAACTCAAAACTAAAGAAAATTATGAAGTCGCACCACACTAAGAAATTGAAAGAATTTGTATAGATTTCTCTTACTCTCACTCTCTCATTGTCACTCTTTACTTATGCACCATTCTACAAGTAAACTAACAAAGATACACAAATTAAAGCATACAAGGAGGGGCAATCCTTCAAGTTAAACATAAAAAATGAGAAGGAAAAGCTCCCAACCAACTCGCAATGACGTCGTGTTGAGTTTGGAGCGCCGTAGTGCTCGACTCTGATGTGGGGATTGTCAGAAAAAACAAATTATCTTGAAGGGATTCCCAATCAAGGGATAAGCACATAGCTTAAAAGCTTCAAAATAACATAATATTCATCTACTCCCCTCCTTACAATACCTTACTTATATTAGCTACTAAGAACTTTCTAGAAATCATGTAACAATAATATAACAAACTATAATAAGTTAGTCCTAAGAAAAACTTAAGCTATGATGTTCCACATCATACTCCCCTAGCGTCTAAAGAAGTCGACTCCGCCGAGATACGTATAGAGAATATAAGCAATCCTCCTTGATCAAAGACTGTGTTTTCGATGAATGCCATTACTGGCAAATTTTATCGATCTATCTGTAGACCCAGTGAGATGGTTATGGGAAACATAGCAAAGGGGCAAGTGAATTTGGAATGATGCTGGCGAGATTATTGTTGTTTAAGATTACCTTTCTCAACCAAGGTATACTGGCAAACTCCATAGCAAAAAATCACTTAAGAAGTTGGTTTGTGAAATTAAGGATCATAATGTACACCTGCGAACTACAATTCATACCAACCATCCACTTTTTGTGAACTCTTTCACCAATGATCTTGTACTTGCAATGAGGTGACAATAACAATTTAACATAAGGGAGCTCATCTATAATGAATAAGGGTGTCAATATCGAGTCACAGGTCGGGTTCGTGTCGAACCCGAACTGACCCGAAGGTAAACGGGTTGACCTGAACCCGACCTGGTTATGGATACGGGTCAATATTCAGGACCTGAACCCGACCCGAGTCGGGTTCGTGTCAACCCGGAATGACCCGCTGACCCGAGTTATTTGCATAAATAATAAAATTTAAAGGGTAACGCACAAATTTAAACAGCAAAAGCTACACAGAAAAATTTATGGAAAAACAGCTACACAGAAAAATTTAAACAGAAACTTGCATAAATAAAAAATTTATTTAGGAATCAAAAATAATTTGCTAATTACAATATACAAATTATACAAAATATTAAACTTACAAAATTATACAAAATATTAAACTTACAGAAATTTCAAACCATGATTATAATTTACAAAAATTTCAAACCATAATTACAATTTACAAAAATTTCAACTCCTTGACGTCTTGTGCCTGCGGCTTGCCCTCATGGAGATATAAGCTAACTGCAAAAGATATAAACAATTAAATAGATATAATTTTAAATCCATGAATTAGTTGAAAGCTTAAGTTATTAGCATAGATTAACCTTCCAAGTAATTCATCATTCAATGAAATGTGAGTCAACAATATAATTTTTTACGGTTGCGGACTTGCGAATTGAGATATTGCCATCCAAGACGGCAATTTGTATTTTATACTTAGTATCTGTTTGATTAACCCTCCAAATGCCACCTGGTTGCAATAACGTTTTTCCCACAATTGACTTCACAATAAGTTTAGAAGGGTACTCATCATCGCTACTCAACTTTTAATCCTTTCGGAACCAACCAGCAACAACATAGCCAACCAACACCCCTGGGCTTCTTGAAGCACCCAGCAAACCATCAACACAACCAACCATCAACACAGCCAAACAAAAATAACAGGAAACCAATCTCTCTGCCAACACAGCCAACCAATCTGCCTACCAACACAGCCAAACAGAAATAACAGCAAATCCAGCTACCCAGCCAACCATCCAGAGAAACCACTAAACTTATTTCTGTTCTGTTATTTCTGTGTAGTTTCTACTATTGTTTCAACAGAAATAACAACAGAAACTGCACAGAAATAACAGTAGAAACTGCACATAAATAACAACAGAAACAGCACAAAAATACAAGAACATAGAGCTAGACCTGGCTCATTTGCACAGAAATAACAACAAAAATTATACATAAATACCAGAACATAGAGCTCGACATGGCTCAATTGCACAGAATTAATAGTAGTAAATGAACAGAAAAAAATAGCATAAACTAAACAGAAATATGATAGCATAGAGCTCGATTTGGCTCGTTTCCAACGCATAAGTGCATAACTGCAGTAACCTAACAGAAAAGCCAGCAGAAACTGAACAAAAAACCAGAAAAATGAGCTCCACTTGGCTCGTTTGCACCAGAATATCGGAAAAACCCTAACACAAAAGGAACTTCACAATATGTTGATCAAACAGCAACACAGCAAGAGAAATCTTTCCTAAGCTCATATATCATGCTTCTAAAAGGAGAAGAAAGGAAAAAATATGAGAGATACAAACAGCGATAGATGTACGTGTTCCTGTTGAGCCAAAGCAGATGTGCATGATGAATACCATGAAACCACAGACCAAAAATATGTTAGAGAAGGAGAAGAGAGGGAACCGTCGGCAGATCGAGGAGATTTGTAGATAAGAAACGGAACTTCGGAAACCCTAGACGAAGCAGCGAATGAGAGGATAGCTGTATTTTTACGGAGCGTGAAATGAGAATGACGAAAGGCGTAAACCCTAACACGTAAGTAATCCCGCTTATTCCCGCTGTCCCGCTGCCCGCACTCGCTTCACATGAAATAATATCGCGGGTCGAAACGGGTCGGTTAACGGGTTTCCGGGTTAACCCAGACCTGACCCGAAATTCAAACCGGGTCACTTTTATGAACCCGAACCCAACTCATTTTACAATCGGGTCGTGTCCAACCCGAAAATTCCGGGTCGTGTTCGAGTCGGGTTTTCGGGTCGTGTCAATTATTGACAGCCCTAATAATGATATCAACACTATCTTTATTTTATCCCAAATAAAGGGCTCTTGCAAAATCTTCTGGTTGTACAAGACCACAATGGATGCCTATAATGATCTTAAATCTTGTTTCACAATCCAATTTTGATTGACCAGTTGAATTAAATAAAGTATTTCACAACACTTGTCTTAGAAAGACAATCCATCAATTCACCATCTTCCAAGCAACAACCCAACACTCTAAAAAGGTTTTTGTGCTAAAGATTGGAAACCTAAGCAACCTCATTCTTCTTTCCTACAAATCCTTGTATTGAAGATCTTGAAGGTCGTTTTACAGCTATCAGTTGTCAATCTTCTAGTAAATCCTTATAAACTGACCCAACAAATTTGGGGTCAGATCCTTCAGTGACATTTCGACGAACGGCTTGGGAGCATTGCACTAGATTGATTTTGCCAATAGTATTCCGACCGTGCATTTGCACACCTACAGTATAAACATCCCCATTACCACTTACAATTACAAAAACATCTTGGTCCTTGCTCCCATTCTCATCGTTCTCAAAAGTTTCAATCTTAAGCTTCATTAGGTCTCGAGGTAACTGGGAAATAGAGGAAAATGACAACTCATTAGAACACATGATTGTGGTATGATTTATACTAACTTCTGTCTCCATAAAGCTTCCAAGCAAATAAGCATTTGTGTTTACCTTATGGTAGTCCACGGTACCAGATATCTCATTATTGTTCTTATTGTTTCTGTCAGGTTTTTCACAAAATAAATCATCATAAGAAGAGCAAGAAAAATCCTTACTTAAATGGGTACTTTTCTTCCCTCCATTCTCGTGCACAGAGAATTCAGAATGTGGCATCCTACTTTTCTCTTCAACATATATCATTGAATTGAATGAATCTATATCATATCCCAATGGCGAGATATGGTAAAATTTTTCATCTTTCTTGTCTTTTCTCCCAAAAGAAAATGCCATCTTATCATAAAATACATTAACTCCACCGATAGAGCAATCCGAACCACCCGTATGTATTCCTGTTTCAAAACTCACGGATTTAGCAGAGTTTGCATAACTTAAGTTTTGCCCACTCGAAAGCTATAAAGAATTGCTACTTTTGTTGACCTTGTTTTTCGCACTTAGGCCCTCGAACGTGCGTATTATACGTCAATTGAGCAAAATTTGAATCTAAGTGGACTCGATCATGCTTGATCAATTTGATTGGACCCTATTGAGCCTAATTTGAGCCAAATTAGTGACAATTTGGAGTTAATTTAGCAAAATTTTATTTAATCGAACCAAATTAACTACAAATCACTCAAATTGACCCAAGCTAGGTTCAATTCAGGCTCAATTTGAGACCCAAATGAGTCTAATTGATTTAGGTTAAAGGCTAATTTACTTTTCATTTAATTCAAATCAACTGAGTAGATCAGGAAATTGATCTAACGGCTGAGATTTAAAGTCTTGACCATTGCTTTCTCATATCACCCATCTGATTTACTCAGTTGCAGCAGAGATTTGGCGGTAGAACGAAATCAAATCACAGGTTTTGACTTCCTTATTCGGCAAGCGGCTCTGACGTTAGACTGGACCTACGCCGAAGACTTAATGCAGCTTTCCTTCTTTCTCCGGATCGAAAGACCGCGAGAGGTATCTTAGATCCAGAAGAATCCTCGATCGGGGCACTTATTTTTTTCTCGCACTCCATCTCTCCTTCACGCCAGGACGAGGCCGGCCTTTCTCCCTCGTTTTTTGTCTCTCTGCTATTTGGACACAAAGGGGACGGAACTCCCTAACCCCCGGCTCCGGCTCTCTCATTCGTGAATCCAGGAGAAAAGAACGAAGCTTCCGCCTCCCTCCCTCTGCTTGTCGTCTCTGGTTCGCGAGATACCCGACGCCGGACCACCTCTGCCTCCCACGTTTGAAACCGCCGGTCTCTCCCCGTTGGCAAGGTGAGCTCCTACCCTTCTTCTCCTACTCCCTCTTCTTCCTTCTTCTTATTATTCTTTTCTCCTTCTTCTTCTTCTTATCCTTACAAACTTTATTTTTCTTATACGATTGATAACTTCTCCACTCTGATAACCTATAAGAGGAAACTCTTCTCTCGAATTCATGACAAAGGTAAAGACGAACAGCTTTCAATTCTACCGAGTTTTTGCAAAGTGGTATAGAGGTAACAGCTTTTCGGCCTACACTTTATTTGCTGCAAGATCACTTAAGCTCTCCCTGGAAAAATTTTGAAATGTGCTTCAGCTCGAAATGTTCATCTCCGGAAGCTCTTTTGAGTCCTTTAGGACTGTGATGAGTGGAACCGACCGCTCGCTGCCTTTCCTTCTGGACGGCCTCGTCGTACTCCCAGATTGTGGTCACTCAATTGGCCTGGCATCATCCTGCACCCTACAGACTGTCCTCGTGGTCTTGTCCGATGGAAACTGCGGGAACTTCATGTGGCTTCATTCGGGCACATGAGCTTTTCTTGCTACGACTTACTCTTTGCCTGGAGTTGTCGGTTCGAGCCACACCTGAGTCCGGACCGCCTTGCGTTCTTTTGTGTTTGTTCTGTTGTCTTTTTTATATATTTTGTTACATCTTTCAATTTATTTCATAAAGTTTTTTTTTCTTTGTAACCTCTTTTATTAATATACCAGCTTTGCCTCAAAATTTTCCAAAAAAAAAAACAGCTTTTACGCCTTTGTTAGAAAGCAGTTGCCTGATTTTTTTAACATTTAGATCAGTTAAATCAGACTCATACATACACATATATAAGACTTGAATTCAAGTACTTTTTCCTACCAACAAATCAAAATGAGCGGTGTAGCAGTTCTCTGTTAATGTGGAGAGATTAGATAGCAGTTCTCTGTTAATGTGAAGAGATTAGTATGCTTTACAGGTGTAAGGTCTAGATAAGTTTTGATGATTTCTATCCAACGGTTTTAACTTGAGTGGAGAACGTGGCTGCTTCTTTCTATGCAGATGTGGTGGCTGCCCTTGTTGTGGTTGCAGGAATCGGCAGCTCCACTTTGATATATAGAGTGGCAATCACTGTTTTTTTTTTGGGAAAAAAAATATCGAGGAGATCATTAGCTTTTAGGCTTACAAACTTAGCCTTATATAGATATTGCATGAATTCGTGTATTTAGCTACGTAATCATAGGCTCATATGTCGCAGATTTAGGCTAGAGAGGTCTATAATATTCATTAATAATGACCAGCCGCATTGAAATTAACTATGCTTTGTATTTCATTGGTTGTATTTTGAATTATTAGTTTATTACGTAGCTTACCAGGTGATGCAGCAACCTTCCTGCAAGGAAAAGGCAAAACCAGGAGAAGCAATGGAACAAGGAAAAGAGTTCTCTAAAGGTTTTTTTTTTTATATATTTTTATATGCTTCTATCTCTTCTAAAAGGTTTATGTATCCTCTGTCCTAGTTCTGCTAATTACTGAAACTAGGATAAAGAAATAAAATGTGAAGTAATACGGCTAAAACAGAAATAGAATATAACGGTACAAGCAACACTGATATACAAGCCACTTTATTGCGCACTCACCTCGCCTCCAGGCCACGCTTAACAGCGACATCATCTGCTATGCCGATATACTCTGGCTGGAACGTTTTACTTCTCCTCCACTCGCAGACAATGACATCAACAGCAACCTCTCCTTCTCTTCCATCTATATGTACCGAAGTAGAATCACTGTAGTGGATGGTAATTTTGAAATGAAATGAAAAGTTTTGCTCTTACTGCCTCATCTTCTTCTTCTCTGTTTTTGCCAAGCTCAAACCTGAAGGAATAATTGAATCTCAACAAGTAGCAATCGCGGTAGAATCACTCGCGGAAGTTGTTGTCGTGATCAGGTTGTAGTCCGCATCACGAGGAGGAATGAGGAGGAATAAAGATGCAGGAAACGAAAGTAAATGATTAAGTTCTACTTCCTCTGATAGCTGCTTGCTTTTTTAATCCGTTGATGAGTAGAAAGTCAATGTTACTTCCTTCTCCAGGTTCTGTCTTTTGATGCTGTGATGGAAGAGAAGCAGAAGGTAGGAGGGAAGATGGTAGTGAAAGCGAAGTGGTATTGTGGAGGAAGAGAAGCGAAGTGAAGGAATGCCCTGCTCCATTGTTCACTCACAAGGAGCTTTGTTGTGATCCTGGCATGTATCTACATAAATAAGCTTGTTCTGACTTCTGATACAAATGCATGTGAGTTTTTCTGTTAAAATTTGTGATTCTTTTTTACTTTTTTTTTTTGGATTTGAGAAGGGGTCCGTTGATAGGAGGATCTTAACTTGCATTTGCTTTATGCTGAGGTGACTCAAAGAGGACTTGAAAAGAAAATCAAGCTAAAGTTTGCTTTTTGTTTGATAAAAATATTTCCTTTTGTTATAAGACTGATTAAAGAAGATAAATGATGATATTGGAGAAGAGATTGAGGGAGGTCATAGCGATTTTCAACTTTCCACCAATGAACGCTTCCTTTGTGTGGAGGAAGTATTATTTGAGTCTTCTTCATCATTTTGAACAGGTTTATTTCTTTGGAGTGCGGGGTCTCTTGTGCCTCCGGCTGGTGGGTGTAAATGTAAATTAAAAATTTATTTTCTAATAATTTTTTTTTTTGCTTTCGTAATTTATGAAAATGTGTGATTGCAGAGGCATTGAAAAGCAGGACTCAGATGTGTAAATTTTATGACACAGCGTGGTCAGATTCCGACCCAAAGATGAGGAGAAAGAGGGCATTTCTTCTGGTGATTATACCAGGTTCGTCTTCTTCTTCTAGTCTCTGTTTCTTTTCTTTTCTTTTGTTGTTTTTTTTTTTACTTTATTATATTATTCTATAGTAGTTCAGTATTGTGATAATATTATGTTAAAGCAACACTGTTTCAACAATACATATACGAGACTCGAATCTAAGGCCTCTTAAATGAGAGCCAAACTCCTATCCAACAAACTAAGGAGAGCTGCATGCATGAATTTAACTTATTGTTGTTTAAACTTGAAGGTATAATTAATTTATTTGAATTTAGCATTGCTCAAAATGAAGGGATATTTTGGCTTCATAGTTCCTCATTAGACCTTACCTTGTTTTTCAGGTTTTTCTTGGATACAAGTTTGATCAAGTCTTATTTGAATTTAAGAAAAAAAGTTGTCTAGAACTTGGTGAGTCCTATAATTTTTTTTAATTCGTTTGTTCAGTATTATAACCTCTACATGACGATGTTTAATCTTTAATCATATTTGAAGTATTGGATTGGCTCAAGCAATACATATGTTTCATAGTTATGAAATTTGTTGTTAAAGTTGTAGTGTGGGTAACAAATTGCATAATTGCGCGTACAAATTTTATTGAATATTACCATTTATTATGGATTCCAGATTCGTTATATTGATGTCAAAATATGAAATTTGAAAAAGGGTAGAGAAAAGCATTGGTTAGGAGATATTTTAAGGTGAGAGAATGGTTGGATTTTCATGCCTTCTTTTAACACATCAGCTAAGTTAGACAAAATGTACATATATCACTTGAGGATAAATTTTCTGTCTCTTATATTTGTTGATGATTTTGAAGGAAAAATGTTCACAGTTGTGAACAATCACTCTTGGTGGGGCTTTAGATTATGAATAATTTAGTGATATCTTTTTATTTAATATTCATCCTTCCTAATTCTCTCACCTTTTTTTGCAGTCATTATGTGTGTTATAAAATGCAAATCATGTTTATGAGTTTGACATAAAAATTCATAGATCAAGAAAAAAAAATTAAAACGATGGAGGTTTAACAGACTTTATAAATGGTTGGACATGCTTTAAAAATTAATGAAGTTAATGACAGTGTGTTTAATATAATATTTATGCAATGAGTTTTACTAACTTCTATTGAAAATGATTCTCATTTTTTTATGTGACTTCTTATTTAATTTAATATATTAGCTTTTATCTACTATTTTTTTAAACAACAAAGACAACTTATATTTTTTGTTGCTTCGTAGCTTAGAATTAAACAACGAAGTGTTAATTGGAGCATGAACTTGCGGTATTAAAATTTCAATTTTTTTAGTGAGTAATGGTAGTTTAGTTATGAGTTTCATCTGACTTAAAATGCAAATATGTTAGTTGATTAGAGGATAATGATGCATTTAGATCTTTATAGTTTATATTTGTATAGCATGAGTTTCCTCTGATTTTTATGTTTGAAATGTTGACTGCAATTTATTTGCAATATTTAATTCGCAACATTGATTCATTCACATGATTTTGTCCATTTTTCTATTAGAGTATTATTCTCCTTTCTATTTGCTATGAACTATATATTTATCTCGTAGTTAAAAAATGTCAAGCTTAGAATTTTATCATTGATTTTAAATATAATATCTAATATTAAGTATTGCTTTTCAATATTAAATTTAGGTAAATAAAATTATTGAAGGCTTATGTTGCGTCTTACTGTACTACATAACTGTAATATACACTCAGTTCATGGTGAGAAAAAAGTGTTTCCATAATTGCAATTTACAACTCATTCACCTTCTTGTTTTTATTTTAGAGTTTTCTCAAAATGTGGATGTAATAAGTATTATCCCTTTTACTACACTTCTTTTGGGCCAGACTTCAAAGATCTTTATTGTGTAGATGTTTCTTTTGCAATTTGGAGGCTAAATCATAATTGTTAGTTTTAACCTACAAATTCAATATCTTATTGTCCCTTATTTCTCATGCCCTTCCTAAGCTTGTAGGAGTTTGAAGAATGACCATAACTCGCCAAGTATAATTTTTACCCCAAAGGTAAGAATATTTATTTTTGCTCTATCAATTAATAGTCATTGATAAATGATAATATATATATATATATATATATATATATATATATATTTAAAATAGATTTTGCAGAGGACAAAGATATGATAGGCTAATATCTTGTGTGAATATTAACACAAGTTTCAACTTCCTTGAATCTTTTTTTTTTTTATTTATGAAAATTTGAGAATAATAGACAAGATGGTTAATACTTTAGGCTGTCTTTCTTTAAATAATTCTTTTTTGAAACATTATTTAAGTGGACGATTATAGAGGTTGGCTCAAATGGAGAAGGAATTCACTTCTTCTAGCTATATGTAAATATATCTATATTGTCTTAGTCTGAATCACTCTTGCAAATGACGTGCATATTCATATGATAATACTATTCTTCTTCTTTAATGCCATTATTTTGTTTTTTATTTTTCATATTGCTACACCTCAGGTTTATAAAGACATGAATATATTAGAACCTCTTGCTAGGAGAGCTGAGGGGGCTTAGCTCTGAAGCCATAACCCTTATAGTGGACACTCCTAAACTTGGTCAAAGGGAAGCTGACATCAAAAACAGGTTTGCACTTGATTTGAAAATGTCCTATGAAGCTAAATAAATTGATTTTTTTCTTCTAATATAAATTCTCCCTAGTAGACTAAATTGTTGTCCCTACAAAATTTGTTAATTTTTCATAAATAAAAGTAATATAAAATATACATAATGAAATAATATAGTTGAAGAAATTAAAATTTTGATATTATAGTAGAGAGCAACCTGTAATTTGTCTTACAATATAAATATTATGAAGATGTTATTGATTGTATTGTATAATGCAAGTTACAAATAAATGTTAACGGAACAGCGGAACAAGAAAAAAAAAATTTAGTACTTCAAAAAAAAAAAAAAAAGGGTGATGTTTTATTCTATAGAGTGCCTCATTTATATAAATTAAGGTAAGACACTGCCTATAGTATGATATATGTTTGATAAAAGTTATTAGTTATGAATCAAGTTGAGGAATGTATATCAGCAAAATTAGTGGATGTAAGAAAATTGTTATTACAATTAAATATAATTCAGCAGAATTAGTTATGAATTAAATCATAAATGCACCGTATGGTATAAACGTAACGATTCAATATTTTTTTTAGCAGTTATATAAATATTTATATTTGAATAATCCATATGTTGCACCAATGATTGAACTGAAGAAGAAAATTTTAATTAACTGAAGTCATTAATGAAAGAGAATACGATGCTCATCTTGTTCAATCGTTAATGAAAAAAAATCACATATACTAAAGTTTCTGGCTATAATATCATTCGATGTGATTCTCGTTCATTAACGATTGAAAAAAATGGATGTTGTATTCTCCTTCATTAATGCCTGAATCTTTGGCGCATGCATCAGTTAATTTAAATGTATTTATTACTGATGACTTCAGTTAAATTAAAAAAATTTCTTGGTTCAGTCGTTAGCATTGCGTGTTAATTGGTCAAAGACATATATATATATACTAGTTTTATTGCACGTGCATTAAATGCACGTGAATAAAAATTTAAAATAAAAATTATTGTTATAAATATTTTAATTATATAATAATTGTTAAAAATAAAATATTATTAAATTTATTTGTATAAGTAATTATAATAATTAATATTAATTATTTGCTTGAGCTTAAAGTGTGCACATGAATAAACATTAAAACTTTTCAACTAAATATTAAAAATGTATAAATAATACCATTTTATTTAATTTTAAAATAAATATTATAAAAAATTAAAACTTTTCAAACATCATCTTAGTATAGCAGAATTGATAATTCACAACAAACCCAACTTGAATTGAAATATAAACATTGTTGCAATGAATCATTATCATTTCTATCACCAAAACATCTTCCAAAGTGATCACATGAATATATATATATATATATATATATATATATATATATATATATGTTTACCATAGAAAATACATAATCTACATACAAATTCTTTAGATTTATAAAGAAACATGGTAGGAGAGCTGCATGTAATGCATCTAAGCAGTATAAGATCATAGGTTGTATATCAATATATAATTTAGACAAAATTTAACTTGAACAGAACCTATCAAATAGTAGAAAATAACAAGTATTTATTGAGAATATCTATTGGGATCATAATTTCAAATAAGTTTATGTTAAAATTAGGAAAATTGATGATTTTATAGAATAAGCATAATAAGCACAACATAGAAGTTTTTGTCTTTATTGTGTTGTCCTTGAAGACAATTTTAAAGATTATTGTGTTGTGATGTGCTTTGTGATATGCTACTAACTGAATTAATTGTTGTGTTGTGCTTTGTGATATGCTTCTAACTAAAATTTGAATGCTTCCACCTCTAAATATGAAAAAATATATAATAATATGGATAATAGGATCGAATTGATTTGATCCCCTTCAGCATGTAGAACAGAGGAGACCATAAAATTAGAAATCTAAATAAATTTTATAGAAAATACAAAATAAAAATAAAAAATATATTATAGAAAATACACCAAAAAGAAAGTGAAGCTACATTCTAAAGAAATTTTCATAGGAGTAGCAAGTTGATAATTTAAAAAGAATGATCTTTACTATACTTATTTTCTTACAACCTAAGTTGTAGCCAAATACAAATGTGGCAGTATTCTAGAAAATATAGCTGAGAAAAAACTATCTCAAGTGTATGCTTAGAGATGCCAGTAAATCAAATGACTAACATCTCCTATTAACATGAAATTACATTAAGTAAGATAGTAATGAACCAAACAACCATATAGTACAAAAGAATTGCTTCTCATTCTGCTCATAACCAATAAGAAATAATCGTAAAGATATGAAAACATAGAATTTTAAGAATTCAATCAGCATGTGTGTAGTTGCATACCTCACCAAATCAACATGGAATATATAAAGCATACCTTTCTCCAAAAAAAAATGAAAGCATTGTAAGTTGATACTTACAAACATTGCATTTGGCTACAAATTAAACACATTGTGAAAATTTCAAATGAAAATAAACTCTGTTAAGTTGGAAGCTGTCTTACCTTGATTAAATGCATAAACATTATTTCATGAAACGCTCAACCTTGAAACATTGAACACGGATCAAGCAGTTGGTACTTGGTAAAATCCTTATGGAAAAACTAAGAAAGCTAAACATGTTTGATAACTATATAGCCATTTGAAAAGCAGTAACTTCACAATGACCAAAATTATAGGTTGATGATTTGCAATAAGACATTTCAAAGCATCACAATATACAAAGTAATACAAACAAACCCTCAACCTTTTTCATCCGGGCTTGGGACCGGCATGGGCGGTTTTAAAATTTTTTTTTATGATGTTATCTCAAACATCATATCACAAAATATATATATATCAACGCAAATTTTAGTAAAAATAATGCAAACACAAAATACAAAATAAATATATAAAATTAAAAATCTTCAAAAAATATTTTTAAAACTTCTTATTATAAATATATTTAAGTCAAAATAAATAATGCATGTAAAGTATGACCACAAAGATAAAAGATTTTACAAATTAATTTGATATTGTAAAGAGGTTAAAAGTAAATCTCCTACAACTCTAGATGAAGCTTACATAAATGTGACAAAACTTAAAAGAAAATATTAATCCCGCATTAAGAATAAAATGTATTTTTCTATTGTATCAGGCATTGCCTTCTACATATAGAAATGAACAAATGTACTATTTAAAAGTATATATCCAATCATAATTGAGTCAATAAAGAAAAATATAGTAGCTAACCCCATAATTAATACGAGAAAAGTCAAAATTATGAAGATAATGAATATATTATTGATGATCATGACATAGGTGTGAAAGAATATCAATGTACACAAGATAATATTTGTTATTGAACACAAAACATGGAATGCGCAATGAAAGATGGAAATTAACAAAGAGTATAGCAAAAATAACAAATGGAACTTAAAAATGAAATAGAATCAAGAGCATGTCGATAAACAAATTTAAACCTTCTTATCAATATATTTAAGACAAAAAAGACAATGCATAAAAAGTATGAGAACAAAGATAAATTAATTCAGTAATAACAAGAGTTAATGAGTCATTATATTTAAATTTCCTCTAATTTTACTTTTTTTGATATAACATGATTGATTTCACAAGAATCTTCTTTTATGGATTGAACTGTTAAGGAACGGAGAGTTCTATTTCCATAAATTTTGTCTTGAGCCTTAATTACGAAGATCATCTCCTTGTTGCATGAATTCTTGATAATTTTATTATATTATGATATATCTGTCACCTTCAAAAAATAAATCAATAAAGAAGATTACATATAAATCAATTTATTTCTTGATAAAATATTACAAGATATTTAACTACCTTTATCTTTTCTAATTGTGTAACGGGGAGCCCAATAATACATTCAGCTTCATTATCAAACAATGTCAAAATTGCATTGGAAGTATCATCTTCAACATACAATTTGACAAGATATCTATATAAATAATGAAAAAATATATTAGTAAGAACTATATTATTTAATTAAATTTGAACAAAATTATAAAAATATGTTACCTCAAACTATAGTCAACACTTTCCTTTGAGCATTTAGCACATCGTCCAATATCTTCAGTAATAGTGACTTTAGATTTGCATGTATTGCAAGAGGGATACCATATATTTTCATCTTGTTGTAAACCTTTTATTATAACTTTGCTAGCATAGTATTTTACCTA